>JAWMAG010000002.1:260000-475000 GCA_037013455.1 Ceratitis rosa | reverse complement strand
AAATAAAGTAATATAAAATAATATAAAAGAAAATAAGAAAATAAAATGAAATACATTTAAGAAAATAAAATAAAATGAAATTTTTATATATTAATATAAATTAAATTAAATTAAATTAATTAAAATGAAATAAAAAAATAATTGAAAGAAAAACAGAATTAAATTCAGTTTATTAAAGTAAAAACAAATTTTTAAATTAAAGATTAAATTAAAAAAACGAGTAGAATAAAATCAAATATAAAAAACTGAATTAAAGTAATCTAAAATCTGGAATAAACCAAAATTCAAAAAAAATAATTGAAAGTAAATTAAACTAAAATAATAGGAAATAATATAAAATAAAGTAAAATTATTTACACATACATATAAAGTGAATAAAAACTAGGTTTACAGTATAATTTTTCTAAAACGGCATATGTCCAAAATTAACAAAATACATAAGTAAACCTCCCAAAAAAGTGACTTATTTTCAACTCGTGTCATATGCGGAAATAACAGTTGAAGGAGAAAATTAATTACTCCAATTCGCATTAGTCAACGCTCACAAAGATGCCATTTAGTCAAACTGGCTCATTGTATTTCCTCCCAAAAAGAGTTGAATAACTTAAAATGACATTAAGTAAATTCACAAAGTTTTGGGCACATTTTAAAGGAAAACTTTAAATAATGAATGAATTTTAAAATGATAAAGTGACTTTTTTATGACAAACGATTGCTTTAAGACAAAATCAATGGGAATAAGGCAATCGAAAAACGTAAAGAATGAATTAAAAAACATTTTAAAAATATATAAAACATTTGTACGTACTTTTTGCTATACACATTTACGTATATATATATATATCTAAAAAGGGCACGCATAACGAAGCTGTCACAAGTCCTTAGAAATATGAAACACAAGAGATGTTATGCAACAAACTGACTGCACGACTCACGCGTGTGCAGTCATATATATATATATATATGTATACCTATATATATTAAGCCTACACAAGTGCGTATAAAATAATAAAAAATGCGTTCATTATTGTTATTGTTGCAGCTCATCTTTGTTACTCTCAAAACAATTGTTCCTTTAACTTCACTATGGATCCCTCATAAGTATGTATGCATGTGCGGGGCTGCGTGTGTGCGTGTGTACGGCAGATGTTGTAATTCGAACTTTTACGCACTCCAAAGCAATTAACCTCATAAACCATTTTCAGCGTATTTTTTTACTATTATATCTCACATACGTACATATGTAGGTACATATTAACTCAAATACATCACATATGCAGTAATTTATGGACATACATATGTATATGTATGTGCCTGTTTAGGTATTTCCAAGAAACGTGCGGACAAGTGTTTACAGTTTGTAATTATGAAATTTTGTAACCATTTTTACACTTCAAAATTTTTTCGTTAACACTTATTGGTAAATCGGCGTTTTATGAGCTTCGTCTATCACTAAATAAATGCACAAAGTTTCATACGTACGTACAAATTGTTAATGTTAATTTTTTGTTTTATTTTTTTCCCGCTTTATTTATTTATGGTTTTTGATTTCTTTCTCTCAAACAATCGCGATTTGAGTGATTACTATTTTGTTTTTGTTGTTTAGCAGGCAATAGATGTGGAGTTGAATTAAATTGACTCTGTTGACTCGGGATGTCCGCTAAAAAACAATAATTTTTTTTTTTCAAATAATAAACTGAAATAATAAAAAAATTTTTGATTTTTATTCATTATTAATCTATTATTTTTGCATTATATTAAAAGCCTTACTTACAATATTTAGAATTATCGGCTTTATGTCAAAATTGCACTGTTTTGCTCGATAACTCTTTGGCACTTTGAAGGTAATGTCATTATGCCTCACCCATGGGAACCCTTGTCCGTATTCGCAAAAAACTGGTACAATAAATTTTCACAGGCTTCTCTTTAGGCCAATTCTTCACCAGCCAAATCATTCGTCATACATAAGAACAAATGGTAATCTCTTGGAGCGCTCCTATAGACAGACGAATTGCTGACAGCAGAGACCCGAGTGAAGTGTTTGATGCATTGGAGGAACTCATAGTAGATTATTCCTAGCGTATCCCACCAAACACGCAACAAAACCTTCCTCGCCGTCAATTCTGGCTTGGAAGCTGTTTGTGTCGGCTCATTGCCCTTCGAGCACTACTTTTTTCATTTGAACTCAAGATACAGATCACTAAAGTGATTCATTGCAAGCATAATGAATTACTTTTTACTAGATATTTCTATAATGGCTAAATAAATTTCAATGTGAAATTTCAATGAAGTGAACATTTTCCTAGAACGCCTAATATCGAATATGCGCATGGGGTAGACTCAATAAATAAAAGGCTAAAATTAGACGTGGTTTATAAGTTCAGCGATTTTTGTGAGTGTGGGAAACATTATCTAAGGACTTTAGAGAGTTTGGTTTGAGTAAAGCTAGCGTTCACGAGTCGTTCACGTAGAAATTCTTTGTGGACGATTCCACGGCTATCAAAGAGACAAGAACCATCGTTTTCACCTTCGACTTGCTCATACGAGCTTTACTTAAACTTAAACTCTTTATGTCATCGAAACATCTGGGCACGACGAGCACTATCACCATGCACTTTCAAAATTTTAGCGTACGTTTCCGAAGCTGTTTCTCCCAATTTGGCGCAAAATTTTATCGCGACACGTTGCTCTTGATTTCGTTTTTCCATCTTCGTGACGAGCACGACGAACACACGTTTACTCAACACGACACAGCAGGCGAACTAAGCAAACTAGAGCGATGGCAAATATATCAATGGAGAAGAGAAGGACGCCGGGAGAAGCGAAAAGGAATTTCAAGGTCTCAGGGTTACCACAATCGCGGCAATTTAATCAGTCTCATTACTTATTTGTCACACCTCGTAGATTTACTGAAAGGTATTATAACATCTGACGAGACGTCTGTTTACGTCATGTGATGTCGAATCTAATGTTCATTACAATAAAGACTTGCTGGTTCGACAAGTGCACTTGATCGTAAAAGTTATGCTCACTGTGTTCTCCGATTTTTGTGGTACAGTGAGTTCCTGTTTCCAAAAATAAAGATTTTCGTAGGGAAATTATAGTTGCAGTCATTTTTTTACACACCTCATTTGGTTTTAAAATTAAAAAAAAAAAATGAAATAAAATAAATAAATTTCTCGCAATTTTGAAGCTTCCCCAGAACGACAAAAGTGTTGGTTTAATTTTATAAATTAAAGTAAAACCTAGTATTGTTTTTAAGTAACAATATAATTGAAAAACAAATCGAATAAAAAAGTAATTGTTTTGTTCATTTCATATATTATTGAAGTCTCTTTTGTTCACACTTTGTAAACTTTTGTGGGAAACTATGTTTGACAACAGATAGTACATAATACGCGAACATGAAAAACATGAAAAAAACATGAAAAACAACAAATGGCTCGAGGGCTTATATGGCGTTACAAATACCACACTTTAACAAGCAACAAAAAAATAAAATAAAATAAAAAAACTCTTAGCAGTTGTTTGTATAGAAATTACAATTAACAAGAGTATAAATCACTATCCCTTAGACCATAGTCTTTTATAGTTCGACACTTCCAAGAGTAATATAAAGAATGTCTTGAGTTTAGTAAGTGGAATACCGCTCGATAAGTTGGAACCCGAGGCATCAAATCTAATATGAATCAAAAACATTGGGACTCTCTTCCTTTCAATGGACTTCTGAAGCTATTCGGCTTTTGGCAGTTATATGGGGGATGTTTGGTGTGATTTTCATGAACTTAATTTCAAAGATTCTGCCAACCTTATGAAAATGAATGATGGGAATGTCTTGAGAATAATATAACTTGATATAAACAGCAGAATCATATTACGTTTTTAGGTGCTTAAGCAGCTGTAATCTGCAGACCACCAGCTAAATGAAAATTTTTAAATTCAAAGAGGTAATATTGATCAAATTTAAAACCACATTGAAACTGTGTGTACGCTAAATTTGCAACGTGGGGTTACTTTGGCCAAAAATAATTCTAATTACACCTGCTAAGTATTTACTCCATGTCATCCAGAATGAACCACAAGTACACATTTGTTGAATATCTTGACGTCAGCACACATGAGAGAATGGTGTTTTCGCAGTCAAGTGGAGCTGAGTTTCTTTTGCCATGTCCAACTGTTTAGACGACCATATCATATGGCTCCAACACAGCTGATTTCTGGGATTTGAGTTAGCAATGGTTAGGTTAGAGTGGCTGGCTGTTGTGTTGTACATACCCTCGTCAGCTATTTGTAGTACCAGAGAAGGTTGTATTTAATTCGAGGTAAATTAGACGTCAACGCTGCTTGCGAAGCTTAAAAGAGCTTTGATATCCAGTTTTGAAACATCTTCTGGCTCTCTGCGACAGCAAAACTCTACGACAGGTTCTAGATTAGACTGAACAGAAACAGATGAGGTATTCCAATGTGTCACTCATGGCAGACTTCCAACACTTCCTACAAATGGCACCAGAATGGGTACTACAGGTTGGGTGTGACGACAGGAGGTTGTGACCAGTTATTATACCTACAACTGTCCTGAAGTCCTTTCGAGACCCCGCAAGCAAAGCTGCCATTACATATGATTTTGACGGCTTTGCAGGCTATTAAGGCCTTATATCTCACCCTGAACCGTCTTCCAATTACCTCAAAAATTTCAAAGTTCCACAGAGACTTTATTGTCTTTGGTATTTTATGTACTGGCTTGATTGACAGATAGCAAGTTTGGTAATCTCACTAACTATTTTTCCATCACTATGTCCGTTTGCCCTGGAATCCTTCAATATGTGGTTGATTTACTGCAATCACCTTCTAAGGACATTTTCTGACGTTATAGTCATTTCATTTCATTTTTTTTAACCTCTGGCATTCAATTATAATTTTTATGTTGTTTTCTACGATGTTAGCTAGCTCAGCAGCTTTTTTTTTTACCACAAAGGCGACCTTATTGAAAAAATTGAAATATTCCGGAATCTTGAAGGTTTGGTAGAAATCTAGCTCAGCGCAATAGGTTCGGATGTTCACTTCATCAGCCATTTTTGAGCCAACCGTATAGACAGACGTTGCCTCAAGGTTAGGAACAATTTCTATACTTGACAGTACACAGAGCTTTGTTCAACTAATGTCCGTCTATGTACGCTATAACTCAAGTAAGTATTGAGATCCTTATGGAAATAGTTCTACCTCCATATAAGGTATCTTCCATTTTGGACCGATCTGTGGATTTAAGAAATTCATCAAGAAAATTTTATTTTACATGATTGATGATAAAAAAATTATTTATATGGGTTCACAAATAAGCATATCTTCCGTAAACTAAGCTTTAGTCCTTCTTTGAAAGTCAGATAAGCCGCCTGGCGTTTATTGTTAATATTCGCCGGTTACCCAATGTTGGGTTCGAACCGAACTTAGTCTTCTTTACTTGCTTTGTTTTTCTTATTATTCAAAATATTTGGCTTTATTTAGAGAACCCACACGAAAGCATTACAGGTTTCTCTTATAATGTTTTTCTCTCACTCGATTGTTAGATTGAATTTCGGAGCAATTTCTTCGGCGGTGCTAAGGTCTGTATAAAAACGAATGAAGAGGTGTGGGAATATTGCGGTGACCTTTACACGTATGGTATGTTTATAAATATTTATTTCCTTTAAATTAAAATAAGAAGTCACTCTCTTCTTGATCAAAGAGTGTTCTGATTTCATGCAGCAAGCGTGTAGGTTTTCCAAATTTGCAATTTTTTTTGTATATAAGTTTAAAGTCTATGAGGTAATTTAGGTTACATATGTATCATTATTTATAAATTCGATTGAATTCCCAAAATGAAATCACAATCCCTGACAGAAACTTTTTTTTCAATTACTATTTAATTTTATTTTATTTTTTTACTCAAAGTAAGAACACAAAACACAAAACACCCGCAAAGTGAAGTCGGAATTGATTTCAGTGTACAAATGATTATTTTTACCTGTACATTAATACCTTAATGTTAAAGAAATTCCGGAAAAATCCCCACTGAATCACGTTGGGTCTTTTCGAATTTATTCTATTTTTACTTTCGATTGGGCAAATTAAGGTAAAAATAAATAATTCTATTAGAAAAAGCATTTTAAATGAGCCCAAAAGTCTAAGCAGGGTATGTGAAGTGGGTATGAGGAGAGTGAGAATTGCGAAAAAAGTAAGAAGGCGTGAACAAAATTATATAAAAAGTATACATATTGCGAGCACGCTCAGACAGTTGCTGTCAATAGTTCAATCACACAATGGACAGATGAACGGACACTTTGAATAATTCAAGTGCGGGCGTGTTGGGTTTTTGTGGCGGCAAAATAAAAATAAAAAATAAAAAATAAATAAATAAGTAAAAAATAACAGCCACTGACAGCTGTGGCGTTGAAATGGGCGAGAACTTGTTCAAAGTGGCGGCGCTTGGCTTTGGCTGATTACTTCTTTCAATTCATTTTGATTTTTTTCTCAGGCAGATACTTGACGCTGTCACTCAAAAACGCTCGAAAAAGTTCTAAATAAGCAAGCTCATTACAATGAAGAAGTGTGAATAAATTAAGTGTAAGTGTTGGTTTATTTTGTCTTCTGCTTAAAGGCTTGACCAGTCCAAGGCTTCTTAGCTTAAACTATTATCGGCCACACACCTGCAACACTTCGCTCATATTCTGGAGCTGCGTTTGGATTTGTCGTACTTTTGAATAATTGAATTTCAATTTTATTCGTTGATTTTTTTCTTTGCTAAAACTTTTTTTTTGCTAATAAAAGTTTTTTCTTTTTTTCTGTTGCTGACTAAAATCAGCGTTTTTTTTTTTTGATGTCTCTAGCATTCTTAATGAGTCTATTCACTGTATTATTCTTATTTGCATGGTTTGAATTAATGAATCTTCCCAATGTAATTTTTTTGCCTCGATTTTGCTTGGTGTTTTTGCAAAACGTGATCTTTTGTGTGTGTGTGTTTTTTTTTTGTATTTTTTTCACCAAATGGAAGAAATTATTGATTGTTGACAATAAAATTGTTGGCGTTAAATGATTTGAAAATGATTCAAGTTGTTGTTGCTGTTGATATAATTTTATTATTTAGAATAATTAAAAAGAAATAAATTATTTGGCTTATAGAGGGTTTTTTAATCAAAAAAATATTAGCCGTATTGAGTCAAAAAAAAAAAATCAGGGACTGAAATGACTGTTTTCTTTAATGAGAAACACATCATCCACTTAGAATAACAGCATAAACAAAAGGACTCCACCAGAAGGCGACCACTTGCGCTTTTTTTTTGAGCTCTGAAGTGCTTTATCATTTCATGACTTTTATAATTTTTATTGGTTATTATTAAGTTTAATGAATATTTTTGCAAAGAATTTAATGCTTTTTTTGGAATTATGCGATCTATCTCAAATATTGTCACTAACGCTGTGTGTGGCCTGGCATTGTTCTGATGAAACACAATTACCCTCCTGTTGGGCAAAGCTGTGCACTCCTGTGCGATTGCTTCCTTCAGACGATACAATTGCTGTGAGTACAGGTTCGAGTTAAAAGTTTGGCCGTAGAGGAGTAGCACACTGTGGATGATTCCTTGCCAATCACACCAAATCCATAACAAAACCTTCTTGGCCGTCGATACTGGCTTGGAGACCGTTTGTGTTCGTTTACTGCCCTACGTCCACGATGACTTCAAAATGAGTCGATTTTGTTACGATTCAGCAGCGATTCGCAGATGGAAGACTTTTTACATGTCCAAGGGACTTTGAGCTCCTTTCAAGAAATAATCGAACTATCAATTCAAAAGTATACTTCGTCAGCTATCAAGATGGCGAAATAAAAAAAAGATTTAAACTGGTTACTCGCAAAACGATGATGTTCCATCACAATAACGCCAAACCACTCATTTTTTTGTAACCCGTTGAATATCATCGGTTTCAAAAAACCAAGTCTTCTACAGGCGTAGTGCCTTTAAACATACCGAAAATCGATAAAAAGCCACCCAAACAAATTCTCAATATATCTCTTTCCATATTTTGGTCACACGTGAAGATATCGCTCAGTTCGATCTACAATATATGAACTTCATCAAGTAGATCTTGCGATCTCTGTACATATCCAATCCAGTATCATGCTGAAGGCTCTGTTTGATTGTCGATATCTTCTTCTTTTTTACTGGCCTAGATACCTCTTAGGCGATTATAGCAGAGTTAATAACAGCGCGCCATTCTTTTCTTTTTCTCGCTGTTTGCCGCCAATTGGAAATAGCCACTACATTCAGATGGTTCCACAAGCAGCCTTTCTAGGGTACGACATTGAAAACTTTCAAAGTTGGAGTATTTTTATCCATCCGAAGCACATGGCCTAGCCGGCGTACAGCGCCTCTTGATTCTCTGATCTATATCAATGTCGCGATATTCCAATACGCAGAGGACCATAGATCTTACGCAAAACCCATTCTCTCGGAAAGTTCCAACAAGAGTCGGCCTTCAGACGTTGTCATTGTCCATGCCTGCACACCATAGAGCAGAACGGGAATGGTGAGCGACATGCAAAATTTCAGCTTTGTTCGTCGAGGCTAAAAATCTTAAAAGATTATATTTCGTCCTATATCTTATTACATTGGGACGTGTATGTAACCCAACTATATTTTCTATGAGTTTTGTAGCAAACAGGTGCATTTCTCGATACATTTTTATTTTCATATGCTGTAATGGCCTTCCGATTTCTTCAATGATTCTCATCCATAGACTCAAAACTGTTTCCCTGTAGCTATCTTTTCAGCTTGTTGAAAAGCCAGAAGTCAACCGGAGCCAGATCAGATGGTTGGCTAGCAACATGAGTGACCGTTAAAACTAGGTATGCCGCCGCGAATATGAATCGGCTTCCATAACTGTGGACAAAAAAGCTTAATATGTTACCCAAAATATTCTAACTTTAAAAGCTCTAACCGTGTAGGTCATTTCTGATTACATTTTAGAAAATAGCAAAAATTAAAAATTAAATAAATATGAAATGAAAAAAAAATGGATTGATTAAATGAGTTTTTAAAATTCAGCTTAAGAGCAGAAAATTATTTTTGAGTTTCTAGGGTTAATACGCCATTCATATTTATCATAATTTTTTGATAAATATTAACGTAATAATGAAGTAAAAGTTATGTAAAATAAAAAATTTCGTTAAATAAAAAATGCAATCGGCATTCAAGGTGTTCAAAAAAAAAAAATGTTCACTGTTTACTACCATTTTACGATGTGTTTTACTGCAAAAATTATTATGAAATTTATTTTTATTGCATTTCATATGACTTTATTATACAAAAAAAAAAAAAAAATAATAAATATCAGAAATACACGTATATATATATGGTATACAGTTGTATGTGCTTATTTTGAATCTTCACGTGCAACCTACTGCCTTTTCGGCAATTCAATACTAGAGTGTCTTACGAAGTGAAAAAGGCATTCGGACATTAAAAATTCGCTAAAATATCAATACTGTCGGTGGCGAACGACTGATTCGTCGTACAAATTTTTGGATTTCCGCTGTGATTTCGATTTCAACGCTGAATGCGAGCAAATGCCTTTTTCTGATTTTTTTTTGCTTTGGCATTTATGACGATGGCACCGAAGTAACAAAAATCAGAAAGATGACAAAAATTCACAAAGTTGACGAGTAACACTCTAAAGCGCGAGTAAAAAACTTTTTCTTATTTTTTTTTTTGACAAAAAACGCCTACGCTACGAAGCGTGTATGCTTCGCGCTTAGTACGCCCCACCTGCTGACTCGCTCATTTTTCGCACACGCTTGACTGTTTTTGACTGCTCGACGGTATTAAGTGTCTTCACGCTTGGCACTGCCTAGAACGCTTCTGCTTGTGGAAAACATGCTTGTGGTTTGTATTTGATTTTATGTTTCTTTTTACTCAATCGTTATTGTTGTTCAGTATTTCTTTTTTTTTTGTTATTAAAAAATTATGTTGAGTGTCAAACCTGTATTGGCGCAAATGATTTTATTTATTTATTATTATTATTATTATTTCTTATTGTTTTAATTAATTTCTTAGATATGAGCAGCGGCAAGTCAATAGCAAGTCTATTGAGCGTTTTGACATTTTTCATTCATCAGTTCGATTTGGCGCTCATCTAATGTGGTTGGTTGTCTTAGCGTGAAACGAGAGTGAAAACTAGTGTGAGAATCTGTGATTTTATTCGACTAAAAAATCGTTAAGTATGTGAATAATGAAAATGGCGGTGGAAGTATATTAAAAAGTGTAAAAAAATAAAAAATTAAAAAAAAAAATAAAAATAAAATTACTTTCAATGTTAAAAATATTTAAAAACTAATTAAAGTAAAAATAGTTAAAAAAAAATTAAAATTATAAAGGAATTAAAATATTTTTTGTGGATAAAAAAAATTTATTGTTGCTATTTACTATGACAAAGATAAAATTATATAATAAAAATATTAGATAAAAAAAATAACTAATAAATTTAAATAAATATTTTTCTATATCAGAGATAGTTCAGAAAATAGCATGAATATATTTATATTAAATAATACAATAAATAAATAATACTAAAAAAATTAAATATGTTTCTTATCCAAAAGTTATGGATACACAATTCGTACAAAATATGTAAAAATAATTCAATAAAAATAATATAATAAAAAGATATTGAATATTAAAAATAATAAATCTTCTTCTTCTTCTTTAATTGGCGTTGGCACCGCTTACACGATTATAGCCGATTCAATTATTGCGCGCCATTCATCCCTACTTCTCACTGTTTGGCACCAGTTGGAAATAAAAAGTAAAGCCAGGTCGCTCTCCCTCTGATCCTTCCAACGTAGTAGAGATCTTACTCCTCCTCTGCCATAAATCGTTCGCAAAACTTTTCTCTCGAAGACTCCTAGAGCCAACCATATAGTAGGACGGGTATGATGAGCGACTTGTAGAGTTTGGTTTTCGTTCGCCGGGGGAGGACTTCAAAGTGTGACTGTCAACAGTGACGTGGGAGCAGAGTTGCGGATGCGAGGGAGGTCTTTCCGGCATAGAGGCAACTCCTATTCGTGCTGTCGAAGGCTGTCTTAAAACCGACAAACAGGTGATGTGTGTCGATCATCTTTTTACAAGTCTTTTCCAATATTTAGCGCAAGGAGAATACCTGATCAATGGTGAATTTACCAGGTCTAAAGCCGCATTGACAAGGTCCAATCAGTTTGATGAAGGTGATCTTTCGTATTTCACACAATGCGCTCGATAGGACTTTTTATGCGATATTGAGATGGCTTATCCCACGGTAACTGGCACAGACTGTGGGGTCCTTTTTTATGGATTGAGCAGAATACACTTAAATTCCAATAATCGGCCATACTTTCGTTAGATAATATTCTGAAAAGTAGCTGATGCATGCACCTTGTCAGCTCTTCAGCTCCAGCTGTTTTCTTGTTCTTTAAGAGGGCAATCGCTAATCGAATCTGGTCATAGTCAGGTAATGGAATGTCTTTTCCATCACAATCGTTTGCGTTTTCGGGTTCACTACCCCCGGATGTTCCAACAAATTAGCGGTGCATAATTCAGATAAAATATATAAAATAAATAAATAAGAATAAGTTAACGAAAAAATATTAAATATGAAACAAAAATACAATTAAAATTAAAATTATTGAACTTAAAATTTTAATTAATAGTAAATAATAAATAATAAATAATATATAATAAATAACAAATAATAATAAATAAATAATAATAAATAAATAATAAATAAAAAATAATAAATAATAAATAAATATTAAAACTTTCCTTATCAAAAATAGTCCAAAAAATATAATTCAAAAATTTCCAAAATTATAGGAATAAAAACATTTCTAGCCAAAAAATTAATAGTGCATAGTTCATAAAAAATATAAAAATATCATAAAGAAAAATAACAAAAATTAGTGTTTAAAATTAAAAAAAAAAAAATATATCCATTTATATACTCGTATAAGTCCAAGTGTTTGCTGTAATTTTTCACAATTTTCTCGAGTTTTGACGTGAATTTATATTTTTATTTTTCCCCCGCTCAAACCTTGTGTGTAAGTTTATTAATTCACCATTCAACTGTTAATTATTCAATTATCTAGTGCTTATATTAATTGTTTAATTGACTCTGCAGTTGAAAAGCAAAGCGTTTTGTCTTAATCTCAACAACTTCGTTAGATAATTGTTGTTGCTCGCTCGTTAACTAAACTGTATGGGAAATCATTGAGGGTGATTTTATTTATTTATCGCATAATTAAACGCCCCTTGTCGATTTATTCGCTTTAGATTAATTTATAAGCAATTTAAATACTATGTATTATATTTATTATCGGTGTACATATGTATTTCAGGGTGGTAGATTGTTGTAGTTTTTTTTGTTGTTCAACACTGCAGACACCAAATTTTGGGTTTTAAACTATTCAACTTCATTTTGAAATTTTCCAAAACTGGAATAAACCCAAGTTCACGTAGCAATTATCTCGTCTCATGTGGTTTTATTTATTGAGAAAAAACTCGTCGCCTGCTTCGGGAGAAGGATAGCTATATAGACATTTTCTGTGAAATTTTTTCTTGGTCTCTCCCTCTCTCTCTCTCGTATATTTTCTGAATTTTTATATGAATTTGCTTATTTTCTCTCTGATATTCCTTTTTTGTCTTGCCAAGTTGCCGCTCCATAGAAGTGAGTATTTTTCTATTCTTATCTTTTCTATCCAACTATTTCTATCTTCTGGAAGACTTTATTTTGAAATTATTACTTTAGGTAAGATCGAAGCAGATGGACAGACGTCGAGAAACCAGAACTGTCTACTCCAATACAACGTGTGAGTAATCGACATCGACATAGATTCTCCGTCGGGTCAAAATTTTAGTATAGAAATCGCTATACAACGGCCGGCCGCGGTAGCCGAGCGTACTGTCATTCGGAAAGCCAGGGTTCAAATTCTGGTACGACCTGCAACCAACAGTTATAGAAAATAAATTTAAATAAAAAAATTAAGTTTAATTTTCTAATTGTGGTCGCCCCTCGGCAAGGAATGTTAACCCCGCCGAGTGTAGAAATCCCCATAAGAGGTTAGGTTAGGTGGAACTGGTTGGCTCAAGACTATACCATGTTGATACAGTCTATACTCTCAAAGCTATACCGCTCCACTACTTGAATACTGGTTTGAAGAATATTGCTTTCTCTTCGACTCAATATGCTCTTTATACATTGCTGGTTAAAGGTCCGATAGTTTTATCTCGTCTGCTACACTGTCTCCATACATACAATTATTTCATGCACTTGATGAAGGCAGGAAATACCGCGTTCATAATCTTACTGGCAGCTTTCGTTACTTCACATCATATGTCGAAACTATGGTAAATCGCTTTTTATACGTGCTTCGTTATCTTGAAAAAGACTAGTAAGTCTACAGCTGTATCTTTCTTTAAACCGACACCATCTTTAGCTAATGCATCAGTTAATTTATAGCCTTCGATGCCCCAAACTTTTGTTAGCTTCTTTACATAGCGCACTACGGCCACCTTCGCCGTGTACTCTCCTTCCGAGGGCGTACTCTCTAGGGAAGCTCTGCTGCCATTTTTATGGAAAGCTCCGACGCGGTCACTTTAATACTCCTGCTGATAGTGTGGACACAAAACGAAGCATGAGGTGGTGATGGTGTCTTCTCACGAAATTCTCACATGGAACTTTTCACGAAACTACTTTTAAGACTGAGATCGCTGGAGTCAACAAAGCAGACCTTTGACGATAAAGACCAAATTTCTTTGGCACGTCAATCTTCTCCTTACAAAATTTGTCTACGAATAGGTGGAATCCCAATGAGGGCTCTCAGAGACCAAGTCAATAAAACTGGGGTCAAGAAAAAAACGAAATAATCTCGTTGAAAATAGAAACATCTCGTAAGTAATAAGTGTTCCGACAGGCCACCGTCTGATAGGAGGTCAAGCAGAAAGCTTGAATATCTTTCTTGATAGATCGAAATGCTTTAGTAAACACTAGAATGAGGTCCAGGTGACGGTATATGTATAGAACTTGAGTTGCATTTCCTGATTATGACTAGTCTGGATAAAACGTCCATTCGAAGCTAGTTGGGTTAATGCCATCAAAGATCACGCCAGACTAGTGAACTGATTACGGACCGATTAAAGTTGAAAATAGTGACTGAGTTATTTGGAGCTATCAGTTGGTCATCTCTGATCAAAAATATGCAAATGTGTTTCGCAACTGAGTCTGCTACTAAAACTGAGCGAAACCTGAGAGTTTACGGAACCTAAAAAGGAGCTTAAGATTGAATCCAGTGCATTAGAAACAATTTAGCCCAGGCATTTGGATGTTAGACTTTTATAATTCTCATAATTATTGTGGATTCTGCGTTGATCGCTGAATGGTGATGCCAAAGATATACGAAATCCAGCGAGAAAATCGTCTTAACTTTTGTTGGCTCTCAAACTGTCAGATCAACAGTTCTGCTTTTAATATGTTTTTTGGGTAGCCAGATAGAATCAGATAGCTGAGAAATTGCACTAAAATATTTTCAAATCATTAATATACATATTAAAAGTAAATAATTGAGTATAAATATCAAACAAAAAATGGTAATAATATTTGCTCTTGGAATGACAACCGTAAAAATTAATTTGCCATAAATTAAATAGCAAAACACTGCTTACATACATACTACAGTATACTATTTTAATGTATGTATGTACATACTTATGTATGCCCAGTGTATGCGTTTTCTTACAACTGCCCGCATTTCTCATTCTACCATTTATTGTGATCTCGCTGATTTACATATGCAAATAAAATTAAATTTACGACGACAGACTGCTTGTATGGTTTCTAAATGCCAACGGCGATAATTTGTTGCAACAGCAACATAGTTGAGGTAAACACATTCATAAATACATATGTATACACGTATGCATGCACAACGTGTCAAATGTCAGCGATCTTCCTTGTCTGATGTTGCCTCAGAAAGAGTGGAAGATTTATGATGTTGATTTTTAATGCATTGGAGGACTCTTTGTGGGAAAGTTCACTTCACAGTTTCAAATTATAATAGTAGTCTAACTAGTAAATCTATTAGTGATGATATAAATGCAAACTGCAGTAAACAAATTATGTTTTTTTTTCTTTGTTGGAAAACTAATTTATTTTCTTTCTTTATTTGGTCCAATTTTTGTTCTAATTAGTATTGCAAAGAATGATAAGAAACCACTAATTAAGCATCATTTGAGTCAAAATATTAAGTTGTTTTATTATATTATTGATTTAAGTACAAAGTGGCGGGAAAAGTATCCTTGACCGCCAGAGTACGCTGCTACTGCAAAAAAGCTTATGGTATAGCGCCTTGTAGGCCGTTTGTATTTAGGCAAACATGCCAAATGTCCGTTCCGTTGAGTATGGACAAAAACGAATTTGTTTTTGTTCCCGCATTCACCGTATTCGCCCGATTTGACTCCCTCGGACTATTTTCTTTTCCCAAACCTCAAAAGATGGCTCATCCATAAAAAATTCAGCTCACGCGAGGAAATAATCGACGCCGCGGAAGAGTATTTTACTGACCTTCCGGAAAAGTACTTTTCGGACGGGATCAAGATGTTGGAAAATCGGTGGAATAAGTGTATCGAGCTAAAAAGGTCAATGTAATCCCCTTTAAAAAAATAATAAAAAAACAGTTTAAAAAAAATTTGTTTCCATTCCCAAGGAGGTTACTTTTCACCCCACCTAGTATGTGTGGGTCAGTCCTTCGCTGCTTAAAGTACTTTACGAAAACATCAATATTAATGCTTCGAAGCAAGTCAAACGCAAAATTCGGAGCGGAAGGAGAATCAAAAATTCTTCAATAGATATATATGTATTGTATTTTGCGGTAGTTAGACTCATCAAAGACAGCAACTTTTGGTGACTCTTTAAAACAACTTTCATGTGCAGATTACACGGAGTCCTATAATTGACTTTCCAAGAAGCTCTAGAAACTCTTCTCAGCTTTCTTCCCCTAGATCTGTAAAGCAAACTTCAAGCAAGTTACAACGCAATTAGACTGAACGCAACTCAATTTTGAAAAAATTGGATTATCTCAGACATGCTCAAATGTTATTTCTCATACAAGCTCTGGAAGACCAAAGATTTCACCAGGTTTTATTTATTCGTTAGCTTCTTCTTCATCATCTTCTTATTCTTCTTCTTCTTATTAGTTAGAGTCGGCACCGCTTACGCGATTATAGTCGAATCAACAATGGCGCGCTAATCGTTTCTTCTCTTCGCAGGTTGGAGCCAATTTAACACACCTAGTTAAGCCAGGTCCTTCTTCATCTGATATTTTCAATAGGTTGAGGCAAATCTTCTATGTCTTTGCTTCCACCAGTGAGTACGGAATCGAATACATTCAGAGCTGCATTTTTACGCCCATACAGAGGACTTGATCTAGCCATCGTAGCCGCTGTGTCTTAATTCGCTGAACTCGCTGCGTGGTTCATATCAGACTGATTATATTGCCGCTGTTGTGGTACCCTGCGACCTTGAAATTCCCTTTCCCTTCTCCCAGCATTCTTCTTCTCTCCATTGATATATTTGCCATCGCTCTAGCTTGTTTAGTTCGCCTGCTGTGTCGTGTTGAGTAAACGTGTGTTCGTGGTGCTCGTCACGAAAAACGAAATCAAGAGCCACTCGTCGCGTTAAAATTTTGCGCCAAATTGGGCGAAACAGCTTCGGAAACGTACGCTAAAATTATGAAAGTGCATGGTGATAGTGCTCTTAGTCGTGCCCAGGTGTTGCGATGGCATAAAAAGTTCAAGTTTAAGTAAAGCTCGCAGGAGCAAGTTGAAGGTGAAAACGATGATTATTGCCTTTTTGATAGCCGTGTAATCTTCCACGAAGAATATCTTCCACCGGGGCAAACCGTGAATCAAGTCTACTATCGCCAAGTACTCGAAAGATTGCGAAAACGAGTCAAGAGGGTGCGCCCAGACAACGCTCGTAATTGGATCTTACAACACGACAACGCGCCGTGCCACACCGCCCTCAGGGTGTCCCAGTATTTGGCCTCTAAAGGGATCGCCGTGTTGCAACAACCGCCTTATTCGCCCGATATGTAATCCTGTGACTTTTTTTGTTCCCTAGAAAAAAGTCGATGGTCAAAGGAGCCCATTTTGTGTCGATTGAGGACATCCAGGCGGTCGTGACGAGGGTACTCACGGACATCCAAGTCGAAGCATTCCACAAATGTTACGAAGCATGGAAAACGCGCTGGAATCGTTGTATAGCTGCCCAAGGGGACTACTTTGAAAGAGATGACAGAGTTATAGAATAATTTTTAAATATACGGTTTTTATGGAATCAGTTTCATTACTTAATTGTCACACCTCGTAGCTCATTTTCGCGCCGTCTGCTGTACTCAAAGGACCATAAATCTTCCGATTAACTTTTTCTTAGCACCTCCAAGCACCAACTCATGAAATGTCGAGACATCGTCCATGCCTCCGCACCATATAGCAAGACGGGAATAATGAGAGACTTGTTGAGTTTGGTTCATTTATTCCTCGATAATTCTACTTTTCATTTGCCTATGGGTTCAAAGTAGCACCTCTTGGTTATTCTGCATTGGATTATATAGCTGACAATATAGAAGAAATTTTCGAAGGCTTCTTAGCTAAACAGTGACGTGGGAACCAAGTAATAAATGTGTCGACTGTTTTTTTGATGACTTGAGACATTTTTCTATTCCTCGTTCACTACCAGACCTATTCCCTTAGCTTGTCGTTCCTTTTCTATTCAGTTTTTCTAGCATTAGGTTGAAGAAGTCTAACGAGAACGAGGGTTCAGTCTGACGGCTCGAAGAGGCCTTTCTGGAAGTTCAACTTGACTGATTTCGGGCATTTCATTCTCATTGATGGCTGGAAGGGTGTTTGCTACAAAAACTCAATATGCTCCAGAAGTCGCTAGTAAACACATCTCCCTTCTATTTATTATTCAGAGACAAATCTTTAAGCAGAAAAAAAAATGTTGTAGGTGCCAAGGCATATACGGGTCTCTATGGATGCCAATAATTTGTTAGGCTGTGTGAAATATAAAAGAGATCAGCGGCCATTAAAAATAATAATTTGTAGCAAGTGCAGAAAGTAAACACACCAGAACACACATATATGGTATATAAACATATATACAAACATCTATGCATACAAAGGCAAATCAGTGGCTTAAAAGCCATTCAATTTGCAATTGACATTAAATAATAATTCCAGTTATCTTATACATATGTACCTATGTATGTATTTATGTATATCCAAGCATTCTTTTTTTCTCTTTGTGCACCATTGCAACAATTGTGTCTGTAATTTCTAAGCATATTGTTGATATTATTTTTTATTGGCCACCACCATTTGCTGCTGGCGTTTTGTTATATTTTCCATTTGTTTCATTTTATTTTCAAAGTACAACAACAACAAACGAGCGATTAGCGTTTACCCGTGGTTGTTGGCCAAAGCAATTGATTGGTCTGTTGGCGGTCGACAGTTAATATTGTAGTTGGGCGATTTGCTTGCTATTTGCTGCTGCTGCTGCCGATTGTTGTGGTTGCAGCGTGGAGTGCAGTGCAGCACTTCACCAGATTTCAAGGCAAGCGAGGCATTTTATGTTATTTAATTTTTTTTCAATATTCTTCATTTTAGTTAAACCATATTTGTTCTTTTGTATTGGTAATAAGTGCATTTGTATTATTGTTTACAAATGTATATTATATTATATATATATTTATTATTATATATTTATTGCATTTTCAGTAACAAACAATTAATTTTCGTGCAATTTATATAAAGATTATCAACTGAGTTGATATTATAAATTATTTATGCTCTATTTGTTCTTATGATTATTTACAATTATTTGTCTTCTTACTGGCAAAATCCACTGCATCGCGTGCGCATGCGCTGATGTCGATCAATTTAATAACTTTCGTGATTGAAAATAAAGTGATTTTTATTTGCAATTAATTGAATTGATGAAATCCGGAGATTGATGAGAAAACGTCATACACAGTTTAAAATATTTATTTAAGGAATGTACAGGGTTATACATTTTGCGGTTTCTAAAATCGGCGTAATTACAATGCATTTAAAGGGAATTATTTAGTGACATTTTTTTTTTTATAAAGTATCAACCTTGGCATTATTTATTATTTTTGAAACCCTACATCATTCAAATGACCGCCTTTGCAAATCTTAAGTTAATTTTCGACCACTTATTGACATTTATTGGGCGGTATATCAGCTATAACTTGGCTAATGTTGCTTTTCATGTATTCAAGAGTAAAAAATTTATCCGCAAAAATACTTTCTTTGGCATGGTCTTGATGGCCAATTGAAATCGCCAATCACTCCTCCGCATCAAAGAGCGCAGCAGACAGTAAGTTTTTCTTGGGTGTAATGCACTCTCTTCAAATATTTGAGAACTCTCAGAGCCCTAAATATTTCTGTTTTACTTGACTGAGAAATGTGCCTCGTCGCTGAAAAAATTTTTGTTCGAAAAATCGCCATCCAAAGCTAATTGTTCAAGCACCCAATCGGCTCATGTACGGCGTCGTGAATGGTTAGTTAGTCAGTCGTTATATGAACTGGACTTTATATGGATGTAGGTGTAAGTTCAAGTGGCAAATATGCTGTAATGTGTCGTAAGATATTCCCAGCTCTTGAGAGAGTCAAGAAATAGACATATGCGGCAAAATGATCATGCACAGACCTTAATATGTATAACCGATCCAATCTCTTCAAATTTCTTTAAAATTGCTTGAGTAGTTGGACGATTATTTGTACCACGTTTCAATCACAATTTTTGCAGTAGGTTTTAACAATTTTAACGCATGGTGCTGTTGTTAGGCGATCCATTAGCATAATTGCCTGACAGATGTCGAAACACAGCCCTGTACTTTTGAAACCATGAAATAGATAACCCTATACTTCATTAAATAAAATAAATTTGCTTTATACAATTTAATTTTTATTTTATTTTAATTTTATATTATTTAATTTTTACTTTATATAATTTTATTTTATTTTTATTTTTATTTTCAAATATATTATTTTTTTATATAATACATTAAATTTTTTTAAATTAATATTTTAATTTTACTTGATTTAACTTAATTTTTGTTTTATTTTAATTTTATATTACTAATTTTACATAATTTAATTTTACTTTAATTTAATTTGATTTTTATTTGCTATTATACTACTTTTTTATTTAATAAGTTAAATTTTTTTTATTAATTTTAATTTTTTATATTATAATTTTACTTAATTTAATTTAATTTCATTTTTATTTTATAATATTTTTTTTATTAGATTTTTTTAGTTTTTTTATTTAACTTTAATTTTATATTATTAATTGTATATATTTTATTTTTTTTTTAAATTAATTTTATTTTTATTTGTTATTGTATTATTATTTTATTTAATATATTTAATTACTTTTAAATTAATTTTAGTTTTATATGTTTTAATTTTTTTTGAATTAATTTAATTTAATTTTTATTTAATTTTAATTTTATATTATTAATTTTATGTAATTTAATTTTATTGTGTAAAATATAATTTTACTTTAATTTTATATTATTACTTTAATTTTATATTATTAATTTTATATATTTTAATTTTACTTTATTTAATTTGATTTAATTTTTATTTTGTATTACATTATTTTTAATTTTTTTAATTTTATAGTACAAATATTACGTAAATTAATTTTATTGTTTTTTATAGTTTATTTTAATTTTATATCATTTAATTTATATATTTTAATTTATAATTTAATTTTCTTATTTTTGTTGATTATTAAATTTTTTTATTGGATTTATATAAGTTTGTTTCATTTTTTATTATTTTATTTTAATTTTGTTTTTTTATTATTATTTTTATTATTTTAATTTTATATTTTATCTAGTTTTTTATTTTATTTAATTCCAATATATTTTAGTTTATTTTTCTTCATATTTTTTTTTATTCTATTTGATTTTTTTTTTGTCATTTTAAAATTTTATTTAATTTTATTTTTTTTTCGAATAAATTTAATTTATATGTTATCTATAAATTTTACCAAAAAGTTACAAATTTATATAATTTAATTAAATTCAAATCATTTAATAATATATTTTTGGCTTAGTAAACTTTGTAAACTCAATCAACTGTAACATTTATTTACGAAATCATAAAATTCAAACAGCTGCCGAACGCACATTTATCAATGTTCTTACGTACTCAGTTGCTTGCCTAAGTCTTTTATTTACTAACAGTCAATGTGCTAACAAAATCTACAAACAAATTTATATTCTCTTGGTAATAAATTCGTTTGGGTTGCGCGCTGTATGAGTTACTGTTGTTTCATACTTTTGTATGTTTTGTTTTTTTTTGAAATTTTAAATTTCTCACGCTAATAAATAAAAGTCATACAACGCTATGAGTAAACACTAAACCCGCCGCCTCCTCGCTCCCCCTCCAGTTGCTGCTTTAGCTTTGTCCATACAAGGCGAGCTCATAATCGCTGCTCTACATCTCGTTGCTCTCGTGGCACAAGTACTTGAACTGTGTTGTCACAGTGGCTGTGGGGCGGCAGCCTACCTGTTTGAGGGTTTCGTTGTAAACTTATTCAATATGCATGCATATGAGTATGAGTGTGTATGTACACGTATGTTTGCCGCATGTTTGTATAAAAAATTTTACACGCATTGCATATTTCCGACATTATGCAACATTTCATGATCAAGTCGGAATATACTTACATACTTATATACTTTAATTGTAAAGGTACATATGTTGACTATGTTGGCATATATTAACATATATAATATATAAGTATATAATGTTTAAATGTATGCATGTTTATTTAGTTTTTCTTTGTTGCCAGTGCGGTAGTCTGCCTTATACATATGAATGATTTGATGTTTAGAATAACAACTTGTAATGAGCAGATTGCAAGTTTTTTATTATTACGTAATAGCAACAACAACGTGTTTAATAAAATTCTGCGGAAATTGTGTTTGTGTCTTTTTTATGAGGAAGTTGTCTTGCTTATTATGAAATCACATTAAATTTGTAGTTAAAAAAAATAAATTTTTGTTAACATAAAATTAACCGAAAGAGATCTATACAGCTAAACAAAATTTTATTCTAAAAGAAATATTACAAAAATAAATTACATATTCTAAAATTTTTATTTGATTTTTTTAAACTTTTTTCAAATTTATTTTAATATATTGACATATTTTTTCCTTCCTCCGCTTTCAGTTTTATTCCATATCACAATGGCTTATCTGCCTGCCCCACTTCTTGTGTGCAGCATACCAACTTGCCACACGTACTCAACAATCGTTTTTTATGCAGTAACTGTTGCATTAAGTAACAAACAAATATACACAAACAACAATAAAAACATAAAGCCCGCTTTAGTGCTAACCAACTCGCGTCGTGCTTGCTTAAGATGCACTTGGATTAAAAAGCAGTCGAAATTCAAGTGCACTCTTTTTTGGTTTTTATTTTTTTTTGCTTTTTCTTTGTAATTTTGATGGGCTTAAGTGAGAAATTTGAGTGGTAAAAATATGTTCATACAAAATTGTATCATGTACAAGAGTTTAAAGTGCACTGAAGAAGTTGGTTGAAGAGAAAGTCGTTTTGAAAGTATGAAATTTTAAACTAAAAACCTACAGAAGACTGCATTAAAAAAAAAAATATCACTTGTAATAAAAACAAACTCAAAAAAAAAAAATGAACGACACCGCTACTTACGTGCAAATACATACATACATACAAACTCTGCCTTACTTGTCGGCCGGCTGAGTTTCTGCACGAATTATGACCGGATTTTCTGCTTTAGTTTTATGTTTTTTTTTCTTCGAAGGGATTTTTAAAAACTAAAAAAAATGCATTCATTCGCTGAATGCAAGTTAGTTTGATTGACCCACAAAACGTCCTTATTGTGCATTTTTTACTGTCTACAAGTACACACGTTACATATGTAGTTTTGCACGCCAGCGAGGAATATGCAATCAGCGATTACACTTGTGCAGGCAATTCGCATTCGTGCCGTCCTAAAGAGTGACACAATTAACGAAATGCAGATAAATATCGTGGCATTGCGAAAATAATTAAAATGAAACAAATAAATAAATTTCTGAAAATTCAAATAAATTAAATTGAAAAAAAAAATTATAAAAATAAAATAAAATAAAATAAAAATATAAATCAAAATGAAATAAAATAAAACCAAAATAAAATCAAATAAAATAAAATGTAAAAATAAAATAAAATAAAATAAATTAAAATATAATAATATAAAATAAAATAAAAAGAAAAGCAAAATAAAATAAAAAAAATTAAAATATACTAAAATAAACGAAAATAAAATAAATAAAATAAAATAAAATAAAATAAAATAAAATAAAATAAAATAAATTAAAATAAAATAAAATAAAATAAAAAAAAAAATAAAATAAAATAAAGTAAAATAAAATAAAATAAAATAATATAAGATGAAATAACATAAATTACAATAAAATAAAACAAAAAAATAATAATAAAATATAATAAAGTAAAATAAAACAAAATAGATTAAAATAAAATAAAGTAATATAAATAATATAAAATAAAATAAAAGAAAATAAGAAAATAAAAGAAAATAAATAAAAAAATAAAATCAAATAAAATAAAATAAAATAAAATAAAATAAAATAAAATAAAATAAAATAAAATAACATAAAATAAAATAAAAAATAAAATAAAATAAAATAAAATAAAACAAAATAAAATACAATAAAATAAAATAAAATAACATAAAGTAAAATAAATTAAAAAAAAAGTAAAATAAAATAAACCAAAAAAAAATATATTAAAATAAAATTTAAAAAAATTAAATAAAATTGAATTAAATAATATAAAATAAAATAAAATAATATAAAATGAAATAAAATAAAACGTAATAAATTAAAATAAAATAAAATATAATAAAATGTAATAAAATAAAATAAAACAAAATAAAATTTAATAAAATGAAATAAAATAAAATAAACGTAATAAATTAAAATAAAATAAAAGAAAATTAATTTAAATTAAATTAAATAAAATAGAATATAAGGAATTTCTGGAAATGGAAAGGCTTAGATTGACAGGAATAAAACTCATCTATAGAAAGTGGACCATGAAGTGGACATGGGACCAATCCATCAAATGCGTATAGAATAACCAATCCCACGCTATTAGATGGCCTTTTGAAAAATTTGTGACTCAAAATATCAATTATGATTAGTCTATCGTATATGAATGTATATGCTATAGTAGTCCGATTTGGCCAGCTCTTACAAATGATAGTTCAAAAGCTTAGTGCAGCTATGTATCAGATTTGGTTGATCTTAAAAATTGAGGGACTATTTTGCATACAAATAGACGGACAGACAGACGGTCCGACGGAGATGACTAATTCAACTCAGCTCGTCATACTGACCCGATCGGTAAAAATGTTGATGGATATATCTTTTCCCCTTCTGGTACTTACATTCTACGGACCAAAGTTAATGTACCATTTTATGTACTTGAAATTAAACCAAAAATATTTGCAAAATAAATTATTAAATATATATTTTTTTTATTATTATTTCGTAATCCATCTTAAGTCACCAGTTTTTGATACAATTACGAAATTCCACAGTGATAAATACTCAAAACTGACTTCAACAACATTGAAATGAATGCACTTGACCAACAGCAGACCCTGAAAGACAAGTTATACCTATAAATCGAAGACACTTACACAATACGCAGGAATATGCAAATCGGTAGCGAAGTCAATGCGAAATTGCAATTGCAATGCACAATGCACTTATTTTGCATTTTTGAGGGGAAAATCCATCATTCATCGTCCCTCTCTGGATTTGTCTGCTCTGCACTGTGCAAAATCGCATTAAATCACAGCGATAAATTGCAATAAATGGTTTGAAATTTAAAAAATATGGTAGCAAAGAATGTCAGCGACGGACAAAAGCGTCAACAGAAATCGCAATGAGTCAATCGGCCAATCAGCCAATCAACAGGCGGCATAAAGACAGACAGACAGGTAAACAGAGGCAGAAACTAAACTGCAACTGCAGTATGTAACGCAATTACAATTACAATTAAAAGCAAGAAGTCATACATACATACATATAAATATGTGTGTGTGTGTGCGTTTGCATGTGAATGAGTTTAGGAATTTTTCAAAACTGTCAATTAAAATGCGACATTGTTGCTTTGCATGGCAATATCATTGCTATTATTATTCTCAGTTTCGCTGTTGATGACTACGATTGCGATGTACTTGTGTGTGCGTGCTTCTGTGTGTGTGTGTGATTGCTATTGTGCGTGGAATGTTTGTCAAGTAGCTCGATGGCAGCAGTAATTAAAACATTGCAAAAAGAGTACCAGCAATAACAACAAACACACTTGCAAGCCAACAACTACAACATTGATGACTTGCAGTCAGATGATTACCGTTTGATGGCTTTGTTCAATGTGATGATGTTTATCGCTTGGTGGCTGACACCGTGTTTGGTGCTAAACAGGTTAGATTGTGGCGAACGCAGGTCGCCTCGCTGGCACGCTGATGATGAACATAAGGTGGGCGGCGTATTGTGAGGCAAGATGCTCAAATGAGATAATAAAAAGACATAAAAAAAAATTTCAATATAAAATTAAAAATACTATAAACACCTTGCAATTATAGCAAAATTAATAAATAAAATGAATATAAAATTTAAATAAATTTAATATATCAAAAAGTCCCTGAGACAAAAAAAAAAAGAAAATAAAAATTAGTTTCCTGAATATATGACATCGTACCCAATTCCATTAGGGCGGTTCTTTTAAAACTTTTTACCATTTTCCTCTTCTTTTCAGAATTGCTCAATATTAGGTTCTTGTATTGAAGAAATATTTCGCATTCTTTGAATATTTGTATAAATTCTCCTAAAATATTCTAGAACACATTTTATAAATTTAATAATAATAATAATAATATTTTCTCTCTCCTCAATTGAATTATATTTTAGATGCCAATAAAAAGTCTTCAATGCCCACAGTGACGCCAATACAAGGTCCAATATTCCTGAAGAATGGAACAGCGCCAGTAGTACCGTTATTTTCATATCCCACACTCAACAATGGATCCTTTGTGCAAATACCGGTAAGTCGAAGAAATATGTGAAAGAAATAGAGAGTTCTAATAAAAAATATATACTCGTATATATAAGCGTATGCAGACTAACCAGAAAGTGTATATTAAATACTTATATATGGTACTAGTATTTATTCATGCGAACCCGTTTGTCATCCAACTCATACACACATACTCGCATGCTTAGTTGCTATGAATATAAAAAATGAGTATTAAGTGTAGAAGGCGTTAGAGCGGTTAAATACTAGTTGATATTCCGCATAATTTGCATTTATGATAAATGTATACATAATTGTCATTAGTTAATGACCAATGAGGTGATCCATTTATACATGAATTACACTGGTCAATAAGTGATTTTAACATTTATAAAAATTTTAAATTTAATTAAACAAAATAAAATAAATATAAATATGAAAAAGTAAAATAATATAAATTATGAATGAGATTATATAAATAAAAAAAGTAAAATATATTAAAATAATATAATAAAATAAAATTAAAACGAATAAAATTAAATAAAATAGAGAAAAATACAAAAAAAAAATGTATATAAAGTAAAGTAAAATAGAATAAAATAAAAAACTATAATAATAAAATGAAAAAATAAAATAAAAAATAAAAGTAGAATGTTATAAAACATAATATAAGAATATAAAATAAAATAACAGAAAAAAAGAATAACTAATATAAATAAAATTAAACTGAACGAAGTAATATAAAATAAAAATAAATGTAAGGAAATAAAATGAAATAAAATAATATAATATAAAATTAAATAAAATAAAATTAAATTAAACTGAATTAAATAGATTTAAATAAAATAATAAAATAAGAAAAAATTAAGAAATAAAATATAATAAATAAAATAAAATAAGAATATATACAAAAAAAAAATAATCCAAAATTAAATTAAATAAAACAGAAGTAGAATAAAATAATAAATAATAAATAAATTAATTAAAAAATAAAAGTTAAAACTAATATAAAATAAATTTAAACTGAAGAAAATAAAATGAAATAAAAATAAATGCAATGAAGTAAAATAAAATAAAGTGAATTAAAACAAAATAATAAAATGAAATAAAAGAAAAAATAAACTAAAACAAGATAATGAAATGAAATAAAAGAAAAAAAATATAATAAATAATTAATAAAAGAATTATATAAAAGTTAAAAAACAATAAATAATCAAATAAAATTAAATTGAGCAAAATAAAATGAATTAAAAATAAATGCAATGAAGTAAAATAAAATAATAAATTGAAATAAGAGAAAAAATAAAATAAAACAAGATAATGAAATAAAATAAATAAAAGAAAAAATAAAATATAATAAAATAATAAATAAAAAATTATATATATAAAACTAAAAAAAATAAATTATTAAATAAAATTAAGCTGGGCAAAATAAAATGAAATAAAAATAAATGCATTGAAATAAATTAAAATAATAACATTAAATAAAAGAAGAAAAGAAAAAGAAAACAAATTAATAAAATAATATAAAGAAATAAAAAAATAATAAATAGTGTAAAATAAAATTAAGTTGAAAAAAATAAAAGAATATAAAGTAAAATAAAATAATAAAATTAAATCAGAGAAAAAATTAAATAATATAAAAATAAAATAAAATTTAAAAATAATATAAAATAAAATTAAACTCAACAAAATAAAATAAAACTATGTTAACTAAAATAAAGTTAAGTTAAATAAAATAAGCTAAAATAAGACAAATATAAAAAATAATATTAAATAAAATAAGATGGTTGTAAATTAAATAATTTATAATAAAAAATTATAATAAGATGAATTAAAAAAATGAACTAATATTTATTTAAATTTAAATAAAATTTAATTTAATTTATACTATTAATTAGTACTAATTAAATTAAGTTAAATTTAAATAAATACAAAAAAAATAAAGTATAACAGCATACAATAGAAACTTGAAAGAAGAGCTGTCTTCGGTTATGCCGAAGTCTTTATATCTTTCATACTTTTTGTTTTATAAGAAGCTTTTTTTATTGTTGGTTAGTGTTAAGAATTGCTTTAAATATTCATTTAAGCATTAGACGTATGCTTTATATGTATTATAAAACTAAATGAAATAATCTAGTTTGTCTTTTTTGAGGGCTGTTAAATCTTGCGCCTTTATCTCATTCCATTATATTTCATTTATTGTATTTAAAAAATATATTAAAATTATTAGCGTTGTTCCATATTGATCTTTGTGCCTTTATGAAGTGTTAAAATCATGAAATACTTAATTTAACTGACCATAAAACTTCCACGAAAATACATACGTATATAATTTATTATTTATTAGTGCAAAGATTTCAATGAAATTTGTGTTAAGATAAAAAAATATATTTTTACAAACTATTTATTATTATTAAACTATTTATTATTATTATTATATATATTATTATTATTATTCATATTGCAGAGATTAACTGAAGAAATTATTGTTATGTTTTTTCAAAATTTAATTTATGCCATAATACATACTTTTTTTAAATTAATTACAAAATCGATAAATTTTTTAGAAAAATACTCCTCGTTTCTTTGTCGCTTACCCGGTACAATTTCACTTCGCAATTTCGTGCGATTCGCATTCGCTCCTTTGCGTTGCATCGTAAATTTAGTGCGTGCTGTGGCTGTTTAATAAATACATATTTACATGCAGTACCACGTATGCAATTGCGTATTTAATCATAATATTCACATGTTAATGGCATGCCGACTTTATGTATTTTATGATCACTTTTATTATTCATCAACATAAAAGACAATTTGGTGAAAATGAAATTATACTCAATGGAGTACATGAGACCGTTACAAATTGGCTATTCAGCAAGTGACAAAACTTTAACTTCGATTTATAGCTGATTAAGATAAAAAGATTGAGGTTATGAATAGTTTGAAAATCATATGAATCACCTTTAATTGCGGATAGCTACTTGGAAAACGTATTAAGAAAACTTTTGCAAAAAAACAAAATAATTTTTAAATAAAATAAAATGAAGTACAAACATAAAGTAGTATTAAGGGAGCATAATTTAAAAAATATTAAAATAATTAAAAATGAAAATATTTAATGACGTAAAAATATAAAACTAGCAAAACAACAATAAAGTTGCAAGCTTAAGAATATACACAATGTCACCTAGCTATTGGACCTCACTGTACTAGTATTTTTTATTAAACTTATTTTTTCTTAAAATTTCTCCTATATACTATATATTCGGCTTTGGCGCGTGGCGCTGACAGGTCGTTTTACGTACACACATATGTGGTTTTGCTCTGCTAATCCTTCTTATTCAATATTTGTTTGTATGGATGACAAAGCTCCCCTTTATGGTGATGATGCACCTTTAATTAATTTATTTGTTCGAACCCCTTATTAATTATTAAAACCTTTTCAACACCTGTAGACGCTTTGCCTTTGTGATTTATGCGCCAGATGTCACTACGAGTTCTTTCAATTTACTGGTTTTATTTATTCTTTATTGTTGCTTCCGTCAACTGTGGACAGGTTCTTTTAATTGTTACATTTCTTTGTTCTCAAATTCAACTAAATTAAAATAAATTACGGTAAGTAAAATAATGAACTGAATAAAATGTAAATAAAAATAAAATAACACAAAACAAAATAAAATAAAATAAAATAAAATTAAATTAAATTAAATAAAATGAAATAAAATAAAATAAAATAAATAAAATAAAATAAAATAAAATAAAATAAAATAAAATAAAATAAAATAAAATAAAATAAAATAAAATAAAATAAAATAAAATAAAATAAAATAAAATAAAATAAAATAAAATAAAATAAAATAAAATAAAATAAAATAAAATAAAATAAAATAAAATAAAATAAAATAAAATAAAATAAAATAAAATAAAATAAAATAAAATAAAATAAAATAAAATAAAATAAAATAAAATAAAATAAAATAAAATAAAATAAAAAAAAAATAAAATAAAATAAAATAAAGTAAAATATAATAAAATAAAATAAAATAAAATAAAATAAAATAAAATAAAATAAAATAAAATAAAATAAAATAAAATAAAATAAAATAAAATAAAATAAAATAAAATAAAATAAAATAAAATAATAAACTACATTGGTCCTATGTCTCACTATCTACACATAATCTTTGTAATCATCTGAATATTTATTTCTTCCCAAATGCATCTTATATAATGCGTTTGAGAGCATTTCCTAAATTGTTTTTACTTTCCGTGGTGGAACTAATACATTATTTTTATAGCAGATATAGTGTGTTGACAGTATTATTTGCATCTCTCGAAGTATGTAGCCATCTTCCGAATACGCCATTCAAAGGAAGAATGCTGAAACTCTTTCCGCTTCATACCAGATTATATGGCAAAATATTGAGAAACGAACAAATATGTGAGAACAAAACATTTTAATTTGACAATCTTGCTGGAGAGGGCGCAATAATTTCGAGAGACGAAAACACTGTTAACTCCTAAATAAGTTGTGCTCTTCAACTAATTACTGTAATAATTTTTTTTTTACGTAGTAGCAAAGACAATCCGATTAAATTGTTATGTTTTCCTTATTGTTCTTCTTCTTCTTTTTTGTCTTGTTCATTTTCTTGCCACAATTTTAATGGTCGCATCAAAATTGTCAGTCGCACATTAAATACAATAAATGCTCGACCTCATTCCATTGCTGTCAAAAATTGTTATGGATGCACTGTTGTTGTTGTTGTTGACAAATGATTTGCGGCAAACATTCCTTTGTTGATTTTTTAGAAAGGCTGTTGCCTTTAGAAAAAAAAATTAAAAAAAAAAACAACAATTCAACTATTAAATTTGCAGTAAAGCAATGAAGCGTCAAAGTTGAATGCACCTGCTTTCGGCTGCTGTGAGCTTTTGTAGAATTAAACAAAAATATATTCAAGTAAATATACATACATATATGCAAAAAATACTGAATTCTATATAGTTTCCATTGTCGCCGAACCCAATCTTTGTCAGCTGTAAGGAGGGCAAGAAGAGCTCATCAACCGCTGAAAAGCATTGCTTGCGAGGAAGAAGAATTGACGTTTAATTGCTAAAGTCGTGCTAATACGATGCGATGCTGATAAAAAAGCGGTGTCATAAAGAATTTAAAAAAACGTAAGACTTAAGTTTTTTTTTTTATAATTTAGGCAAAATTAAAATATATTTATACCAATTACGATACATGTTTTTCGCACCTACTTTTGCTCAATATTTTTTAAATATTTTTTTTTTCTTTTCTTAAGTGACCAGACTGTCATTTAGTATCGGTAGTATGGATTTTAAGGGTGATCGAGGTTCCCTACTTTTTTAAAGACAAAAGACTCAGAAAATTCAAATTTAATGGGGAATGCTTATTATCATTCGAAAGTACATTCTTTGGCATTTATTTTTTTGAAAATTATCTCTTTCAAATGTTGGCCGCGGCTACGTCTCAGATGGTCCATCCGTTGAGACCAATTTTCGATGACTCGTTCGAGCATTTCGACCGGTAACTGCCGAATGACTCGCGTGCTGTTTTGCTCCAAGGCCATGAATCGAAGCGGGGTCGTCCGCATAGACTTTAGACTTTACATAGTCCCACAGGAAAAAGTCCAACGTTGTGATATCACATGATCTTGGTGGCCAATTGACCGTCCCAAAACGTAAAATTATCTGCTCACCGAAGTATTCTCTCAATAAATCCACTAATTAATTCGATGTGTGGGAAGTGGCGTCGTCCAGTTGAAACCAAACGTCGCCGAGATCATCAGCTTCAATTTCAGGTATCAAATAGTTGGTTATAATGGCGCGATATCGGTCGCTGTTGACAGTTACGTTGTCGCCGCCATCATTTTTGAAAAAATATGGACAGATGATTCCACCGAACCTTTCTTCAGGTTGCTCTTTGTCCCAAATGCGGCGGCTTTGCTTGTTTATATACCTATTGAGCAAGAAATTGGTTTCATCGCTGTACAAAATTTGGCTTGAAAATGTTGGATCTTCTTGGAACTTTTCAAGAGTCCATAGGGCAAAACGATGGCGCTTGGGTAGGTCGAGCGGCTTCAGTTCTTGCGCAAGATGTGTTTTGTACGCTTCCAATTCACGACCTCGACGTAAAAGGCGCCAAGACGTTCCATACGTCAGTCCGAGTTGCTACGAACGGTGCCGCAATATTTTCTTCACTGCGTGCTGGAAGTGGTCCAGCGCGCAAAACACATTCTTAACAGAACGTAATAAAGTTGAAATTAATTTCCCAAACTATGTGTATTGGGTATCAGCTACACAGGTATTTACATACATATATATTTTATAAAGTTGCTTACAATTTACCGCTATGTTGCAAATACCTTCCAATGTCGCCGCAGTTGTTAAAGTGGAATTTTTTTTTAATTTTCTAAAATTAATTTTTGTTTTTCTATGACAACGTTATGACTTTAAGCTTCTTTGTTTATGTGCTACTCACATATACTCGTACATATATAGAAACATTTTAATTTGTATGACTTCTTCACGATTTTAAAATTAGAACGCCAACAACTTAATGCAATGCATAATTTTGCTATGTAAAGTATATCATGTGATGGGACATTTAAGAGTTAATGCTCTTGCACGATTTTGTAACCTCAAAAAAATTTAAATTTTAGGATGGATAACTGACATCCGGGTAACACTTATTTGAATATTCTGAAATATTTGCCAGATGGTATTTGAAAAAAGTGTAATATAAGTCTTATTATAAAAAATTAAATAAAAAACTAAATTAAAAATAAATAAAATAAAAAAAAATTTTAATATAATTAAAATTTAATAAAATAAAATTAAATAAAACAAAATAATATAAAATAAAATAAATTAAAATAAAGTAAATTTATAAAAATAAAATAAAATATAATAAAGTAAAGTAAAGTAAAATAATAAAAAATAAAATAAATTTAAGTTAAATTAACTTAAATTAAAATTAATTTAATTAAATAAAGCAACATGAAATAAAATAAAATAAAATTAAAATAATAAAATAAAATAAAATAAAATAAAATAAAATAAAATAAAATAAAATAAAATAAAATAAAATAAAATAAAATAAAATAAAATAAAATAAAATAAAATAAAATATAATATAATAAAATAAAATACAATAAAATAAAATAAAATAAAATAAAATAAAATAAAATAAAATAAAATAAACTAAAATAAAATAAAATAAAATAAAATAAAATAAAATAAAATAAAATATAATATAATAAAATAAAATACAATAAAATAAAATAAAATAAAATAAAATAAAATAAAATAAAATAAAATAAAATAAATAAAATAAAATAAAATAAAATGAAATAAAATAAAATAAAATAAAATAATATAAAATAAAATAAAATAAAATAAAATAAAATAAAATAAGCTAAAATAAAATAAAATGAATTAAATTAAAATAAATTAAACTAAAATAAACTAAAATAAAATAAAATAAAATAAAATAAAATAAAATAAAACAAAACAAAATAAAATAAAATTAAATTAAATAAAATAAAATTAAATTAAATTAAAATATATTAAATAAAATAAAATAAAATAAAATAAAATAAAATTAAATTAAATTAAATTAAATAAAATAAGATAAAATAAAATAAAATAAAATAAAATAAAATAAACTAAAATAAAATAAAATAATATACCATATAATAAAATAAAATAAAATAATATAAAATAAAATAAAATAAAATAAAATAAAATAAACAAAAATAAAATAAAATAAAATAATATATAATAAAATAAAATAAAATAAAATAAAATAAAATAAAATAAAATAAAATTAAATTAAATTAAATTAAATTAAATTAAATTAAATTAAATAAAATAAAATAAAATACAAAAAATAAAATGAAATTATATGAAATAAAATAAAATAAAATAAAATGCTTTGTAATTTCAGCGCTAATTAAGGCATTTAAAAGCACAGATTTGTCATTAAGTAATTACTCGGTAAATAATGCATTAAATAATTTTAAAACATTCACTAAACTATTTAAAAGTCTAATTCAGCTAATTCAAGTCAAAGATTAATAAGTTTTTCAACAGATTTTTTTTAACAAAATTATTGCACAAATTGCACACTCATTACAATTGCCAATTGCCAATCACTGTTCCATTCAATGCATTATTTAACCAAAATGAATATTCCGATTTCCCATATGCGAGAGTCCATATGTATTCAATCCACGCCCAAACACCTCAGCAATGTCAAAGGCCAATTTTCTTAAATTTAGTGGCATTTACTGATTAACCACTTGGCAATTAACTTATTGTTACTAATTATGTCATGACTCGTACTATTAAAAAAAATCACACACAAGGAATTGCACCTTTTCGTAAGCACTTTGTGAGAGGAACCTTGAATTAGTGAACTAAGAGACCTCCCTTTGTATTTAGATGTGATGTGTTGAAATTTTAATTAATTTATGATGATAAAAAAGTACAAAAATCAATAGCATTTTTTATACTATAATAATTTTGCTTGTTGCTTATTCATTCATTAACATAGAGTCTCTACATTTGAGTGACTCTTTTCTACTGTCATTAATAAATTGTTTAAACTAATTTAATTAGTATAAGGTTGTTAAAAGTTAAAGCATTGAGCGGAAAGGTTAGAAAAACCCTTGAGCCCAATCGTTTCATTAACTACAATGTAACTGTATTCTTTTGTGCCTGAAACAAAAAAAAAATGACTTAACTTATTTAGAATTTCGATCGGTTAGCCGAACAAACAACCCGTTGTTTGTTGGGATATTATTTAAACGTTTATATAAATCTGCTTTGTTAATAGTTTCCTTGTAATTGAATAACCAACCTAATGTTCTTTTGCATTTTTGGCTCAAAAGAACATAACTTATATTCCAAATTTCTAATTTTATAGCTATAAACTAAGAATAGGCGAAGCTTTTCAAGTAAAATACTGAATGAAAATTTATGAATTATGATGATCATAAAATTGGGTTTTGATATATTGGCTTGGCTGAACAATTTCTCAGAGTTAAAAGGTCACCGTGAGATTCTCGTTCATTGTGGGAAGCTAAATTTTTTAGCCGGAAGCAAAGGGAGATTTAAGCACTCCTGGAGTAGTATCATCGACCCTACTCCGCAGCTAATATTGGACCCTCCGGTGTTGATTAAGAATAGTGTCTTGTCCTTCCTACAATGCCTCTTCTCCAATCACGTCTAGAGGGTATCCCCACTTGTAAGCAACTTTGAAATCTTAAGTTGAGAGAATATAATCAGATTAACTTAAAGATATAGTGACCTGATTCAACATATTGTTATGTTCCGAGCGCTTCTGTTTCTAATTGATACAGGCGCTTTTTCAGCACATGAGTTGGGTAGGACTCAATGGCTCTCGTAACCATTACACAAGTTGCTCTCTGAAATACCTATACAGTTGGTTTTATAAAAAAGTATAATGTCTTAAAACGTCTTCTTCATGACAACTTCGAAGATTGGTAAAGATGTAAAAGGTCCTTTCGGAACCTTCAGTGCTAAATAAAGAAGAATCTTTACGGGTGGCTTTTTTAATGTAATGCTGAAGTAACAACAAGATCGGTGACGACCTAGGTTGGCAAGGGCTTGAAACACTGTAGGGGTTTCAAATGAAATTATTGGATAAAATTCAACCAAATAGACCACGTCCAGCACACAGCGAAGAGAATATAGCGGCCGCAGCTGAGAGTGTAAACGAAGACCGTGGAGATTCCATTTGGCACCGTTCGCAGCAACTCGGACTGACGTATGGAACGACTTGGCGCAGGAAATCGAAAAAAAAGGACTGATGCAGATCAGGCAAATGTTGAGGGCAGTTCACTTGGTATGGATACCGCATTTCAGAACATTTCACTTTCGCTGTCAGGAAAAGAATTTCAACGAAACGCACCAAAAATAAAAAAGAATCAATTGGTTATAACATAATCAAGATAATGTGTGATAGATGGACAGCAGGGATAAAAAAACTCTTCACAGGCTTGAAGTAGATGTCGCGAAGTCTACAGATATTGATACTATTTTCCATTGCCACAAATATATAGGTATATGTATGTAGCATCTAATGATTTTGGTTCCAAAATAAATCTTATCAAATGCTCAAATATTTTTTTATAGATTTTTTTGGCTATCAAAATTATTTCTTTTTTCACTTCTTATCACAAAACTCTAAATAATTTATATGTTACTAATTATAGCATTGTTTTTCTATAACCGTTACATAGCTTCATGGCTATGCATAGTATAGTACATACATACATACATACACATGTTTGCCGATGAAATGCAGCATCTATGTACGAAAATCCAGTTTTTCAAGCTCATCTTGAGCTTAACTTATACTAATTTGTTGTTGTTTTTATAAACTGATGTCTTGGCTGCGCTAAATCGATTCCAATATGTTGGATGAATATGCATGAAGCATCGGTGGTTCAGTGGTAGAATGCTCGCCTGCCACGCGGGCGGCCCGGGTTCGATTCCCGGCCGATGCATATGAATTTTTTTTAAAGCACAATTATGTGTACATGTATGTAGGTATATCTTATGTACCCAATAAAGAAGAAAGGGATGGGGAAATTATGAATTATTTTCAAGAGTATTCACTTATTTATCAATATCCGTATTGTCCCCTTCAGTAATCGCTCTCAGATACAATCCATTTATGCTAGCGCTTCTTCCAAACCTCGAATCTGTTGTGACTTTATTTAATCAATTGTTCTCTCTTATTGGCCTCTTCAGTCTGGTGAAGAGAAAAAAGGTGCAGGGTGCCGAATATGTCGAATACGGTTTTTTATACATGATTACTGTTGTTTTTGACCAAAAAATCATGAAGAAGCTTTGATGTGGTACAAAATCTATCATTTGCTTTTCCATAATTCCCGATTGTTTGAGTCTTAATGCTTCACACAAGTGTTATATAACTTCCTTATAGTATTCCTTATTAGCCAAACGACCTGTTGGCAGCAACTCATGATACACCACGCCATTGTAATCGAAGAAACCAGTGAGCAAAATCTTCACATCTGATCGAACTTGGCGTGCTTTTTTCGGCCTTTGCTCATCTGACCGCTTCCTTTGGAGAGATTGGGCCTTGGTTTCGAAGTCATAACCATATACCCACGTTTCGTCACCAGTTGTGAACCTTTCGAGCCAACATCGCTACCACACGTTACGTGACCAAAACATTCGATATGCCAACATCGTCTGCTACTTCCCTAATAGTAATTCCACAATTTGCCAAAAACATTTCTATCACTGTTGCGATATTTTTGTCGCTTGTTCATGTAGTTGTAACTCCAGAAGACTCATCGCGGATTCGCCCAATGCCAGTCAACATTTCAAGTACCTTGGATCGTTTTATTCCAAATTTTAAGGCAAAATTTAATATATCCTTTGATCCTTTTTTCAAAAGTCATAAATCACACAAAAAAGAGACTAACCTTCTCAGTTGTCAACAATAAACTACTAATCCAAAGTGACCCATAATGCCAACTTTTGATAAATATAGGTGTACCAACATAAAAAAACGTTCATAATCTAATGGACACAGCCAGCGAAAATTTAAAATTCGCCTTTTCTTTCGTATATATAAATAACTACATATTGCATGGACTTGTGAGCGAAAAGCTGTAAAAAACTTGACTTTAAGTTCTTCTATGTTGTTAGAATTGATTTATGGAGACAAAAAATCCTTCGTTTCCTACTTTAAGTATTTTAAGGAGCAAAATGTGCTTTCAGCCAAGAAAGTTTGTATACTAAAATACACCCGAATTCTTCAAGCAATTTCGCATGAACTGCCAATCGTTTAGTATGTAATCGTGTTTAGCCTGTGGAGGCTGAGTAGACATAATAGGTCAACAATTCGTACTAAAATTAAAATATTTATTTTCTTTAAAACACAAATTGTTTGAATAAAAAAAATAGAATTGCATCGGCCGGGAATCGAACCCGGGCCGCCCGCGTGGCAGGCGAGCATTCTACCACTGAACCACCGATGCTTGTGACGAAACTGAGCCAAAGGCCACACATAATGGAAAGTAGTGCCAAGAGCATAGCGAAGTAGAGATTAGTGGTTAAGTGAATTAGAGATATGTAAATAAATTTATGTTTATACATATATTGCTTATATAAATAAAAATATTTACTTAAAAAAACAATAACAAGCATGCTATTTATATAATTTTGTACAAGCGGAAGATAATATATTTTATACGTATGGGTGTTTTCATGGAGCAAATATGTTAGAAAAACAAAATACTTTTTGTGTTAGGGAAAATTTTTCAAAATAAAAAAAATTAATTTTTAATTTATATTTTTAATTTTAAAAGTTGAAGTAAAGTCATATTTGAAACAATATTTTAATTTTGCATTTTCCATCTTTTTTTTATTTAATATATAACGAATGCATTAAAGTTTTTTATTAGAAAAACATTATGTATGAGAACAAATTGGAAATAGGAAAAATTTTCTTGTATGAAAAAAAAACAAAACAAAAAATCAAAAAAAAAAAAATTCATGTGGAAGCAAAATGATTTCAAACTTCAAACTTTTTATAAGAAAATAATTGTAGTTGGTAGAAACATTTTCATTTGAAAAAAAAATTATATTCAGGCAAAATTCTTGTTTCTTCAAATTTTTTTTAAGAAAATTGAGATTTTTAATTATTATTTAATTAAAATTTTCTTAAAATAACAAATTAATTTTCTACTCTATTATTTAATTTCTCGAAGTCATAATGAATTTTTATTTTTTTTATTTTTTTTTATTTTATCACTACTTTAATTTTAATCACTTATTAATTACTATTCTTTTTTTATTTTTTGGTAAATTTTTGATATATTAATTTTTTACTATCTCTGTTTTTTTTTCTTTACACAGATTTGGTGGACAGCACTGTCCGTTGCCTTGGGTCTGGACGTGCGCGGTGATATAATCAAAGGCGTGCCATGCATCAAACGCTATCATCAATTATTCTGCCCGACAGCAGGCAACAGTTATCCAATGTAAGTAGAAACGAATTTTGAAAATAAGAGTACATACATACATTAGAAGTGTGAGAATATTTCAATTTAATAGCAAAACCCTGCAGAGAAATATTATGATGCTATGTAAATATGGATATTCAAAAAGAGATCTCTTGAAAACCAGTTAAATTTGCTAGGAAAAGAAACTTTCGTAATAATTAGTAGACGCCGCCATATGTTGTTGTGGCTTTCTGTATTTTGTTCAATATTTATTCTAATTAAAAATCATCTAAGTCAAAACAGTATATTTTTATAATTTTTTTCGGTTTTTATCTAAGAGATGGCGTTATTGTCCATAGTACCAGTGTTACGTGTCGCAGTGTCGCATCATTTCATACTATACGGCGCTGAAAACATGTTTATTCGCGCTAAAAGTTTGTCTTTGACAGTTTTTCGATTGGTTCACTCAGTACGTTGTGAGCGCTCGTCAAAGGTGGACACCGGCAAAGAGAAAATTCGCTATATTTTACAATTTTTCTTCAAACAAGGCGAAAAAGCAACCAAAGCGACTGAAAAAATTAATTTAATTTATGGGCCCGATACTGTAAACGAACGTGTAGCACAAAAGTGGTTTGCTAGGTTCCGTTCCGGTAATTTCAATGTCAAAGATGCACCACGCGTCGGGAGGCCTGTCGTCGAAAATTGCGATAAAATCATGGAAATAGTGGAAACAGACCGTCACATGAGCACTTATTTAATTGCTGAGAAACTAAAGATAAGCCATAAAACCGTTTGGAACCATTTGTATAACCTTGGATTCAAAATGAAGCTCGATGTTTGGGTGCCACACGAACTAAAGCAAAAAAACATGATGGACCAAATTTCCATCTGCGAATCGACCCATTTCTGAAGCGTTTGGTGATTGGCGATGAAAAGTGGATCACTTACGACAACGTCAAGCGAAATCGGTCGTGGTCGAAACGCGGTGAGCCGGCGGAAACGGTGGCCCAGCCAGGATTGACGGGCAGGAAGGTTTTTTTGTGTGTTTGGTGGGGTTGGCAAGGAATCATCTACTACGAGCTGCTCCCCTATGGCCAAACGCCGAATTGTGTTCCATCAAGACAACGCCAGGCCACACACGTCTTTGGTGACGCGCCAGAAGCTCCAGAAGCTCGGGTGGGAGGTCCTAATGCACCCAACTTATAGTCCGGACCTGGCACCAAGTGATTACCATCTTTTCCTGTCTATGGCGAACGCGCTTAATGGTGAGAAGTTGGCCTCAAGAGAGGTCTGTGAAAATTAGCTCTCCGAGTTTTTTGCCAATAGGGACGCAGCCTTCTACGAGAGGGGTATAATGAAGTTGGCAACAAGTTTACGAAAAAAACGGCGCATATTTGACTTAAATCGGACAAATGTCCACAAAGTTATCATATTTTGAAAACCGAACGAACTCTTTATTGACCTAATATATTATATATTATTGATTTAACAAATTAATTGTTTGTGTGGGTTACTTCTTCGCTGCTCAAATTCTTTCACGAAAATGATGTTGTTGTTTTTTTCGTAACCGCAAAAATATCCTCCAAATTGGTTTTCGGGGAATATTGTGGGAGTTCCAGTCCTTGGCCTGATTAAAAATCCGAGTCGTTCCGGTATAAAGACCCGACTGTCGCGGGAACTATTGGATTTTAGTCAATATGAATGCCTCAAAGTCAGCCAAATGCAGCATTCGGATCTAGTCTTATTCACACTCAAGTTGAACGTACAACAATTGAACATACCCACTCACGATCTAAGCTTACATCCAAATCATATTCATTTCTTTTAGTCTTTTTTTGATCCCTTTCCCGTAAGTATTCCATTAATAGGATTTTTTCGAATAGTTCGGGCGGGAAGAGCAGTCTTCTTGCTAATCTAACCAAAAGACCGCGTACTCGTATGTACCGTATTTCTAGTAAATCGAACCATGAATACGATTTTTTTAATAGATGCCCTGGACCCCTTTCGAGTCAACCGGTGGGTCGAGTTAAGGGAATTTCTATAAATGAACGTTAAACTTTTATCTATTATAAAATGTGAAGCAAATCACGGTTTGAGGGAACTTAATGTGGCTGCCTTGCTCACTCGCACCTTTGCTTGGAATTGATGTGGCTTTTGGTTAGCATAATTAGGCCTTTACAATGAACCAATAGGATCATATTAACTCGTCAAATGCGCGAGCCAGACAGTATTTACGAGAAATTGATGTCACCTGGTGCTGGACTGTGACCAAGAAAGTTTTCGACGGATTCTTGTAGGAGCATAGAGGAACACTACAGCTGCGACAAAAATCAAGCTTTCCATTCTTTTACCATAATTCCCAATTAAACAGTGTCTTGTTATTATGCCAGTTGTGATATTGAAGGTGAACCGGATCAGAAAAAGAAAATTTCTTGATCTATCAACGTCTAATGCTTGTCAGATCCATCATGCTATGTTACACGAGGTTTCATTAGACTTTTTACTGTCGGTTAATTTTAGTATATGCTTTGTTGGATTTGACGTAGAGTTGTTTAAGTAAAGACGGTATCATCTCTGGTGAGCTCGTTCGTCACGCAGTTGCCCGGTAGATCTCTAAGGTCAATCTCGGTCGTGCTGCATTATCCGAGTGTCTATTTAGAGTGCTTCTGCAGTTTACTGCCGATTTTGTGTTGATAAAGTTATCTTGCAGGGATTCGATAGCAGCTTGTCTATCAGATTATACAGTAAAGGATTGCTTAGTGATCGTAGATTTAATTAGCTACTCGGCGGGCTCCGTGATTGTTGTAATTTCTGCTTGGAAGACGCTACAGTGATCTAGTAGTTTCTTGTTCAAGTTGAGTGAGAGTGAGATGTCGCATCTGCTCTGAGCTCTGAGAAGTCTGTACTTTATCTAGAGCATATAAATTTTCCCATTCATTCTTTTCAGTGATCCTTGTGGAAAGGGATTATCAGAACATAATTAAAAGGTTTTGTAGTGCATCTCATCCAGTATTTGTATGATAGATAATAACCATGTGTGCCCCATACCATAATACTCTCAACCCTGAGTTGCGTTTAGCCCAACGACGTTCAATCTTACTTGACATTTGCCGTGAAGGTCTAGTGGCAGAAAGTATAGAGGAGTGTCTACTGCCTTTGTGAGAGTGGATAAAATAGCTTCCGCTATAAGGCCAGATGCCCTCCGCTGAATATTAATTATTTTTATACTAAACGGTGACGATGTAGAAAAAGAAAGATCCGACTATCGCTGTAAATACCCAGTAGGCTATACATCGTCTTAAGTCCCATCTTTTGCTAATTACCATTTTAGTTCAGTTATAGCCGTCTTTTGGATTAAGGTGAGTTTGATATCTAATATTTTCCTGAGCCATTTTACCTCAACAGAGAGAGTAATCTCCATGTATTTTGTTAGGCGAGGTTAATATGCCTCATAATTGTACCTCATGGTGACGAGTACCACTACTGGTATAAGATGGTACCTAGTTTCAATGAGCTTAAAAGTGATTTAAAAACAAATTTCAAACATGAGAATTTAAAATAAAAATTCTTTTGTGTGATTTTTCTGCATAGAATACATTAGGTTTTTAAATTATTATTATTATTTTATTATATTAAAAAAAATGGAAAATTATACTCTGTGAAATTTTCAAGAAAAATAAATTTTTAAATAAAATAAATATCTAAATAAAACTTAAGAGTTTACCAAAATTAAATTTTGATTTTTTTGCAAGAAAAATATAATTAATAATAAATAAAATTTTAAAACAAAATTTTATTTTGTAAAAATGTAGATTATGCAATTATTTTATTTCATAAGAAAATTAATTTTTGTAAAAATATTAGGCTTAGAATCTTGCTGTGACTATTCTTCGTTAATGCCTTTGCAACTGGTATTTCAACTAGTATAAATTAACTAGTATTTTTACTATTAATTTTAACTTTTTTTTGCAAGAAAAATAAAATTAATAATTAAAGAAATTTTAAATCAAAATTATATTTTTGTAAAAACTTAGATTTTGCAATTATTTTATTTCATAAAAAAAATTAATTTTTGTAAAAATATTGATTGATTTCTTGATGGCTTTTCAACTGGTATTTCAACTAGTATGAATTAACTAGTGTTTAACTAGGGTAGTGTTGCGAAGGTAACATCAGTCCCTAATATAAGAAAATTATAAAAATCCTTGAATTATTAGTGTAAGAAATTCGCCATAAATTAAAGTAATAATACCAAATTTCCCGCAGGGTGATCTTAGATGCAAAACTGTACGTACTATCTGTCTCTGTCTTTGAGCTTATCGTCATATAAGGCGGGAAAAAACTAATCACTTGAGGTGATAACATTTGTGTGCTCATTTACGTTGATTGACTCAAATTAGCAGCAAAGTTTTGGAAATATATTTTCTTGTAGTTGTAACTGGAAATTAAGTATATATGTAAGTCTAAACCTACATTAGTTTCAAGAGGTTTTACTTAACCCTAACCTTAAAACTTTATCATTAAGTGTCAACTGTAATTATAAGTAACCGATAAATGTGGGTTCGATTAAATATAATTAAATATTTCGGTTATTAATTAAAAAGTATGATTTTTTAAATGAAAAAAAAATATATCTGAAAGTTAAACCAATGTTGTGAAATTAAAAAAAAATAATAATTATTTGCAATATAAGAGTTACTAAAATAAAATACACAAGTTTAGTTTTATATTGATGAAATTCAAAATTCCTCGCATCAACTAAATTTAATTTCAGCGGTTAAATACAAAATGACCTACTTAACACGCAAGCAAACATACGTGTACATATGTGAAAATAAATTCATTAATAATAATTAATTTTCAATAAAAAGTGATTAACACTGTAATTAATTTGTTTATGCTTGCGTATATTTGTTTTTGGTTCAAAAACGCGCTGATAATTTTTTTTTTGTTTTTCAAAAAAAAAAAAGAAAAAAATTCATTGAGAAGTTTAAGGTCATTTTTGTTGTTGTTTTAATTTTTGTTCTCGTAATGGCACGTGGTGGGGAAAAAAATTAAAATTTTATGTTTTCATTCGCATATTTTTTTTTTTTTTTGTTGAAAATTCGATTAAATGGACGCGTAACAATCAAATTATATACAGTGGCGTTCTTCCAATTAATAAGACAATGTAGACCTTCGCTGTAAATTAGACTGTTATCAATGAAAGAGGCCATCAATGGATGAGAATGTAAATTAAGCTTGTGAAGTCTTGAAATTTATATAAATTATTCGAAAATAGAAAAGAAGATGAATTTAACCGTCATACGAGTATGTAGTTTGACTAGATTCTTTTTCGGAAAATTTTCTTATTTCGGTTTTTTTTTTTCAAAAAATAATCTTAATTTGAATTTGATTTATTCGATCTCAAATAAATATAAAAATTCCGGCCACACTGAATTCTTCAAAAATAAATGCAGGGTTTTCCAATAAGAAGTGTTGCTTTTTATATTCAAAGAACAGCCAAATGGCCGCCAGGGCTATGCTTACGGCACCGTATCTTTTTATGAAATTTTCCTTCAACAAATCGCCAAGTGGCTGTTGTATGCCCTTAATAACTTCACGAATTCCATCCTTGAGGTCTTGAATTGACAGTGGCCTGTTGGTGTTGACCTTATTTTTCCCGTGGACTTAAAGCAAGAATCCGCAAGTTGTTAAATCACAAGATCTCGGTGGCCAATTGCGATCAACTCTTCAAGAAATAACACGTTCCGGAAACTTTTTCCTTAAATTTCGTTGTTTGTGTGGCACGTAGCGCCGTCTTGTTGAAAGCAAATGTTGTTCAGATCAATACCATCCAATTCCGGCCATAAAAAGTCATTAATTATATTTCGATAGCGCAATTCATTCACCGATCCAATGACCCCACGGGATCATAAACCTTGTTCGGTGCGTTATGGTGTGTTCCACGTTGACGATGGTGAGGCTTTTCAAACAATAAATTTTGGGTTTTCCGAGCCCCAGATGCGACAGTTGTGCTTATTGACATAGCTTTCGAAGTGGAAATGGGCCTCATCAGTTAAGATGATTTTTCGATGAAATTCTGGATCATTTTCATGCATTTCGAGGATGGCCAATTCCAAAGAACGACGAGCAATGGACAAACCTGGGGTTTTCTCAGCTCTTTGAGCTACAGAAGCAATATTTTCAGTTGTTCTTGAGCGACGTTCCCATGTTTTATTCTTCACATCGCTAACTTGTCCCAACAGCTCAATTTTTTCCACCAATTTCTGTATTCGACAAGTTGCTTCAGGACGACCGAAAAATGTTTTAGTTTTATGAACCGTCACTGCCAGGTTTTCCCCATTTTAATAATTTCTATATGTTGCTGAAGCGTGTACAGTTTCAAAAATGACTATTCTATTAAGACCTCCGGGGGCCAAAACTTTTTGTCCAATGCTTTGTTCGGTATCTACTAATCCTTAAGACACTAATGACAATACACCAACTCGTCTTTATGGACAAAGTAGGAAGTGAACCGATTCTCACGATATCAAAACCAGAAGACAACCCTGACAATTGAAAGTTCCTGCCTTTGAGCTTTGATCCAAACAAGCGAAATTTATTAGACACCATGGACTATTACAGTATTGTGGCCACTCATGGTGTGCTCCAAAACTGTGAGAGAATGTCTGTCTCACTGTCTGTGGCGTTCATTTATTTCATCTTTTGAGTATCGGGTCACGTCGGAATCGTTGGGAACTGTCAAGCTGATGAGCATGTACGTTTGGGTATTAATGTTTCACTCCTCTGCTAACAAGCCGCTTACTTCCGTAAAGGTGGGTCTTGAATCAACTCAGCAAGTTGTGGTCTAACATCTCTACATGAGCAGTTGCCAGATTTCTTTAACCTTGAAACTCTTTTTCTTACTAAGATTACAGTTCTGATGCGTAGTGGGAGCCCTGCGCAGCTATTGTTCGATGGGAATTCACTTGGTTGGATTTTTCCGATCGCCACTGCCGTAGTGATCATCTATGCATCTAATGAACTCATTGGGGTATGAATTTGATACACTTTGGCACGACGATCTAGAAAATAATGACGTGTTCTGGAAGTTTCAGAACATCAAAATATATACATAGATATTAGGTAAAGTAAAAAGTTCGTTCGGATTTTTTTTTTATACAAATGGTTCCAAACGGTTTTCAGGCTTATCTTTAGTTCCTCAGCAATTAAATAAGTGCTCACGTGACGGTCTGTTTCCACTATTTCTATGATTTTATCGCAGTTTTCGACGACAGGCCTCCCGACACGTGGTGCATCTTTGACATCGAAATAACCGGAACGGAACCTAGCAAACCATTTTTGTGCTACACGTTCGTGTACAGTATCTGGTTCATGGACTAAATAAATTTTTTCAGCCGCTTTGGCTGCTTTTTCGCCTTGATCGAAGAAAAATTGTAAAATATAGCGAATTTTCTCTTTGCTGGTGTCCATCTTTGACGAGCGCTCACAACGTACTGAGTCAATCAATCGAAAAACTGTCAAAGGCAAACTTTTAGCGCGAATAAACACGTTTTCAGCGCCGTATAGTATGATATGATGCGACACGTAACACTAGTACTATGGACAATAACGCCATCTCTTAGTTAAAACCCGAACGAACTTTTTACTTTACCTAATATCAGTTGAAAACATCCAGACAACATTTTAACTGCAGACCTGTGTAATAAAAAAAAATAAGTTAGCTTGTGGCAAACGTTCTAAACTCTTTTAAAAAAATTAACAGCTGAAAGAAAATCGTTTAAACTTATTTAATTTATAAACTAAAGCTTTTAGCATAAATTAAATTACAAAAAAATCTGAAATAAATTTACCATAAAAGTAAAAATCTCCAATTAGTTGCTGAATTTATGAACTGTTTATGGAGATTAAATACTTTATGGTATACTTGAAAACCAGTAATTTGAATTTAATATCAATTTGTTATAAAATTTAAAAAATTCTTACATAAATGAGTATAAATTCAGGAAAGTGAAATTGCCAAAAATTGTGAATTGACAGTTCAATTTTGTGAATAAATAATTTGTAAATAATACAGTCTTTTTAAGTAAAAGTAAAAAATAAAAAAGGGAGTAAAAAAACGTTTCGAGCTGCGCTGTGACTAGCGCTTTAAAGAGGTTATAAATGCCACTCCAGCGACACACCCACCTTTGATTTCTAGTATGACCATATAAGGCCACATGAAATTGTAGTCATTTTTTTCACTCAATTTCATTTGTTATGCATATATTCCACTGCTGAATTAAAAAAGTTTGAGAGTATAATTTTATTATTATTTTTATTTGTTTAGAATTTTTTGTCTTCCTCTTCACCGTGGCGTGTATACCTTTTATTCCTTAAAAATCAAAAATCTCCGAGTAACTGAAAGCTGGTTTTTTTATTTGACTTGCGTGTTTTTTTTTAATCAACGCTTTTATAATATTTAAACTAATTTCGCTGCTGCTTCGCTTGAACACAACTTGTTTCGAGAATTTTTTAATCTGTCATTAATGACGCAAAAAAATTTGCGAAAAAAATATTTTAAAAATATTTACATTCGTAATATGTATGTATGTATGTCTGTATGAGTATTTAATTGCGACAGATTAGCATTTTGTTTTTGTTTTGCGTGGATTTTTGTATTTGCTTCCGGTGAATTGCCGTTAAATGAGTGCTGATGACCTTAACACACGGCGCCATCCTCAATGATTCAACGAATTTATGCGCGTGCCAAAAAGGAAAAAATATTTTATTTTTAGAATTAAAAAAAATATATATATATATTATGGGAACTTGAGATGGGTAACATACTAAAGTTAGAGAGATTTTTAGGTTAGTTTTTTTGAATAGTTTTTTCGAAAATCACTATCAATAATATTAGATTTTTCAAAATTAGCAAATGCCTCAGCTGCTTTGTTATTGTAATGCAAGAAGAACATTTCTTCCTACTTATTTTTAACTTAATGATTTTCGGAAGTAACTGAATACGAAAAAATTATATTTCTAAACGCCTTCTTTCTACAAAAACAACATTTTTTTGAACTTCAAAGTTGCATATGGATGTTACACAGCAACAAAAAGTTAGTAATATATTGTAAATGTTAGAACTCGTCAGCGGTGACAACTCGTCTATGTGGGCGAAAATTCTACAAATGGCTTGGAAAGCAAAAAAAAGTTAATTTTACAACTTTAAAAATAAAAAAAGGTTACAGTTTGTAACCGACGCAAATTGAATTTGTCGTTTATAAGAAATTTATGAATGAATGAGTAATTGAATATTTTTATGAATTCGATACGAGTAACTATCGTCAATGAAATTCCACATCGGTTGACGTATGAAATTATAAAAGCAAAAATCTCTTCGATTGTTAGACATTTATGTGCTCGATGATGAGCGAATCGAAAGGTGTGAGCACACGCCCACTCAAATGTCATTTGTAAGAAAATAGTTGAAACTTATAGACAGATGAAACTGCGATTCGGTGCATATCTGGAAGGCAGCGAGAAATAAATTTTTGCATTTTTTTTCATTTTAATTAAAGCAATTGGTATTTTTACATAAATGAATTGAATAAAAAAATAAAAATAGTTATATAAATGTTATTTTTTATAAAAAAAAATGAAGAGAAATGATTTTATTGTTCAATCAAGGCATTGATTCCTCTCAGTGGCATATTTTCTTATTATTTAATTTTTATATTTGTTTTCGAAAATACTTTTTGGAAAAAAAAAAGAAATCAACTTATCTGGCGGATTCTTAACACATTTCTTCAGTCTTTAGCTTATCACGTCTCGTTCACACAGGTCAATTAGCTGAGACAATTTAGCTTGAAATTGTGTCCCTGAGTTTGGTGTTCACACAAAGAGAGTAGTAAAACTTTAGAAGCTTCAAAAAATGCCTTAAGTTTTCTTAAATCTATTCTAAAACTATTCAAGAGCGTGTTTTCGAAATATCAGTGGCCAATTCGACATATTTTAAAAGCTACAGCAGTTTTAGTGGCCAAGCGCCGAGCATGCTCGCAAGCTCGGGCAGAACTTTGAAGTGCATTTTCTCGAGTTTTCATTTTTACAAGTCTTAGAAAGCGGTGCCGGGGATAGCAAAAAGAATATACGTCCGATTAGAACTGAAAAAGTTGGACAGAAGTATTATTTAAACTATTTTTTTTCAACTTTAAATGAATTTTTTTTTTTAATTGTTTTTTCGGACTTCGAAAATTTCTTAATTTGGCATTATCATTGTACTCGTGACAAAAGTACATTCACATAGCTTCTGTGATAGCCTTCGCAAGAACATACTTTTTCCGTTCATGATCCGTCAACGCAATTATTAGATAAAACTGTTGGCAGAGGCCTCTCTTTTATTCAGGGTCTGCGCAAATCAGGTTAACGCTCTTAAATCGCTATCGTTATCACTTTGGCCGTTTAAGTCATAAAGAGCGAAAGCTCAGATCATTGTATTGTACTTCTATTTCACTGAGTTGTTTTATTTTCCATGCTATGAATGCTAAGCTCTACACATCCCCTGTGGTATACGAGGCTAAGTAAATATTTTTAAATTTTATTTAAATTATGTTTTCAAGTTCCTTTTAACTTTAGTACACAAATTTAACTTCATATCTTTCCTTCGCCCTCCAGTGACAAAATCGAACGTTTCATCGACGACAACAAAGCGTTAATGCGACGAATGTATGGTGATTTTGAAATGAATCTCGAGCCAGGCGGTCCACAATCGCAGGCGAAGAAACGCAAACGCCGTTTCATTGATGATCCGGATATTTTCATACCACCAGGTGCTTTTCCTGCACTGGTGCCCGACGATGAGGGCAACACAGTGCCACATGCTGAGGAGGCCGGTGAAAGTTACTTCGGTAAATTGCGTAATAAACGGCAAGCAAATCGGAATGCAAATAAAGCAAATCAAAATTCATTCGCGAATGCTGGACAAAACACGGGAAGGTAGGAAGAGTGTGAAAAAATAAATTTTATTTTTTATATTTTGTTTTATTTTACACTTTATTTTTATTTAATTTTGTTTAATTTATTTTATTTTATACATAATATATTTTCTTTTGTTTTATTTTATTTTATGTTATATTATTATATGTTTTTATTTTGTTAAACTTTATTTAATTTCATATTATTTAATTTATTTAATTTTTATTTTTCTATTTTTATATTATTTTATTGTATTTCATTTTTCTATTATATTTTACTTATTTTATTATATTGTGTTTTAATTTTTTTATTTTATTTTATTTTATTTGGTTTTGTTTGATTTTATTTATTTTTTATTTTTTTTATTTAATTTTATATTATTTTATTTTACCTTGTTTTATTTTATTTTACTTTATTTTTTTTTAGTTTAATTTTATTTAATTTAATTGTATTTTATTTTATTTCATTTCGTTTTATTTTATTTTATTTATTTCTTTGGTTTATTTTTTTATATTCTATATTTTTTGATCTTATTTTGTGTTATTTAATTTATTTTATTTTATTTTTACTTCATTTTGCTTTATTTGATTTTCATTTATTGGATATTTTTTATTTCAGTTTGTTTTATTTTATTTTTTTATTTTACTTTTTAATTTAGTTTAATTTTTTTTCTTCATTTTGTTTTATTTTATTTTCATTTATTGGATATTTTCTATTTCATTTAATTTTATTTTATATTTTTTAGTTTATTTTTATTTTTTTATTTTATTTTATTTTATTTTATTTTATTTTATTTTATTTTTTCATTTCATTTCATTTTATTTTATTTAAATTTACTTTATTTTATTTTTTTTTAATTTAATTTAAGTTTTTTTCTTCATTTTGTTTTATTTTCATTTATTGGACATTTTTTATTTCATTTTATTTTATTTTTTATTTATTTTTATTTTATGATATTTTATTTTATTTTATGTTATTATATTTAATTTAATTTTATTTTACTGAATTTTATTTTTTTTATTATATTTTGTTTTATTTTATTTTACTCTATTTGATTTTATTTTTATATATTATAATATATGTTTTTATTTTATTTCATTTTATTTTATTTAATTTAATTTAGTTTTATTTTGTTTTAGCTTCTTTTCTTTTCCTGTATTTTACTTTATTATATTAGATTTTATTTTTATTATTTAATTTAATATAATTTACGTTGCATTAATTTAATTTAATTTTATTTACTTTTATTTCATTTTATTTTATTTTATTTTGATTTCTTTATTTTAGTTTAATTTAATTTTATTTTTCATTTTTTGAATTCATTATATTTTATTTATTTTTATTAAAAAAAAATTTAATTTTTTTCACAGAGTGGACGCCTGCGAGTCGAAAGTGGAAATTGTCACACCCTATTGGGCCTCCAATTCGGCGGGTAAAATACGCGCCATTGTGAATACGCAACATTTCGAACAGGCCATACATCAGGAGGTGTGCTCGTAAGTATTGATGAAAATTTTAGTTGAAAATAATTATTTCACTTACTTTTTCCGTTTCCTCTCTACCTCAGCAAAGCCGCGACATCGCGCTGTGATCGCGATTGCGGTTGTGAGCAAAAGTATAAATGGCATCGCCTATTGGCCTACGATCCGGATAATGACTGTAAGGGCATTTTCATGGATTGGTTCCTCTTTCCATCGTGTTGTGTGTGCAGGTGTAAGCCATAAATCCATAGGAGTTCGATGTGAAGACGGTGACTTACTTGTTCCCAGCAACATTTACTAAACTTAAGTCAAAAATCGTACTTACGTGTATGTAATTAGTGTACTTAAACCGTTAAGCAGTTAACTTAAGCACTTATAAGTCTACGTTTTGTTTTCGATTTATTGTAGTTAATCATTTTTTTTTAAATTTCACTCACATTTCTAGGTTAGGTTTATGAGTGTAAGTAACTTTTTAGTTTTAGTCGAAAATTTGTTAATTTTAAAAGCCACGTAATACAACAAAAATACTCTCTAAAGTTGAAAACTTATTTGGAATGTGCAAACATAGCACTTTTATTGTTAGAGATGAATAAGTTAAGCGTATAATTTAATAGTTTATAAAATATTAAAATTTAGTTATTTTGAATTTTATGTTACTACTGATAAAATCAATTCTACTGATATATAATTAATTCGAGGTGTTCATTTTTTTTTTACCTATAAAAACTATTAATTCAGAGTTTTAAGTTTCTTTTTTTCTAAAAATATTAACAGTTCGATTTTGAAAAGCTTTTCCGTAGAAGTAAATTTTGTGTAGTTTTTAATTGAATAGAATTGTCTGAAAATATATTGATTATCGAAATATTGAAATTTTTAACTATAATTTCATTTTATAGCTAAAAATGTGCAAAAATTTAATAAAGTTAACTAATTAGAATAAAAGTGTGTGTTTTTCTAATTTTCAAAAATTATCGATTCCAGCTCAGATCAAGGATTTCTGATGGTCTGAAAATTTATTCCCAAGTCTTAGACTTGAGACTTTTGCTTAAAAGGAACTTGAACACGGAAAATGAAGGGTTGTGGACCCTGTGGTTCCTTAACAGACTTCATAGTTTCATCTGGTTTGGTTTAATGACTTTTAGCGATATTAATTTTATCTGGTTCAGAGAGATGGAACCCCTCTCATACGAGTATAGACTTCATGCAAAAGAGTACTCGAAATTCCTTCAAAATGGCTCAATACGACGCACGAAGTTAATAAAACAGGTGGAGAATTAATTGTTGGCCATCAAACTCATTCGGTCTTACAGAAAACACCCCATATAATAGTTTCTTCGTATGAAGAACTTCTCGGTAACTCACTCTGTGCTACCTCTTTGTCGCTTGAGACTTTTGCTCTTGCTTCTTTGTTTCATTACTAAGCAATTTGGAGCCATTTTCTCTGTATTTAGATGCTAGCAACAATTTACGTACGATAAACGATGCTCTCATTTTCTAACAAAGCTCATTGAGGTGGTTAAAATGCTCTTGTTTTAAGGAACATCTCCTGTTCCGCTTGGGTAAGGAGCGTTACCTCCAGCAAATAAAGTAGTTAATGGTGATTGAGCCCGTACCAGTATTATCGGGTTGGGGTACCTGATCCCGCGCGACCTTTGAGTATACTCGTAACCATATATTCCAACTATTCATACACATACAGCTCCCTTAATGAACGGTCTCATATTTTCTTCTACCCTTAATTGCTCATATCCACAAGGTTGGAGCTTGGGACATAGCCCTACAGCATTTCGTCATCTTCTGTGCAAGTTCAGCACTCAAATGATGCAACTTTACCTACCCAGTGGAGTTAATCTTTCAGAGGACAATGCGATGTCAATACACCTGCAAGGATACTAAGTTCTCCTTAGCTTAATTCAAGTAAAAGTTTAGTCCGTTAGCAATTCAGCTTCATCAAAAACTAAGAAATGTGGTATATGTGGGAACCAGAACAGACTACATGGCTGATATTAGGTCAGTGGTAGAGCACTCACCTATTAAGTCAGGATCCGTTGGTTTGATCCCTGACAGAAGAAGTCTGATGAGGTGATGTAGTTATCTCCGAAATAGAAAACCATTGAGATCATTCAATGCTCATCAAAGGACCTTAAGGACATCAAATCATTTGAGAGCGCTGAAAAACTCGATGCAGTAGCTGGTGACAGTATTCCTAGGACCAATGCAAACCAGCTCGTCGGAGTGTTTTTTTTGTCTTATACTTCCGCGCGATCTGGGTACATTGTGTTACCCCGTTTTGTAATTGTCCTCTTATGCGTTCTAAGACATTTGGACTGGGGACAGAGTTGTAGCCATTGTGCTTGAAGCTACTTTGCCTATTGGGTCAGTCAGAGAAGAACCCTACATTTTCTGTTAATCTCATCCTATCTTGCTTGCAGCAATACAGTTTGTTAGGCATCTCTCGCCATTTCATCATCCTAACGGAAGGTATAGTCTTTGGAAGAGGAGTTCAGTTGAGTTGGATTATATTTTGACATTTTCAACTGGTTCTTCGGTCACCTACTGAGCCGAGACCTTTCGGTGACCGGAAAAATGGGAAGGGAACCGAAACGGCCGACTACGGCAGAGCCCCATGACGCAGCAAGTAACCTTTCATCCTAGCGGTGGTCCGGTATCCGGGAGGCTCCGTTAGAATACAGTCGGACGCCACTGACTGCAGACCATCCAATATGTATAGGCATGGATGCGCATGACACCCTCATTAGGAGGGATGGCTATGTTCGACACCCGCTAGGTCTAGATCCGTAGTGTTTAGTTGGTCTAACAGGGTCACCTCTGGAATAATGCGATTCCTCAACGTGCACTAACGGTCTTGTTACGAGAGAGGCTAATTGCTACCTAATTGGCAGCTGTCCGCTTCTCGTACCCTGCACTTAGCTTGACCCCTCAGAAGATCTTCCAGTAGCTAAAAAAGAATTGAAGAGAAGGTAGACCTTTTTTGCGACTCCTTTCTAGTAGACGTGGTAGACATCTGAGATGTTTGCTGAAGAAAATTAAAAAAAAAGTAATTTGCATCGGCCGGGAATCGAACCCGGGCCGCCCGCGTGGCAGGCGAGCATTCTACCACTGAACCACCGATGCTTGCGTTAATATTGTAGCAAAAGGTGATATATGAGAGCAACCAATCACAGCATGTGCTACTGGGATGAGTCATCAGTGCTTCAAGTGCACAGGGTAATTCAGAAGAAAAATTGCAAGAAAAATAAACAAGAATCACATAGTTGGAAGAAATTAACCACAAAGTGGTGGACCCATATAAAAGCAAGGTTTGTGACTTTGCTTATTGATGCAAGTAATATGTATTAATACAGTGGCGTTGCAACTGTCACATGCGAAATGCGATTTAACAAATATAGCTAGAAAATTATTATTTATTATTTTTGAATTAATTTAATTAAACAATTAATAGTATTTTTATTCACAAAAAAAGAAAAAATTATAAATAAATAATTTAAATCAAAAAATGTAACCTTTGAAAGAGAATGCTTGTCGTACCACAAAATTCTGCTTTTAAACTTTTCTTAAAAATGTTTTTAAACTGTTTTGAAAATTTCGGCAGGTGTTCTCTTTAATACGAAAAGAAGTAATTTAAATTAGTGGAAAATATTACTCAAGTTTGTTTGAGTGGAAAATAAAGCAATTTAGCTAAGCAGCAGTCAAGCTTCTCAATTAATGGAGCCAAAGAATTTCCGTTCACAATTGAGCAGAGAATCTTTAATAATGAAATATTGTACATTCACCATTTAATCATAGATTTGTACATGTTTACTTATATAAACATAACCTAACTTTCTGGTAGCCAACATAATTTTATCGAGCATATTTTAGAAGCAACTTAAAAACAGTTTTAAGTATTTTCGCAGTATTCATGAAGATTTTTATGGCTAAGACTTTTATTTAATTATTTTTTTTTATTTATTTTATTTTTTATAATTGCATACAAGAAAATGTACTGAATATATTAACAAAATTTTAATTAAGCTATTCAATTTATGGCTCAAAGAAGGCAGTTGAAAAGAGAAATTCTAGCCAAAACTCAAATCCTCAATTCCTTTTTAAATATATACTTTTTATATAATATTTGGCTATAATTTCAAAATATATAAAAAAATTAATTTCTTCAAATTTTACACTTTTTCATAGTTCCAAAAATAAAATCGATTTAAAGAGAGAATTTTTATAATAATATTATTATTATAGATTCTCTGCTGCTAAAAGAAATTGCTTTTACAACGTAAATCCAGAAATTGTTGCATACTTTCAGGCGCCTTATGCACGTGCAAAGCACTTGGTGCTTATTTTTCAGCAGTATATTATTGAAAAATATATAATAATAATTATTTTAAAGTAAATTTTATAATAAATTGAAACATTTTAGGGAGATTAAAAAAAAAATTATAAAAAAGATATAAAAAATGTATGCCTGTTTCCGCCCGGGATCGAACCGGGGGCCTTCCGCGTGTTAGGCGGATGTGATAACCACTACACCACGGAAACAGATAACTGTAAATCAGCTCATTTGCTGTTTTCTTAGGAATGTGAGAGTAGCGGTGAACAAATATTTGCACAGAGTTTGCAAGTTGGAAAAATATGCAAAATAATGAAAAATATAAGCAAAAAACTAATTTATTTTATTACTAAAAATATTTGTTTACAAAACGGTACTCAGTAGAGTCGCCTTCTTTGCTATATACCTATAATATTAAAATAAACTTGTTACCACAATAGACTTCTTAAGTGTCAAATATATACGAAAAATGGTCTATTTACAATAGATTATTTCTGGTCTCAGCTGAGACTATTTTACATAATTTTCAAGTTCATTTATCTGAACTCTACTTTCTACCAAGCGTACGAGTAGATAAAGCTGTCATCACTTGTCTTCCGATATTCATAAGTTTACCCGTCCCTTGAATTATTCTCCCAGACAGCTTGTTGAAGTTTAAGCTTTCACATTTTATTTTGTTGTTTCATTGGCGCAACGTAATGTCTTTGTCACATACGATAATAATCATAAAATTTTACGACTATACATTCTGTAAAATAGTTCAATTGCATAGCAGAGTCAAAGAAGAGGACCAAGTGAAAACGCACTTGAATGGAACTTGAACTTAAGAATGTATTGCATCACAGCCTCCCACAATGCAACTGAGTGTACACCAGCAACTACTACTTTGTATAGCCAATGTCCTTATGCAATTCGCCCTGCCTCAGCCCTGTCGCGGCAGCAACTAAGCATTCAAAGGCCTTTCTTCATTACAACACGATTTTTCGCTTCTGCACTTAATCGTGTCGAGTGTCTACGGTCTGGTAAAAGTTGCTGGCCTTAGATTGAAGTGTTAGGAGTGTAGCGAAGGGTGTGATATTATCAACACAATGTGAAGGACGGTAGTCCAGTGGAAGCTCTCTTAGTTACTAAATTATAAATAGGCTGCATAGGGCGATGATATTAATGGTTAATTCATAAATGTGGTTTTGGATGGTCATTTGAGGATTTTTGGTGGTGTTTGTTGTGACTTAGAGGTTGAAGTGGCTCGTTGGTTCATTGAAAGCCGATTATGATAGTTTTAAAGTGGTGTGGGAGAGATCAAATTGGCAACCCTGTAAGAATTTAGTATATACGATCAACCAAGGAAAAGTAAAATAAATATACATACTAAACGAAATAATGAATAAAATTAGGCAAATAAAGTGAAATATAAAAAAAGGAATAAAACAAAATAAAATAAAATAAGAAAATGGAAAATTAAATAAAATAAATTTAAAATATAATACTTTAATATAAAATAAAAATAAACAAAAAAATAAAATAAAAGGAAATAAAACAAAATAAAGTAAAATACAACAAAGCAAAGGAACATAAAAGAAAAAAATTTTAATTCATTTAAATAAAATGAAATAAAACAAAGTAAAATTAAATAAAATAAAATGAAATAAAACAATACAAAACAAAGTTGTAATAAATTAAGTTAAATAAAAAAGAGAAATAAAATAAAATAAAATAAAATAAAGTAAATTAGTAAAATAAAGAAAGATAAAAAAATAAAATAAAATAAAAAAAGTAAATTAGTAAAATAAAGAAAGATAAAAAAATGAAATGAAATAAAACAAATTAAAATAAAATAAAATAATATAAAATAAAATGAAATGAAATAAAATAAATTAAAGAAAAAGAAATTAAAAAAAAAATAATATAAAATAAAATAAATTAAAATTAAATGAAATAAAATAAAATGAAATAAAGTAAAATAAAATAAAAATAAAATAAAATAAATACTAATTAAATACTATAAAATAAAATAGTATAAAATAAAATGAAATAAAATAAGATAAAATAAAATAAAATAAATTAAAATAAAATGGAATAAAATAAATTAAATAAAAAAAAAAAATAAAATAAAATAAATTAAAATAAAATTAAATGAAATAAAATTAAATGAAATAAAATAAAATGAAATAAAATAAAATAAAATAAATACTAATTAAATACTATAAAATAAAATAATATAAAATCAAATAAAATTAAATAGGATAAATTAAAATAAAATTAAATGAAATAAAATAAATTAAAATAAAATGAAATAAAATAAACTAAATAAAAATAAAACAAATTAAAATAAAATTAAATGAAATAAAATAAAATAAAAATAAAATAAAATAAATACTAATTAAATACTATAAAATAAAATAGTATAAAATAACGTGAAGTAAAATAAATTAAAATTGTAAAAAAATATGGCGAAAAAAAAAACACAAAACGATATTTAATAACAAGAAAGATATATATAAATTTAAAAAAATAAAAATAAATTGTCTTAATAAATAAATAGAACAAAACATTAAATAGTTGATTTCCTATTGGGTTACTTCCATCACTTTTAACTCGATTAGCGTAAGTTTAGGTTTATTCACTTGAGTGTTTAAGTGTGTGGGTGGGCCATTGCTACAGTTCTAGACTACCTTATCGTGCACATTTTAATTACAATTTACAATGTTTTCGTCGGTAGCTGAGAAGAAGTGTGTGTTGGCGTTCACAAGAACAACGTGTTGGACAGAACACCGTTTTTAGTAGTTGAACGTGAAGTGTAATGCATTTTATGACAATGCGAGCTGTTAGGCATTTCTTTAGAGAATAGCTATTAAATGCAAGTTTTCTATTTATATAGTTAAAACTAACACTTCTCTAATTAAAATTAGAAGTTTAATTTAGCTTTAATTTTCATAATTTAAATAGCCTAAAATTGCGGAGTGGGAAAAGATTTGAATGATTTCAAACTTCACGAAATTTGTGTCCTTTGCAGCTTGCATAATACGTCGATTTTACATTACCCTTCCTCTTTAGATACCACATCACCCCTCATTCTTTTTTATATAAATTAAACACCGAAGCAGTGCTATGAAATAATTAAAAAACGTATTATCCTGTTTCCGCCCGGGATCGAACCGGGGGCCTTCCGCGTGTTAGGCGGATGTGATAACCACTACACCACGGAAACAGTTATCCATCAAACAGACAAGGATCTATTAAAGCTGCAAATATCGATTTATAACACTCATACTGTACTTGAAAAGAACACTGAACTTAAAAAATTGGTATTTTATAACAAGTTGCTAATAATTCATGCACAAATAATTAAAAATAATCAGATTGGAAATATTTAGCGGTGGGGTACGGGAAAAATTGCATAAATCCACAAAAGTTTTTATGAATATGGTAAGAGAGTTGAACCATTACCGTCATCAAATTTACAAGCTATATCAAGCTCACTGAAAATTGATATAATATTCATACATACATTTAAAAAAAATTATATCTGTTTCCGCCCGGGATCGAACCGGGGGCCTTCCGCGTGTTAGGCGGATGTGATAACCACTACACCACGGAAACAGTTATTTTTGGCAAGGGCGTTAGGAAAATTTTAACTTAAATTGCCAATAGAAATTCAAAGAAATCAGTAGAAAATGGTTAGAAAAATACTTTATTTACTAAAAATCAATTTAAAAGTACATACTTCAAATTTTAATCGATAATTTTTTTGGAAATATTTTACTTGTTATTATGTGTAACTTTAATTTGATTTAATTTAATTTTTATTGCATTCATTTATTTCAAATAATTTTTCATTATATATTAATCTATATTATATTATTTTAAAATTTTATTATTGTTTTAATTAATATAATTTTATTTGATCATTATACTATATTTTTTATAATTTTTGAGTTTTATTTTAATTGATTTTATTTTATTTTTATTTTTTCTTTCTATTTTATTTTGATTTCATTTAAGTAAATTCTTTTTATTTTGTATTGATTTATTTTTGCTTTTATGTCACTTTATTTAGTTTCTGTTTATTATATTTTATATTATTTCTTTAATTATATTTTACCTTCTTTTTACTTTTATTTTCATTTATTTTCATTCATTTTATTTCTTTTTAATTTTTTACATATTATTATTTTATTTATTTTCTTTTATTTTTCTTTATTTTATTTTGTTTTCTGTCATTGTATTTTATTTTGTATCATTTTATATTATTTTATTTTAAAAAATAAAACTTAAAATGTTTTATGTTTTTGTTTTATTTTATTTTTATATTATTTTATTTTACTTTATGTTTTAAATTTAATTTAATTTTTTTTTGCATTTTATTTTGTTTTGTTTTTTTTTTATTGTACTTTATTTTAATTTATTGTATTTTTTTTTATTTTATTGTAATTTAATTGTAATTTTTTTTAAATATATTGACTGTATTGTATTTTTTTCGTTTTATTTAATTTTGTGTTTTAAAATTTGTTAAATTTTATTTTGTTATATTGTATTGTATTTTTTTTTTATTTAATTTATTTTTATTTTACTTTATTTAATTTTATTTTATTTCATTTTATTTTATTTTATTTTATTTTTTTTATTTTACTTTATTTTTTTTTTATTTTATTTTATTTTATTTTCTTCCATTTTATTTTATTTACTTTTTGATTATATTATTACATTTTATATAATTTTTTATTTTTATTTAAAATTATTTATTTTCTTCCTTTAAGTTTTAAAATTAATTTGATTTTGTTTTATTTACTTTACTTTAATATAAATTTTAATTTTGGTTTTACTTAATTATACTGTTAATAATATTTTCAAATATTTTAATTTTATTTTTATTTCATTTTGTTTTATTTTATTTTATATTTCTTACTTATTTTATATATTTAATTATATTTTATTTTGCTTTATCTTATTTTTAATAAAATTTATGTTTTATTTAATTTTACTTTATTTTGCTTTACTTCATTTTTTTAATTAAATTAATTTATTTTATGTTAATTTAATTTAATTTTTAATTTGGTTTTACTTAATTTTACTGTTTATATTAATTTTAAGTATATTAATTTTAAATATATTTCATTTTATTTTATTTTCTATTGTATTTTAATTTTTTTTAAATTTTTTTTATTCACCAAAATATTGCCACATAACACAAAAGTCACCTGAGCGACATTAGCATTTCATGTTTACCAATTACGCTCAAATCGCCAGTCATTTCCCACCTGCAAACTCTAAGATTACAAAATAAACTGCTTAAATCGTCGTCCAACATTCACTCAAAAAGTATTTCAAAACATGGCTATGTACATACATACGAGTATGTATCCCATATGGTCGCTTCAATCGTTATAACCGTGGAATCTGCCGCCGCATGGCCACCTGATGGCTGGAAGCAAAATATTCGAAATCCTATTTCAGTCATGCATGTACTCGCACATTTAATTTACTTAGTTGACTTAATTGAAAGTCTGAAATTGTTTGTAAATATGTACTACGAGTACATACAAAAAAAATGTATGTGAATTTAATACAGAAGGCCTTTGCTTGTAATTGGACTGCAACATCTGCCTGGATCTGCTTTTTAGACTGGCGTTTTAGTGCAGTTATAAAGATAACTGTTCACTTACTAACTTACTTAAGCAGATACTTATCGTGTAGATACTGAATGGATTAAGTAACTGTTGGCAACAATTAAAAACTCATAGTGATAAAAAATTGAATGTGAATTATTCAACGAACTGGTTGATTTACATTCATTCAACTCTTTTTTGTGACGTAGAAAAAACAATTTGCTAAATATACATATCTTTATATATCTATTATGGGCGCTTGTTAGTCGAAGATAATAAAATTTGAGCTAACATTGCTCATTAAGTTCATTAAAATCCCATTTTCCTCAAACTATTTGTTGCTAAAAAAGCAAAACAGAAGAACCTTTCGCTACAACGTTGCCAATTTTCCTCTTGAAATAATGTGTGTTTCTGCTTAAAATTTTAAGCGACAAATATTAGATGCTATTGGTCGAAAATGTGTGATAAATATTATATTTTAGAAAAGAGAAAACGAAGAATTTATTACTATTATGAAGAAATAATAAAAATAGCTCAATTCCATACTATACTTAGCAATAAATTGAAATTTATATTGTGGTTGTAAATGGATGAAGCTTGAGTAGATAAATTTTCAAACTACGTGATTATTTTAATGATTTAGCTAATTTTAATTTTATTCCATACATAAATGTGTACTTGCATATAGCATAGTGACATTATAATTGGAACGAATTTTACAATTATTCATAAATCAAATATGTATATGTATGTACGTGTATGTATATCGCAGAAATTGTGAAATAAATACAAATTTATACACTCTTCGTCCTTATTTCAAATTCAGCTTTTTTATTTTCTTGTGTTGATAAAAAAATTTATATCTGTTTCCGCCCGGGATCGAACCGGGGGCCTTCCGCGTGTTAGGCGGATGTGATAACCACTACACCACGGAAACAGTTATTTTTGGTTGTAAGCAAATATTGGAAAAATGCAAAGTTGCATTATTTGAATTGAATTTTTATTTTATTTTATTCTAAATAGTTTTTTTTTATTTAAATTTTAGTTTTAATTAGTTTATTTTATTTAATATAATTTAATTTTATCTTAATATTTTTTTGCTTAATTTAATTTTGTTTTGGTTTATTTTATACTTTTTATATCATATTTATTTAATTTTAATTTTTTCTTTATTTATTTTTCATCTGCTTTATTTTTTTTTAATTTTAATTATGTTTTATTTTTTATCTTTATTTCGATTGTTTTTATGTTTTCTTGTTTTATTTAATTTTTTTAATTTAATTTATATATTTAATTTATTCTATTTCGTATTATTATTATTTATTTCTTTACATTTTATTTCTTATTTTAATTTATTTATTTTTAATTTAATTTAATTTAATTTGTTCTACACTATTCAATTTTTTTATTTTTTTTTTTAATGATAAGTTTAAAATTTATTTCACTTTTAATTTCATTAAATTAAATTTTATTTATTTTCATTAAATCTTACTTAATTTTATTTTTAACTTTATTTTATTTTCAGTTTAGTTCATAATTTTTTAATATTATTACTCATTTTTATTTTCTTTATTTTATTTTATTTCAAATATTTTTGTTTTATGCCAGATAATTTTAAGCAATAAATTTAATTATATTTTTTTATTTATTATAACTCAATTTTACCTTATTTATTTTTTCATTTTATATAATTTTGTTTTTTTCCGTTTGGTTAAATTTATATTTTTTATATCATCATATTTTATTATACAATATTTAATTTAATTTTAATTATAGCTTTTCTTCTTTCCTTCTGCCTTGTTTTACTTTTCGTTTTGTTTTATTTGTTTGTCTTTGCCTTATTTCAATTTATTTTTTCTTGTTTATTTTATTATTCTATTTCGTATTATTATTGTTTTTTTCATTTTAAGTTAATTGATTGTATTTTACTCCGTTTTATTTCATTGTTTATTTTAATGAATTTTATATTTTTTAATTTAATGTTATTTTGTTTTATTTTAAACGATTTTATTTTTTATTATTTTTATAATAATAAATTAAATATTTAATTTTTTTAACGTAATTAAATTCAATTTTTACTTTACTTTAATTTATTTTCTTTTTGATTGTATTCTTTTTTATGTTATTTTATTTTATTTTAGTTAGTCTAATTTTTTATTGTAAAATTTTATTTTGTTATATTTTCTTTACTTTATTTTATTTATTTTATTTAACTTTGCTATGCTCAAATTATTTCTAATTTTAATTTCACTTTATTTCTTTGTATTTATTTTATTTAATTTACTTTAACTAAACTACTTTTTATTTGTTTTTTTAATTGTATTTAATGCAATTTCATGCTACACGTATATTGAATAATTTTAAATTATTGTATTATTTTTTAGTTCAATTTAATTTTGTTTTTATTTAACTTTCTTAACATAATTCAATTTTGCATTATTTTTTATTATTTTTTAGTTCAATTTAATTTTGCTTTTATTAAACTTTCTTAACATAATTTAATTTTTTATTTCGTTTCCAATTTTTTTTATTTTTTATTTTTATTTTACTCTTCCTTATTTAATTTAATGTAATTTAGATTTACTTTACTTTATTCAATTTTTTTAAAGATTTAACTTAATTCGCTTTACCTTCTTTATTTTATTTTACTTTTTAATTAATTTTTAATTTATTTCAATTCATTTTTATTAAATTTTTTTTACTCTACTTTTTTAATTTAAGTTACATTTTTCATTTCATTTAATTAAATTTTATTTTGCTTTAGCTATCTGTATTTTATTTATTTTTTTGTTTTATTTTATTTCATTAATTTTTGTCTATTTTTTACTAAATTAAATAAACTTTTCCAATTTTATGTTAATTTAATTTATTTAATTTACATATACTGCTATGTATTTTTGTTTTATTTTATTTCTCCATCTATAATTCAAAATTATGTATATATGCACACGATTTAATCTGCAATAAATTACATTTTTATGAACTAACAAAATTTCAAAATTTTAATTCATCAATTTGGTGTATACACCGGTGAGCCAGCGAAACGATATTACCGTTAGTCAATTGCCACAATGAATGTAATGAAATAAAATGAAATTTAAAATATTATAATATAGGTATATACATATATACGTAAATTTAATTAAATACAAAAGACATTCACACCGAGAGCCAGTTCTGCGAAAATGTTAATGACCTTCAGCGTGACGAGGGGATATTATTGCTTTTTATTTATTGTCGTTGCAAACTATTATTGTATTATTGCACAAAACGGCGCAAATAAGAAAAAATATGCATTCGCATTGTTGCAATTTATTTGTAGTTAACGGTAGATTTTTTTATTGTTTTGTTTATTTTTTTCATACTCACAGTTTGATCATTTTTTTATTTATATTTCGTGAATAATTATGTTTTTTTTTTTGCAAACTTATTTTTAGCTACATTTTATTGTGGGGATCTTTTTTTTTGTTTATTTTGCTTCATTTTTAGCCTTCCGCTCATTTTTCACAAATTGTCCATTTTTTCTTTTTATTTCTTTTATTTTTATTTTTTCTTTTATTTTTATTTTCTCTTTTACTCCTTATTTCAATTATTTTGTCCGGTTAGTTCTTTTATAGTCACTTCCACAGCTATAAGACAATATGAGCCTCTCAAAATGTCGGTGTCCATTAGGCTTTTGTTGTGAAGTTAGCTGTGGCTGCCTATTACATGCCGCTGCTAATTACCCCATCAGAAGCTGCGTTCATGAACCTTCTGCAGAGAAAAGAGAATTTAAAGGAAAAGAGTGAAAAAGCATAAAAAATTGTCATTAACTTACCACTTTACTTCACGACCGGTTTTTGTTTTACATACCTACCTTTCGGTAAGTGTCCTTGGGTCTGTAGACGTGCCAAAGGACACACTCAGTCATTTTAGTGTCTCTCAATTTCCCCACAGCTGTTGAAGCCACCAGCTGAAACTAAAAGAAATTAAATATATATTTTTTTAATATAGAAAGCTGATAAACCTTGGGGTCTTTAAAATATGAAAAAAAAGTACTTACTATTTATACTTCTATTTATTTCTGTTTTCTTTTAATTTCCAAAGACATCTTGAGTATTTGTACAAGAACTTCCCCCACTAAGTCCCCACAACCGTTGGGCTGGGCACTCTAGCAATTTGTGTAAATTAACGCATCGAAAGTGCCACGTGACCACAATGCATTTACGTCAACATTGTCAGTATGTCTGTCTGTTAGCAGCGTTAATGTTGGTACTTTTATTGTTGTTAAATAAATAATTTGTTTGTCACGTCACTACAACATGTGCAACAGTCGGTTGCCTCTTTCGGTTGCATTGCTTTTTCGCATTTTTCGCAAACAATAGCGGTAAGTTTTTGTCATAGTAGTTTAGTGCTTAACGGTTTCGGTAATTTTTGATGGCTTACTTGTGGTTCTTGGCAGTTTGGTTAAGAAATTTGCTATGCTCTTGTGAAGCGCCTGCTTGACACGTGCCTTTAGAGTAAATATTCACTTGTGCAATAGAATTTTGCAAATTATTCTTGTATTGTTGAAAAAATAAAGAATAGATGGTTTTTCTTTTAACTTTCCATGATTGATTGATTGTACAATAGAACCATTCTATTTTATTTGAAATATTTTTCATTCTTTTTATTGTAAAAAAGTGAAAAAGGAATTCCTTTTATGAAGTATTTATTACCCTCTCACCCCTACAACTTTTTAGCGCTCTTTTCTTGCACTTTCTCTCTTTTTAAATAGTTTGCTTTCCACTTCAACCCTCGCTGTATTTTCCTTATGGCGAGTACTCCGAAGTACTGTGAAATTCTTCAACGTACCAGCTCTTCTTTCGATAAATCCTTTATACCGAGTTCTTGACAAAAGGTCTCAGAGACTGGAAGCTAATCTTGGTTGTGGCAAGATAGTGTGCCGATACGATATTAACACCTCGTGGAGTACACATATCGCTATGGAGACATGTACTTCTTGTATGACAGCAGTGGTTAGATACTAGTTACTAGTCTTTGGGATTGCTAAAAACTTTGTAGCTTTACGGACTTTTAAAAATAGAGTTTGGCCTTACAGATAACCAAGATTTGGTTCTCAGAGAAATCGTCTAGTCTCAGTATATTTGAGATCATCTCATTCCAACAGTTGTACTAAATTTACCATCTTTGCGTACCCATCCATCTCCATTGCCAAGCTCATTGTTTTGAGCATCACTAAACGTGGGTTCCAAGCATTCTGTAGCGTCCGGATGTGAAGATGAGTTGAAGAACCTCGCTTATATACGGATAGTGACTAAATGTTCATCAACCGATAGTACCAGGCGACAGAGGTTTCCTTCTAACACATATCCAATATGAAAATTTTGAACAACCTCAAATAGTGGCGTTAGAGACGGTGCAATAAAAAATAATCCTTAAACCACATGTCTGAAATTCTCTTTCAGCTGAGAGTGAAGTCTCCATGCAGGTTGGTGTTCTGGGATTGCTCATGTTATCAGATTGACGCAAAAGTTGTAATTTTTGCTATTTTTCACGGGTTCACCAACAGTCCAATCAAAAGTTCTATACGCTCTCTCAAACCCGACGAAACTGCTTTAGGGAGATTAAGAAGACAACAAGAAAAGTGAGCGGGTTGTATTCACTGAAAACTTCTCTATGCTTTTCCTCTTTCAATAGGTGATGGAATGTAGGAATTATTTTGGCGAAAAGCTCTTTTTTAAAGAGTGCGTAATTATCAAATCTCTCGGGTTTTCTGGGATTCTTGTATGATTGCCAGTTTCCAAAGGTTCCCTAAGTGGATATATAGACAGATACTGGGCTCGAATCGCAACATCTGTGAACTTATTGGCAATAGTTTGAAAGAAAGATGTGACATGTCAGTCGTATGAACGACAAAAATGACAAAAATACTCTGTTCCTCATGAAAAGTTAGTCATCAGGTAGAGCCCAGCGTGTGAAATACAATTCAAACGGATATATTTTAAGAAAGTAGGAAGAACATGTTCAGAAGCTAAAGAGCCATTAGAAAGAGGAAAACTTCTAGAAACTCACATATTAGGTCAAGTAAAAAGTTCGTTCGGTTTTTTTATTGATTTTTTAAAATATGATAACTTTGTGTACATTTGTCCGATTTAAGTCAAATATGCGCCGTTCATTATACCCCTCTCGTAGAAGGCTGCGTCCCTATTGGCAAAAAACTCGGAGAGCCAATTTTCACAGGCCTCTCTTGAGGCCAACTTCTCACCATTAAGCGCGTTCGCCATGGACAGGAAAAGATAGTAATCACGTGGTGCCAGGTCCGGACTATAAGCTGGGTGCATTAGGACCAAACATCCAAGCTCCTGGAGCTTCTGGCGCGTCACCAAAGACGTGTGTGGCCTGGCGTTGTCCTGATGGAACACAATTCGGCCTCTGTTGATCAAAGATGGCCTCTTCTGGATGAGTGCGGCCTTCAAACGGTCCAGTTGTTGGCAGTAGAGGGCCGAATTGAACGTTTGACTATAGGGGAGCAGCTCGTAGTAGATGATTCCTTGCCAAATGGTTCCAAACGGTTTTCTGGCTCATCTTTAGTTCCTCAGCAATTAAGTAAGTGCTCACGTGACGGTCTGTTTCCACTATTTCCATAATTTTATCGCAATTTTCGACGACAGGCCTCCCGACGCGTGGTGCATATTTGACATTGAAACTACCTGAACGGAACCTAGCAAACCACTTTTGTGCTACACGTTCGTTTACAATATCGGGTCCATAAACTAAATTAACTTTTTCGCCTTGATCGAAAAAAAATTGTAATATATAGCGAATTTTCTTTTTGCTGGTGTCCATCTTTGACGAGAGCTCACAACGTACTGAGTCAATCAATCGAAAAAGTGTCAAAGACAAACTTTTACACGAATAAACACATTTCAGCACTAGAACTATAACGCCATCTTTTCTCCAACTTCGAATTCTTAGCTGGAGGCTCATTAACAACAATATTTAATTATCCAAAAATGGAATGGCTTGTCGTGTCTTTGCGGAATCCTGCCTTGTCGTTGTGTGTCTGATACTGTGAATCAGCCCTTGGTTGTTGTTGCTGTAGCCGCAAAAATATTCTCCAAACTAATTTTTGGGGAATGTTATAGTAGTGACAGCCCTTGGCCGGGTCGTTCCGGTATAAACTACTCGATTTTCTGGGGAATTTTTGAATTTTAGCCGCCTCTTACGACAGGCATGCTTTACCGCTGAAAATTCTTGAACCCCTACCCGCATGGGCCTTTGCTTTGGTCGTCAGTACTGTTGATAAAATATCTCCTCATCTTGATGGGGCTAATCAATTCCACTTAGTTAGTTTGTTATCGAGTTTCTGTCATTAAAAATCAAACAAATAAATTCATTTAAGCTAAGAAATTATTTTTTTTTTAATTTAAATATTTATTATTTCTCTTCTAATGTCCTCAACAAACCCCCTGATTGCTGCAAGAATGTATAGTAAATTGTACAAATAAATATTTCCCTTACAACAAGTAAAGTTTAAAATTTTTAATTAAGCACACACAGCTGCAGTTCACAATTGCCAATGGCAAATGGCAAATAGCGAAAGGTGAAGGGGTAAGGTAAGGTACAAAATGAAATGAAATAGGGGAGTGAAATTGAATAGGTAAGAAATATGTATGCATGTTCCCCATTACAGTTGACAAAACGTTGTAATAACTATTTATATGAGCTAACAATGACAAAAGCGTTGAAGACAGACGAAGGTGAAAGGTCGCCCGCCCCCTTCCTACCCAAACCAATTCATTTGAGTACATTGTCAAATGTGTGAATATTTAAATATTAAATCCAACATCCAGTGAGTGTGTGACTCTTACACCACTTTGACGCTCGAGTTTCAATGCCAGTGAGTCCCGTGCGACAGAAAATAGCATGCTATTCGCCCACAGGCATGCCAAACATACAATCACACTTGTCATCAGCTGTTTGGTGAATTACTTTCTTCCGTGGGTGTTAACTCCTTCACCACCAGCGGAATAACAACAAAACACCCACACGACTGTAGTGTTTTTTTTTTGGCGTTCATTTTTCACTTCAAACGCACACATTGTTTACTTATCGCTTGTGAAGCTAAATTCTGTTGCAAGTAGTGGTTGGCAGTACTAGGATATCCCTGCAGCTGAATACTCGTATATTTGTATGTACATATGTACTAACGCGTTTACTTGTTAATACCACCGTTAAGTCACTTTTGTTTACTTCAAATTTAAATAGTCGTGACAAAGTTGGCTTTGAAGTTTTTATTCTTCAGCGAAATTTTCCACACACTTGCCTTAATATTATAAAAAGGGTGTTTTTTTAGACATGTGGATTTCAAGAAGAAATAAAATGCATTTTTCAGGTCATTATTGTGTTGAATTGTTTTTGGGTTTTCATTTAAATGGAACTGTTTCAGACCATATATTTTTTGGAAATAGTGAAAAAATTACAACAATAGCTTTGGACGGTAGAAGTTATAGCTGCTATTTCGGAAACCACCACGTTTCCTCATCAGACTTCTTTTTCCAGACACCTTTTGTTCGAATGGAATTCGAACTTGGGATGTCCACAGCACGAGCCAATGGTAATCCCATTAAGCTACATGTGTGCCGCTTTCACATATTGTTGTTTTTTCACTTTTTTCCTTTTACCTACATATCCACGATCAAGTGCTCAGATATTCTGTAGTTGAATTTTATGGCTAAGAATTTAAATTTATTATAAAAATAAGGGTTTGCCTTTATGTTTTAAAAATAATCTCGGCCCACCGACCGGCGCCGTGTTTTGTTCAAATGAATTCCAGTCGAGAGGCCCCTTTTTTGACCACTTTTTGCAGCATTTTGGGGACGTATTTCAGGAATAACACGCCGAATATTCTCTACTAAGACGTCAGTCATCTCGAGCTTATCTGTGTAGACCAGGGACTTCAATAACCCAAAAAAAAAAAAAAAAAAAAAAAAAAAATAGTCCAGCGAGTTTAAGTCGAAGTAATGCGCCCACCAGAAGCTTCCTTCAATAAACTGACTTTTCCATTGGCTGTATGGCATATAGCGCCGTCTTGTCGGAACCTTGGGTTGGAATCAAGGAACGGCCACATTAACATCTACTAATTCATGCACAAAGAAGAGTTTTGAAGAAATGTGGACCAATAATTTCCTTTGCCCAGCGCGCGATGTCTCGCTTGGTTACGCACCATTTGTTTGGTAATAAATTTGCAGGATTTGCAAACGTTGTCCGAGTAGGTATGTTCATCAAGCCAAACTGATTATAAATCGAGCAACAGCTGAGAAAAAGACCAACGACGAAAGAAGTATTATTATTCTTCTTGCTTACTGGCGTAGACACCGCTTACGGGATGTAGCTGGTTGACGTCAATTAGAAATACCAACTAAATACCTTCTCTATCTGGTCGTCCAAACGGAGTGAAGATCTTTATCTCAATCTGCTTCCAACGGCGAGTACTGCATCGAAAACTTTCAGAGCTGGAGTATTCTTATCCATCCGGACCACATGATCTAGCCAGCGAGCCGCTGTTTCTTGATTCACTGAACTATTTCAATGTACAGCTCATCATTCCATCGGCTGCCGTATTTGTCCTTCTCAACTCGTAGAGGACCATACATTTTACGCAAAACTTTTCTCTCAAAAACTTCGACACATCGCACTACATAGCAGGACGGGTACACTGAGTGACTTGTAGAGTTTGGTTTTCGTTCGTCAGAAGAGGACTTTACTTTTCAATTCCCAACTCAGTCCAAAGTAGCAACTGCTGGCAATTGTGATTCTGGCGCTGGATTTCAAGGCTGACATTGTTGTTGGTGTTCATACGTAAGAAATACTTCTTCGCATCAATGAAATCTCACGTAAAAAAAACACCCTTTATATGAATAAACATGAGTGCATAAATCATACAAAGCATATCCTTTTGTGTTTCTAACATATTGTATTTGTCTTTCTCTTCCATATTCGCATCTTGATTGCATCAACAATCTCGTACACACCCACTTACATATGAAATTTAACTCCTTTTCGACAGCATCAGCTTGTTTTTTCCGCCCAATTTATTTTCATTTCAATATTTTTCTCCACTTTATTCATTTCGAATGGATTAGCGCAAATTAGAAAAGCTCAACATATGCTACTGGCATTTGTTTGGAGTCGCAGCGCGTTGCCGTGACTCACGCAGGAGCACTCACTTCTTTGTTACCGTTAAGGGGTGACTTGTTGATAAATTCACTTACGCTGCGAAGTTCAACGACAAAGTGAATATCAGAAGATGTATGACCATCAGCTGCATTTAGTTTGTAGTTTAATTGTAATTGTTGTTAAACATTTTTACGTGCGTGAAATTGAAAATTGCAAAAGATTTTCTTCTATTGCCAGGGGATGGAGGTGGGTACTGAGCGCTTTAAATGGAGCAAAGATCTGCAAATTGTGACTTATAAAAGTATGAGAAGTTGGAAATCAGAAAAATTGTAGAATGTTTAATTATAAGCTGAGGAGGCTTACGAATACGAAGGATCTTTCCCATAATCGTGATAAAGTAGGTAGTAAAAGCTTGCATGTCAAAAAAAAAAACTCTTTAACCTCAAATCACGAAAGAGTTGTAGTCCAAAAGCAATAAACTTTCGCCCCCCTTTCGAGATAATTTCGACAGAAAACAGCAATATCTCAGGCTTTGTAATAGATCAATAGCCTACCGTAAGCGATTTTGTTACTTTCACATGGTACGCAGTTTTCTTGATTCCCTGCAATGTTTTATCAGTCTGAAAGATCTTGATACTTTGAGCGAGGAAAAATTATTTTCAAGCTAATTTTGCTTCCATAAGCCTAGCCGGTCGAAAAGTAGTTTACTGATTCAGGAAATAGCTTCCAGCCGAAATTCCTCATCTATGAAGTTCCCAGCGAAGCAGGGGTCTTCTTATTCTTCCTTATTAAGAAAACACCGCATATACGAGTCAACAACAGCATGCGTATCTCGTATCTTCTTTTAGTTGTTCACCCCAATACAGGACAGAAGGGAAGTCACGTCCTTCCCAACAAGCCGAGGGTAATGCCTCGAAAAATTTCAAATTTCTCGCACATACGGACGAAATTGGTAAAGTAGTCACTGAACTATGTGCGTGTTGTCGTATATTTCGAACAGCTCCTTGTTTCACCGGGTCATCAGATGTCATTGTCTACACTTCCGTCACAAATATCAGTAGTAATCAAGTAGTCATATGTGTAACTAGAAGGTACAGTAAAAGACGATAGACAGCTTTTAAATTTCTGAAAGATCATTCAATTTTGATCAGGCTTTAAGCAGAAATCTTGAATGACAACTCTTGCCTGAAATACAGTACAATACATTTACCTTGTAGGAACGATCATCGAAAAAGTCGGTTCCCAGATATCGGCGAATGGTTTGCCGCCCAAAGCAGGGCAGTCGCATAGAAGATGAGAAATCGCTTCTTCGTTCTCATTGGTCTTACAGCCAAAAGGAATGAACAGCCTCTCCTGTCTTGACCTGTCCATATACATATGTAATGACGTAGGATGCCCGCTCTTATGATAGAATGAATGTCATGTAACCCTTTGGGATCCCACACATAATAATGGTATTGTATTAATTAATACCAGAAGAATTCCTCTGTGAACTTTTCGTCTACCCAGTTCCGTCCCACGTCCAAATTATTTGTTGCGCGAAGACATATTTATCTGTAAAAAGCTTAGAGCCTGTGCTTTGGAGAAACAGTGATTTGTGGACCGTCAAAATCTGCACATCTTCAGTATTTGAGTTACAAAAAGTACCATTTTTCGTGAGATTTTGTAGAGTAAGTGAATCAAATAGCAATTAAGGCTTCTCTTTAGCCACGAAGAGAGTGTGAAATAGTCGCCTTCCTTAATATATTCCTTTCAACAACTCTTTAACAAGAAAGCATTGCTTGACTGACGGAACACTCAATAATCAGCTGGGCTTGAGTAATAGTATTTCGGTCCATGAGGGTTTTCTCGTTTACTTATGGATATCGACGAAGCTAAAGGTATCAGGGCTCCAAACATTCCCCACATTTTCAGCTGCCTCCGCCTTTATCGAAGAAAAATTGTAGTGTATTTTCTCTCTGCTAGTATCCATAGTGTTCAAAATTTTATCTTTCTAACACCATCCAGCGTAATCAAATCGCACATATACATACATATGTATGTATTGTAGATCTCCAAAGGCATCTATTGCAAAAATAACTGATGGCATTTTACGTGAACTAATATTTTTTAGTCATAATTCTTAGTGAACTTTATTAACTGAAAAATATAATTTCCCTACCTCCTTTCTCGCCGAGTGAACAGTAAAATACATACTTAATATTCTTTATATATTCAAAATTATCTATTTATGTTATTTAAATACCGTACAGGTATAATAAATATATATGTACATCTATAAATTAATTTATTTTTATTTTAGTTCATATTATATACAGCCATTTAGTAGGTGTATTGATAAGAAGTTGTATGCCAGTATTTGTAAACAGAGAATGTGAAATGTGAAAAATAACAAATTTGCTGTAATCTAAATAAAATGCGAATAGCAACATGTGAGGTTTATATATGTATCATAGATATACTATTGTTGTATATACTGTGTGGTGAAATTATCAGATTTTGCTTTCTGTTTCATTCATGCATGAGCTCTACGCATAAGTAAGCACTTTGACAACTTCTCCCCAACTGTTTCCGTGGTGTAGTGGTTATCACATCCGCCTAACACGCGGAAGGCCCCCGGTTCGATCCCGGGCGGAAACAGATGTAACATTTTTTATTTTTGATTTTAAAATTTCTAAAAACTATTTATTATATATTATATTTTCCTTAGGGTGAAACTACCTATCAGTTTGCTCTCTTTCATTATGGTTATTGGTTAATATTATTAGCACAATTTCGATTTAAATTGAAATTTTTGATTTTAGAAATTTCGATATTATAAATTTGCTGATTTAAATATTATTTGCATATGGTACAACTAATTTCATACATACATATATTAAAATGAACGTTTTTCATAAACTACTTGTCACTATTATTGATATAAAATCAAATTAGACTTATATTACATTTATTTATTTTACTTCTTCTTTATTGGCGTTGGCACCGCATACGCAATTATAGCAGATTTTACTTACTTTTCTTAATTATTTTAATTTTTTTCAATTCTGTTTTTTTATTTCCACTGATATTCCTATAATAATAAATTAATATATATTTAATTTCTTATATAATTTTAAAATTTTAAGTTGATTTTATTTTATTTATTTTAATTTATTTTTTTCTTTTCGCAATTTCTTGTCATTTTATATTATTTTTTATTTATTTGTTTTTTAATTTCTGTGATTTAATATTTTTTGTTTTATTTTTTATTTTACATAATTTTGTTTTATTTTGTCTTTTCTTTTATTTTCTTTTATTTCCATTTATTTTATTTTTTATGTTCGTTTTATTAATAATTTTTATTATTGGAAGTAAAAATTAATTCGGTCCTTTTTTTCGCGCTCCAAAAAGCGTGTTTTTTTATTAAGAATAAGTAAAGCATATATCATTCAAAATATTGTCCGACGGAATTGACTACTTTTGCCCATCTCCCTGATAATTTTCGAATACAATCTCTTCAAAATGAGCGCTCTCTGTCCTCGATGCAATCTTTGAGTCATACTTCGATTTCTTCAAAAGATCCGAAACGTTTTGCATCCGTCGAAAAAGCCAGTAGTCGGAAGGAATAAGGTATGTAAAACACGGTGGGTGGGATAAGGCCTCCCTTTCCAGCGTTTCCTAGTAGTTTTTGGCCGAGCCTTGTCATATTGCAAAATCACCTTGTTAAGCCTTTCATTCGTTTCTGGCCGCAATGCACGGCTCAACCGAATTAGATGCAGCCGATAACGTTTCCCATCAATGATTTTGCCTAATTTTAATAGCTTATACGTACACTACACCCGTCTGGCCCACCAAGTCTTTGTCTTCGATGGAAAGGTCACCACTACTCTCTCCAATATTATTTATTAAACTAATATTTTTATCTTATTTTCTTCTATTCCAATTTGTTTTATTTTATTTCATTTTAATTTATATTATTTTATTTACCTTTTCCAATTTAATATTTAATATTTAATTATTTAATTTATTTAATTTTTTTTTTTGCATTTTATTTCGTTTTATTTGGCTTTCTTTTATTTTGTTCAACTTAATATATTTTATTTCGATCTGTTTATATTAATTTATTTCAACTTAATTCTAATTCTAATTTAATTTATTCTTGCTTATTTTGTTTTCACTCTTTGCATTTACTTCATTTTATTTTGTCTAATTTAATTTAATTTATTTTATTTGAAATTATTTAGCTTTATTTAATTTTTAAATCTAATTTTTAATTACTTTCATTTTATTTTTTATTTTTTTGTGTTATTGTGATTTAATTTAATTTAGATTTATATTGTACAATTTAATATATTTTTATTTTTATATTTTTTATTGAACATTGGAAAACTTTGAATGATTAAATTTTCAGTTACGCAATTACTTTCATTCAGAGTTAATATTACTGGTCAGTATATATGAACAAGTTACTTAACTTTTTAGTAGAAGTTTTTGTATTTGTTTATTTCTATAGTTTGTATATCTCAGCAAGTAGATTTCGATACAATTAAGTAAGGCAAACTTTTTGAATAAACAACTACAAGTAACTCGTATAAATCAAAGGATAGGTATAATAGTAAAAATTCACAAAAGGGATTTGGACTTGAATAGAATGAAATACAAGTACTAAATTAACATTAGTTTTCCGTATGACACATTTATGTATACATGTTTAACCTGAAAACTCAATACTTTTTAAATAAAAATACTACATATGTATAAGGCCTTAGAAAAATCTGATTCATTCCATTTTTATGTGAAATTCTATTAAATAAAAGACAGAAATAGCAAAACTATGAATTTCAAGTTGCTAAAAATATGAAATATATGTATTGGTCTTAATTAATTATTATTAATTATTATTATTAATATAATTAGTTTAATTGCTGTTAACATCTAATTAACTTATTAATAAATCCTAGAAGACCGACGATAAAGGTTCAATTTCTTTTTTTATCTTCATTTTGTTCTGTTCAAAGTTTTTAAAGTAAAAATTTTGTCAATAAATTGTCATATGAATTTGTATGCTATCATTTGCTTTCGTGACACCCTTTAATGATGTACCATTGATATGAGTATTTTAGTAGATAGTCATGCAAAACACGTCCGCCAAAAAAAAGACCATCAGCCATATTTCTTCAAAACTAAGCAACCACGGAGAATGCACCATTGCATACCATTCGAATTTTCGACAGGCGAGGAAGGGAAAATATTTTTTTTGTATATATGTATGTATATACGTAAACAAACATATTTAAATAGTTGTGCATTCAAAAATATTTTTGTCACATTATTTTATTATATATATTTACGAAAAGTGCAAATATTTAATCAAAATTTATATTCATATGTATATCCATATCAGTATCATTATAATAATCATTAATTTGGGAATGCATAGACAAATATGTATAGGAATAATATTTCATATAACAGAGAAGGTGAAATTTATTAAGAATATAAAAAATTATTTATATCATGGATAATACAGAGATTATCGCAAATTCTCCATAGAACTAACTTCAGAAAAAAAACGTATCTGTTTCCGCCCGGGATCGAACCGGGGGCCTTCCGCGTGTTAGGCGGATGTGATAACCACTACACCACGGAAACAGTTGGCAACCCTATTGCAAATAGCTGATCTCAATTTTGTACACACATTTCTAAAATTCAAATAAAGCAAAATTAGTTGAAAAGGGAAAAAAATTTTTTTTTTAAATAATATAAAACGAAAAAATTAAAAGAGAAAATAAAATATATTAAATAAAATAGAATACAAATAAATAAAATAAGAAAAAAATTGTGCAAAATAAAGAAAAAATAAATAAATAAATAGAAAATAAAATAAAATAAAATAAAATAACATAAAATAAAATAAAATGAAATGAAATAAAATGAAATAAAGTAAAATAAAATAAAATAAAATAAAATAAAATAAAATAAAATAAAATAAAATAAAAATAAAATATATTAAAATAAAATATATTAAAATAAAATAAAATAAAAAATTAAATTAAAGTAAAGCAATTTTATGAAAAAAAATTCAGTCCTTACTTTATTTTAATAACAAATTCCACTGCTCTCTACAACTAGTCTCGAATCTCCCTAGCGAACATTGACACTTGAGTTCAATTAATGCTTAGAACATGCCATATTTGCATCATAATGCGCACACAAGACAAAAGAAAAAGTAAAACTTTTCGTATAAAAACAATATTATTCAACATGTCAAATTAACACAATCAGAAGAGCAGAAACAACAAAAGAGGTGGAGGTGTAAAGATACACACAAAAACGCCAAGTAGTAAGAGCAAAAGTCAAAACTACACAACTAAATACATTAGCCACGCATTACATGTCCGTATCAGTTACCCGACAAGCCCCACCCTAACCACTAGCCATCTTTAAGCTCACATAGCATCAACTCGAGTGTGCATAAAAACTATTCGCATTATAAGTATTCATCTTCGTCGCACGTTGTGCTGAAGTTTGAAGGACACGTGGCGCCGAGCGGACAAAAGCAGACGTTGAAGCTCGATGAAAGCACCAAAAAGTCAGTTAATAGTTTCTCTCTCACTCACACACACTCTCGCTGATTCTTTTATTCTCGCTTTTATAGTCGTGTAATTTTGAAATTTAATATTAGCCAAATTTATAAGCAACTTGACATAATAGATTTGTCATTTTTTCTTCGATTTATTCACTTTTATAAATGTTATCGGTCATTATTTCCTGTTTCGGGGAATAAATAATTTGCCAAGTTTTGTTAATAGCAAAAAAAAAAAAAAAAAATGTTAAGAAATTGCAAATTCTTTTACTGTCATGGTGACAAAAATTCCTCTTTTTAATATTCAGAGTTCGATGATGTGTATGAAAGTCATCAAAAGCTGGAGAAAGTTATAAGAAATTATATCAAAGAGTAAAGAAAAGAGATGATCAATCAAAAAAAGTACTTTAAATATATTACTTTAATAGGGGAATTATGAAAAATTAAGAAGACGGATTTGCCATTATTAAAAGTTTTTTTTTTGGGGACAAGTGGTGGGTATGTTAGACGAGTAAGCTCAAAATGACATACAAAGTGGAGGACTTGGTTTGAGCATGCCCAAGAGTTTCATCTATTGTAGAATATATATTGAAAGCTGGTTTATAGATTTAGAGGTAGTGTTGTCTTAAGCACCTGATATTTTGAACGGAGTGGAAGTCTTCCTCTTCCCCTACTCTATCGAATACTTTCTAAGGTGGTGTGTTTTCAAAAATCCGGACGAATAGACGGAGCCAGGAACGCAGCTGTTTTCGCTGAAGTAAGTCGATGTCATCGTACATCTCGTACTGCTCATTGTTTCATCGTCTACTATGTTCGCCTTCGTGGAAGACCATAAATGGCTCGAAAAATCTCAATAACAATTAAAGCCGACTTATCAGATGTTGTCCTCGTCCACGATTCTGCCCTTTATAGTAAGAGTCAGATAATGAGCGATTTGTAGAGTACTTTTTGAGAGTGGATTTTATTTTTCAATTACCTACTGAGTCCCAAGTAGCACCTCTTGGTGAATTTGCGTCGAGTTTTCGGGCACTGAACAGTAACGTACGAGCCAAGACGTCATTGCGCTGACTGTTCGCTTGATGACAGAAGATATTTCGTCTTGTGCTACCAGACTCATTCGCTTCGCTTTCTAATCCAGTCAAAAGTCCAGTCAAATCCAAAGTGGAACTGACTTTCTGCCGACTAAAGGTGGCTCTTTCTCATGCCGCTAAAGACAGATTAAAACCTACGAAGAGTTGATGGGTGCTGATGCTTTTCCCACGGGTCTTTTTCAGAATTTAACGCATGGTGAATATCTAGTCAATAGCAGACAGTATGAAACCTTCCCTTATGAATTGGGATGAGCAATTTCAGGTTCAAATCGTCTGTCATGCTTTTGTACTACAATACAAAGAAGCTGATGCATGTCCCTCCCTTGTCAGTTATTCCTCGACATACTTGAATAGCTCAGCCGGCATGCCGACGGCTTCCGTAGATTTGCTGTACTTCAGGCGGGTAATTGCTCAATAGACTGAAGAAGTGTTCCTTACATAAACTCATTATACTTTGGTCATCAGTTCCCATTTAGATCACCTCTTTGAGACCTAGGTACATTAGTATGCTCCAGTTTGGAAACGTTTTGAAAATTGCCGCATTTTTTCATTGAATTCTCGAGCATTGCCTATTTCGGACCGTTTTCAAATTCTTTTTACTCAAGCATTTCGTCCTCTCTTTCTATCTCTTTGCATAAGCGTCGTGATTCCTGGTCGATCACAGCCGTTTTTATATGCACTTCAGTACGGCAATCCTTATCATACTAGCTTTTCTTTTAGACTTGTCGAGCCCCGACAAAATATATCAGTCTCAACCCGTTTGATGAAGTTTCGTCATGGAGGCTGAATTTTCAGACTGTTTTGTTGAAGACACTTTCTTTGTCCATCCTGGCAAACCACAATTTAGACACCAGGATTAGGACAGCGCTCATAAGTAAGCTCCAGGCGCTAATAAAATGCACTTTGATCACGTCGTCCTTCTCTCTCGTCGGGGTGTAGATGCAAATCAACAATATGTTGAAGGATAAGGTCTTGTAGTAGATTGTGGTGGACTCCGCGACTGAGTTTCTCTTCCATCACGAATCTGACACCGAATTTGCTCTCAGTTATATGGTCGCAGGGACCAACTCTTGTCTTACAAGGACATCATTTAGTTGGACAGCGGCATCTTTCTAATGAAGAGACCGGACATTCTACATGAATATTTATAAATAACCACAGCATTGAGCATTTGTAACTTTGATAAAGTGGGTGATATTTAAAAAAATTTTAGAAAATAGTAAAATAAATTTTGAGAATGCAAAATAATAGAAAAAGATTTAAAACGCAAACGGCGAACCAAATTCTTTCTCTCTAAATTCATATCCCCAACTTCCAAAAAAGTTAACAACATTTTACTCTTCCTCCCTCTCTCTCTCTCTCTCACTCTCCCTCTTTACAGATAATTTTGTCACCTAATTTAATATTCCAATGTGCTTTTATTTAATTTCCTTCTTTTGCGCTTTCAACATTTTATCATTTAATTAGATATATCAAAGCATTTTTGCTTCCACGCGCCCATTTGCTCTCCCCCATCCTACGCTAGCTCGCTCCCTACAAGTTCAAAGCGTGCGTAATATTTGTAACCGTCACTTTTACTGGTGCCAACATATTGTAGAAAATATATTTTTATATGTAGTTATACGAGGGGCGGCTGATAAGTTCGCGGCCTGAAGTAGTTAACGAAACAAATGTTTAGTTTTGTGTTTTTTTATTTTTCAATACAGTCTTCCTCAAGGGAAATACACTTTTCACAATGTCTTTATAGCACTCAAAAAAATATTCTTTAGTAGATTTCTGTTCAAAATGGTTTTCTACGGCTTTCATGTCACTTTGGTCTGAAAATCTTCGTCCCAATAAATCCTTTTTTAAATTTTAATTGTAGGGTGGATGGTCCATTTCTGTAAATCCAGTATCTACAAAGGCATCCCTCGCAAGCCGAAAAATGTCAATCGCTCCAAAAGTGGCTAATAGTGTTTAGTTGAGAGGAATGTGAAAAATGAAATAAAAAGACGGTGCTTCGAAACATGTCTATGACATTGTGATAGGCGATTACGAATATGAGCTGGAAACAGTAAACAGCAGTCGACAGTATATGTGTTTAAAGGTAAGCCGAATCCACCAAATGTTGTTTGCGCACGAAGCACTTCCAGGCAAATGGTTCCCATTGTTTTTTGGAAATACCGGATATGTCGCAAGCGTACCACTAGAACAACGTAGAAGAGTAAATTCTGGGTAATACACAACCATTTTTTTGTCAAATGGCTTACAAGAAATCAGGGAAAGAGTAGTGGATCATTCTTCATTACGACCATGCGAGATCCATCTTACACCTCGACTGAAACAACTACATTTTCGAGCACTCTAAACATCGATGTGATGAATCTTTCACCGTATAGTCCTGCCTTGTCATCGAATGACTTCATTTTATTCCTTTACGTAAAAAATTAACTGAGAAGTTAACGTTTTTCGACACCTAAAGAGGTGGTTGAAGCGTTCGGAACGCATGTTTTTTGGAGGTGCCTCAATAAGAGTGGCAAAAATGCTACGAAAATTGGTTCAAATGCATTCAAAATCATGTAGATCTTATAGGGAATATCTTGAAAATTAATAAAGAGATTTTCGATGATGGCCTCTAAAGGGATCGCCGTATTACAACAACCGCCTTATTCGCCTAATATGTCACCCTGTGACTTTTTTTTGTTCCCTAGAACAAAATCGGTGGTCAAAGGAACCCATTTTGAGTTGATTGAGGACATCCAGGTGGCCGTGACGAGGGTACTTGCGGATATCCCAGTCGAAGTGTTCCAGAAATGTTACGAATCATGGAAAACGCGCTGGAATCATTGTATAGCTGCCCAAAGGGGCTATATTGAAGGTATAAGAGGCAGAGTTGTAGAATAATTTTGAAATATACGGGTTTTATGGAATCAGTCTCAGAACTTAATCGTCACACCTCGTATGTATCTACTTTGATTTCATATATTTTCACTTAACTCATGCTTTCGCAAAGTGCATAAGTTCTTCTAAATATTACTGCTTATGAACTTACACAATGTTGCATGAAATTGAATTTTATTATGCCACTTTATTTCATTTATTTTATAATCCGTTGGTTATGTTCTGGCACTCGCTGCATATGAATGGCCAACGATTCATATTCGCCAAATTGTACGTGACAGCAGCGAAGGTTATACTGACAGGGGGTAGGGAGTCCATTTGAAATTTGTACTTCTCGTTTTTTAGTTTTTATTTTATTTTTAATACTTGAAGGAGTGACTCTCGAGTGAAAACTATTTTAACGGTAATTTTTAAAAATAATACTGAAGTGCTCAGGAATTTTTAGAGTGTCAGCATGGGTTGTAGAATTCTTTTAGTATACTGTACATACATTTTAGATATAAATTCTCTTCGAGCAAGCGTAGCTTCCTCATACTATTTAGTTACTGCTCTACTGGTCAGACAACTTAGATGAAACTATTTGTTTATAAATATATGCAAGTATGCCATTTTTCCGCATATAAATATGTTGATTTTTACTCATATTCTTATCTTATTCCCTGTGACTCATTTTTTTATATTTTATATATTTTTTTTTTTTCTCGCATGACCATCCACTTTTCATTGCTCCATTGCATTTGGTATGCCACCAGTCAGTTCGTTCGTTGACTATCTGCTCGTCGCTATATCTCTTTTGTTGCATATTGTTGTGATTTTGTACGTGTCCTGAATTGTTTAATATTACTTTACTAATTTTATTGCAAACTCATGCTTCTTCTGCTTTTTATACACATATTGTTTTATAGCCACTTCAATGACCGGCGCTGGTAGTAGTTCAGTGGTACTATTTTAAGTGCGTATTATTTTCATCATTGAAGCGCTCAAAGATTTTAATCCGTCGTCGTTATGCTACTAATAATTATCCTTTAGCTATAAAAATATTTTCATATCTTAATGTACAGTATATTTGTGACAAGTGACGGTGGCATAAAAGCAAAAGAGTTGGCATGCACCATGAAATAGTTGGAATTTTTATGGTGCTCCCACTTTAAGCTCGTAAATATTTTCCTTTCATTTTATAAGGTTAAGTACTTCTTTTTATGTTCCTATCATATCGTAACACTTTACTTTTCTTACGGTGTTAAGGTCTTAATTCAATGTTCATCACCAGAGGACCATAGGTATTCTGTAAAACCTATATTGGAGACTCTAAAGCCGATTCATCATATGTAGTCTTCGTGCATGCTTCTGCGCCTTACAATAAGACAGAAACGATGCTTGGTTAACAGGGGTCGGTCTTTGTGCTTCCAGAGTGGACTTTACTTTCCCTTTACCTACTCAGTTCAAAGTAGAACCCTCTTGCATGTGCAATTTTGTATTAGATTTTAGAACTCACATTTTTCTTAGTGTTGACGCTGGTTTCTGGATAAACAAAATTATCTATGACATTAATATTATGACTCTCAATAATGACATGGAGGCTAATGGACGAATGCACAGACCATTTCAGATATTCTGTAGTGACTTCGTTCATTACAAGGCGCATTCGCCAAAGACAATGCATTTTGATAGAGAATTGCCTTATTCTAAAACTCGTTTCGAACTGAAGAGCTCTGACTTTACTCTGGGTTTTGCTCAGGGCCAGTTTCATACTATATGTGCCGGTTTAAACTTGACAAAAAGCTTGTTACTTTTCTTAAGAGTATTTTGCAGATTATCGACCACAGTTTTCCAATGCGCATTTGGGTTCAATATCTCTGGGTATAACGTGGTGGTTCCAATTTACTAGGCTAGTAAAATATTCCCCTCATAAGCTCAGTCTACTATGGACAGCAATCATCAGGTTGTCACTTTGATTCCTACATGAGTATGATCCGGTCTGAAACCTTCGATAAGTCCGGGAATATTTTTATATAATTTTCTAAGGCTCTTTTCTGCGTGCAGAGTAAATTTACTTCTTCCATACTGAGCTAATTTATATGTTCAGGGTTCAAGTCCTGGTTCGATAAACATCTAAAATTGTAGAAAACTACTTTTTCTAATTTTCGGTCGTTCCTCGGCAAGGAATGTTAAGTCCTCCGAGTGTATTTCTGACATGAAATGAAAAGCTTGTCATATAAACCCATCACCCTCAGCATCAGATGCTACTTTAAACATATCTCACAAAGTTTGAGTAGCATTAATTTAAAGTTAGTACTTTCCACAAGCCAAGTTACTCTCTATGATGGGCAAAGCTTATAAATAGGAAAAAAAATGTGTAAACAGTTTTCACCTTTTCAATTTGCAAATATCTCAAATCAAATATTATGAATACATCAATCCTTAAGTCTTTTTCAAAAATATCGGATATCAAATGGAAAGTATGCAATTTTTAAAGCTAAAAAGGGTCAACAAAAGTAAGCTTGTACAAACGTACATTTTTCAATATTAAAATATTCGACAGCATTCGAAATTATGGATTACATTTGTACAATTTGCAACAGTAATGCTTCCATCTGATTGACAGTTGATTGCTGAAGTACGAGTACGAGTATATCTGTCAGCCATGCAGAAAGTCAATCAAGTGGTATGGTGTATAAGCACATACATATATACTCGTACTGTACTCGTATCTTCAATCTGTCAATCAGTTAATGCATTTTCGAATAGATTTGTTGAAAACATGACAGTTGTGGGGTATAAAAAGGTATTAAATCAATCAGCACAAAGGGTACTTGGGTATTGTATTCAGTGCTCTAAATGAGATGTGTTGATTTGCAACAAAAAGTAGCAACATTTTCATATGCTGGGGTGTATTATATGATAATTTATAAAACTCATTCCACGTTTCTTATATTCTAAATTTTAAATCCTAGCCAATTAAAAGAATTTTCGTTCCTTTATATATTTGGTTTTGTTTTTGTTAAATTTATTTTATTTTACTCTTTTCATTCAATTAAATTTTATTTTATATTATTATACAATATAAAATTTTTAAATTTTTATTCTTTTATTTAAACTAATTTTTTAATATTTTTCTCATTATATTTAATTTAAATTTTAGTGTCATTTTTGTTGTCTTTTCTTTAATTTAAAAATTTTTCATTAATTAATTAATTAATCTGCTTTCATTTAATTTTATTTAATTTTTTTCATTTTATAATGTAATATCTTTTTCCAATTTATTTTTTAATTATATTAATTTTTTTATTTGAGTTTATTTTCTATTTTAAATTTTTATATACTGATTTTATTTGATTTCATTTTTTGTTTTTAGTTTATTTTTTTTTTTAATTAAATCAAATTAGATTATTATTATTTTTTTAAATTTAGTTTAAACTTAAATATAGTTAATTTTTTTTATTTTTTTTTTTACTTAATTTTTTGTGTTTTTTTATACTCTGTTAATTAATTGATCTTAGTTCAATTTATTTTTACTTTTATTTCATTTGCTTTACTTCATTTAATCAAATTAAATTTCTTTCATTTTATATCATTTTTAACCAATTTAATTTTATTTAACGGAAATTAATTTTATTTCACATTATTTAATTTTTAGTATTTTGTAATTTAATTTTTAAGTTTCATTTATTTAAATTTTTTTAAATTTAATTTTAATTTTATTTTCAATTTCAATTTCAATTTCAATTTCAATTTCAATTTCAATTTCAATTTCAATTTCAATTTCAATTTCAATTTCAATTTCAATTTCAATTTCAATTTCAATTTCAATTTCAATTTCAATTTCAATTTCAATTTCAATTTCAATTTCAATTTCAATTTCAATTTCAATTTCAATTTCAATTTCAATTTCAATTTCAATTTCAATTTCAATTTCAATTTCAATTTCAATTTCAATTTCAATTTCAATTTCAATTTCAATTTCAATTTCAATTTCAATTTCAATTTCAATTTCAATTTCAATTTCAATTTCAATTTCAATTTCAATTTCAATTTCAATTTCAATTTCAATTTCAATTTCAATTTCAATTTCAATTTCAATTTCAATTTCAATTTCAATTTCAATTTCAATTTCAATTTCAATTTCAATTTCAATTTCAATTTCAATTTCAATTTCAATTTCAATTTCAATTTCAATTTCAATTTCAATTTCAATTTCAATTTCAATTTCAATTTCAATTTCAATTTCAATTTCAATTTCAATTTCAATTTCAATTTCAATTTCAATTTCAATTTCAATTTCAATTTCAATTTCAATTTCAATTTCAATTTCAATTTCAATTTCAATTTCAATTTCAATTTCAATTTCAATTTCAATTTCAATTTCAATTTCAATTTCAATTTCAATTTCAATTTCAATTTCAATTTCAATTTCAATTTCAATTTCAATTTCAATTTCAATTTCAATTTCAATTTCAATTTCAATTTCAATTTCAATTTCAATTTCAATTTCAATTTCAATTTCAATTTCAATTTCAATTTCAATTTCAATTTCAATTTCAATTTCAATTTCAATTTCAATTTCAATTTCAATTTCAATTTCAATTTCAATTTCAATTTCAATTTCAATTTCAATTTCAATTTCAATTTCAATTTCAATTTCAATTTCAATTTCAATTTCAATTTCAATTTCAATTTCAATTTCAATTTCAATTTCAATTTCAATTTCAATTTCAATTTCAATTTCAATTTCAATTTCAATTTCAATTTCAATTTCAATTTCAATTTCAATTTCAATTTCAATTTCAATTTCAATTTCAATTTCAATTTCAATTTCAATTTCAATTTCAATTTCAATTTCAATTTCAATTTCAATTTCAATTTCAATTTCAATTTCAATTTCAATTTCAATTTCAATTTCAATTTCAATTTCAATTTCAATTTCAATTTCAATTTCAATTTCAATTTCAATTTCAATTTCAATTTCAATTTTAAATTAGTTTAAAATTTAAATTTAATTTTCATATTATTTGATTTTTATTATTAATTTTAGTTTTAACATTATTTGCATATAATATCTGTAATATAAATAAAATATTGATGGATTTATCATTTCTTCTCCGAGCAGTAAAAAAATTTGGGCTTGACATCCCAAATTACGTCATCTATTTTCCATGCTCTCCTTGTATTGCTCCTTCTTTTACAAAAAAAGTATTACTTGTTTCCGCCCGGGATCGAACCGGGGGCCTTCCGCGTGTTAGGCGGATGTGATAACCACTACACCACGGAAACAGTTGGGCGATTTAGTCAAGTCAAATACTACCAAGTACAAGAGTATGTTAGAGTAGAAATTGAAAGTAAAAGAAGTCGTGAAAAACTACATTCGCACATATGGTACAAGTAGGTATGTACTCGTATATAACCAAAAGTACACACAAAAAATCAATTATATTATATTCAATTGAGCAGCGTTTGAAAATAAAAATCCAAGAAGTAGTAGAATAGTTTGTTTGTTATTCCTCTCACAAGTTGATATATGTACACGTATGTGTGTACATATGAATACACACATATACTTGAAGGCATATGTTTATTTAACACTTTTACTTTTGTTTCACTCTCACACAAGGCACACTCGACCCACTAGTGGCCGGCTAAGTAAGTGGTCTTAAGCTGATTTGAAATGTGGTCTCTGCTAAAAATAAACATCTCAACTTGTCGGACGGGTGTGAGAAGCCGCTTGGTGTACACAAGCGAACATATTATAGAAGTGTGTTTGTCTATACTGTAAACCTATTCAAATAGCTTATCAACGCCACACGCCACACGTCTCATGCCTAAGATTATTTTTATTAGAATTGTTGTTCTTAATATATATATTTAATACAGATTTGTACATATGTATGTATGTCCAGCAGGGGTTTTACAATTAACATATCCATAATTTATTTCTATATTTATAACTGGGTTCAAGGTTAATAAGAAAATGTTGGCCGAAGGAATTTTGCTTTTGCTCTTCACACAGGTACCCAATTAGCTAATTTATAGCATTTGAGGAAATAAACTCTTAGTCTTATAAATGTTCATGTAATTAGCTGGTATTTGATGCGAGGAAAGCCTCGGAACCAAGACACAATTTCTGGGCCTAGTGCTGGACAAGAAGCTGAAGTGGAAAGCTAACATAGTAAGTAGATATGAGAAGCTCTCCATCGGCCTAGATATGGGATTTAAGCTCCAAGATCTGTCACTGGACCTATACATCTGTTGTGAGACTCAAATTTTTATATGGTGTGGCTGTATGACGTGCGTTACACGGGGCGATAAAAGGTCAACCTTCTAATTAGAATTCAAAGATCAGCCATGATTATCATAAAAGGTGCACTTAAGACCACTCCAAGTGAGACTTATTGGGATTTCAGACTGCCGCGCTACCCCCTCTTCGTCTAATGGAGCTAGATCAATAGAATAAACAACGATTAGAACACTAGACAATACTAGAACGGTACAATTTCATACTAAGTAGCAGAGACCGCTGCTGTTCAACTTTTACTTGCAATAATTATACAACGAATATCCCTAAAGAGGAAGAAATGGAGCAATAACTTCGATACCTCAAACGACAGTTTTGAAATATATACTCATGGGTGGAAAGAAGTTTGGATCCCTTTTTCAGGCTACGCAATCACTGCAGTATATTTCAGTTTATGGAGACAGCAAACTACATCTCGCATTTGGGTTCCCGGTCGCAGGGACATAGGGGGAATTTGTAAGGCAGACGAACTTGCCCGGCTAAGGCGACCAAGCAGTTTTCTCCAGACAAAGAACCCATTCCAATGGCTTTTGGTACATGCAAACTGTTATTCAGAGAATTTACTTATAACCAGACTGAATTAAGATGAAACGGAAAAGAAAAACATCTCCTCGGTTGTCGCTGTTTAACTCAATTGATCCGTCGCTTGCTGTGCTTGGACCACAAATCAACACCGATATCAGGGAACGTTCTGAAATTGGGTTCATTTACTGGATGCCAAGCTACACACGGGCACTGAAGGCAATGAGATAGGTGACGAATCGGCAAAGGAGGGTCTCCTTTTAGAATAGAAGGTAGTAATGAGCCTACCAGTTCCATTCAAGGAATAAAGCAAATCCCACTTCGTTAGGCGAACATACTTTCAAACGAGCTAAGCTAATGATACTAAACTTACAGAGTTTTTACTAGCGATAAAGCTGTCGGATCTAAGCTGCCAGAACACCGCCCTTAGGATTGCGACAGGAAACCTCCTAATGTCGCCGGAGTATCACTTGCACAGCGAAGCATCTATGCTACGAGTTAAGAAGCATAATGCTTTGCTGTGCAAGCAATTGAAGCCGAACCTCCACTGAGGCACATCAGAAAGGAAGTACTTGATTTGAAAAGCACCATCCTGCAACACGTGCAACAACCGCTGGACAGGACGGCGTACAGACAAGCACTGAACGCCATTCACCAGGAGTCAGTCAACACCTTCAAATACTTCCTTTCCGTGAATGACGTGGTCAGAGTTAAACCACCACCTATTGCAGACAACGAGCTTGAGCTGCCTCGAGAGACCCGCGTGACCCTGACATAACTTAAATCTGGATATTGTAGCAGGTTCAACTCCTACTTATCCAGACTCGAACCCAGTATACCCAACGTATGCCCTGCATGTGGAGAGTCTCCGCACGGCACTAGCCACCTCTTCACATGAACCGACCCATCTAACACTCCTCTCCCTTTGGTATAATTCCGTCGAAACAGCACGTTCCCTGGACTTCCCTTTAGATGACCTCGTCGACTTAAATTGACAAAGCCTGCCCTAAGCGGGGTTAAGGAACCGCTACAACAACAACAACAAAAACAACATTTGCGAAAAGAAGAACAGTGTCCTTAAAACTAGAGACACAATAAAAAGTGTGGCAACCTTACGGACGTGTTATCTTCTAAGAAAGACCCAATGGGTTCTGCCAATTTAACCTAACCTAATCTAAAAGAAAACATTATTTCATTCACCATCACAAAAATTAAATGAAAAGAAAACATCATCGCTCCTCGTGGGTGTCAAGAGTAGATGTAGAGCAAGCTCGCAGTGCACTCACATACAAGGGCAACGTTGGGGTGCTGACTTCCTTTACATTCTCGTATCTCCCCAGCCATTGTCACTACTAAGGCTCATCACTCACCAGCTTAGAATAAATATTTGTATAAATTTGCTACTTTTATCAGCGCAACAAAAGGGAGAGAGAGTGAGAGAGGGAGCACGTGAGAGGAAGAGAACAAAGACACATTTTTTAAGAAATAAATTATAAATCAGCAAAACAAATTGACCGTTAAATTTGTCCTTGCCAGCAGAAGGAAACCGATAAGCTTATGGCAAAAGTGGGTAGCGGTACACATGACGTAGAGAACGGAAGGTGAATGTGGGGCAACTAGGCGGACACCACTTACACATTCATCGAAGAAGAAGAAGAAGAAGAAGCAGCGAACTAAGGGCAACAAAATTAAATTTTCACAAAAATTTACAGACCATCAAATTTGAAACTATTATAAATGCTTTACACAACGCCAAAAAGCATTGAAGAAACCGTGGAAAAATTCATAAGATGAGTGTGTAATATTGTGTAGATAAAGAGACTTACAAACACACATACATACATACATATGTACGAGTATAAAGAACGACAAGGACGAAGGCGTACGCTGACAAATCGGAGGCGAAACGTCTAGTAGCGTCTGACGCCAATAGATAGACCAAATAAATATATGGAAATATGTATATATATATGTATTCACATGTTTATGTGCTAATATATGCGTATATGTATATGCAAAAAGAATAGAATTTCTGAATGAAAAATATGAAAATTTGTAATGGCCCAGTTGAACTTTTGGGTATGAATGGAAATTTTTCTTTGAGAAATTAAAAAAATGCGTAGTAAAATCGAGCGCAGCGAAGTGTGTATTAAATGACGCAGAGTTTGACTCAAAGTTTGCTTCATTTTTTTTTTATTTTTCTGTGTCTTTTTTTTGGCTAACATTACTGCAGCTGGAAGTGGTCGCCCACTGGAATTCGATTTCGTTGCGCATCCGTTCGACGAGGCGTTTGGCGACATTGACATTGCCACTTGGCTGCTTTTGGGTGGCTCAACTCAACTCAACATAATTCAACTCTTCTTCTTCTTCTTTTTGGCTCGCTGTCAAACTTTCATTTAAACGGAAATTCGATGCTGCGAATGGAAAAACAAAACATTGATAGAAATTACTTTTTTAAAAATAGCTTAAAACAATGACGTAAAACAAGTAAGTATGTAAGATCCGGCAAGCTTTACATATGTAAGTAAAAGAACAATATTTGTTGGCCTGCTATTAAAACTTGAACTTCAATTTTCATAAAGAAGACGATAAATCGTTTCAAAATCAACCAGAGTCTTCTTCTTTTTCACTGGCGCGTAAACAACAACGCGCCACTCATTCCTTCCTTTCGCTGATATTCTCCAATTGGATATACCAAGTACAGCAAGGTCCTTCTTCACCTGGTCTTTCCAATGGAGTGGACGCCTTTCTCTTCATCTGCCTCCATCGGCGGGTACTGCATCGAAAACTTTCAATGCCACATGACCTAGGCAGCGCATCCGTTTTCTCTTGATTCACTGAAGTACCTATGTCAATGTAGACGTATATCTTGTACAGCTCTTCAATTCATCGGCTGCGGTGTTCGTCGTTCAAAACGCGTAGTCCGTCTTAAATTTTATGCAATATATTTCTCTCGAAAACTCCTTACGCCGAATCAAGAGATATTGTCTTCGTCCATGCCTCCGGCCAGGACAGGCATAATGAGCGATTTATAAAACTTGGTATTAGCTCGTCGAGAAAGGACTTTATTCACATTTCAATTGCCTATTCAGTCCAAAGAGGGGCAAAAGAGATTCTGATTCCAAGACAGTCTTAGTTATCTACGATGTCAAAGTTATGACTGCCAATAGTGACGTAGGAGCCGAGTCACGGAGGCAATGACTGATTTGGTTCCTAATTTGCAATATCCAGACATTGAAGCATTCTGTAAGACTCCGCCTCTTTTCTTTATAGTATTTTCGAGCATTCTCTCTTCCTGACAGTTCTGCAAGTTCTTCATATTCATGCATACCAAAGAGACACTTCGTTCTGGTTGGCCAGCCACTCAAAAACCTGATGAAATTCTGCAACTGTTAGAATAAGAGGGAAATACAGACTGTCAGAAGATATCCTAGGCATTGGCAACAGTCATGTGACACAGAAGATCGATATTTGGCTGTAACATGAATTAACGCGAAAGAAGAAGAAGCCGGAATTGATGGCAAACAGGTGTTGAGTAGGATAAGAAGGGATTGGTCCATTATAATAAACCCAACGAATACCCTTCACCCTAAATACCCTTTGTTTATGCCTCTGTAAAACTTTCTGGATGGTAAAACATTGGCTGAACGAGAGCTGCTGAAAATCTTTCCTTTTCCTTTATTTTAACGATTTTTCAATGAAGTAAAATTTTCTTAAAATATAAAAAAATACAGCAGGTGCTCTGCCTAATAAACAAAAAGGGCGATCCCACAGACTGCACCAAATCTTGTGATATAAACCTCCTTAATGTAGCATATAAGGTCCTATCGAGCGTATCGTGTGAAAGACTAAAGTTCATCGTAAAGAAACTAATTGGACCTTAACAGTGTGGCTTCAGATCTGTTAAATCAACCATTGGCCAGATATTCACCATGCGCCAAATCTTGGAAAAGACTCGTGAAAAGATGAGAGACACACACCACCCCTTCGTCGATTTTAAAGCAGCCATCGGCAGCACAGTAAGGAGTTATGTCTGAATTTGGTATCCCCGCAAAACTTATACGGCTGTGTAAACTAACCTTAGGCAACACTAAAAGCTCCTTCACGATCGGGAAGGATCTCTCCAAGCCATTCGATACCAAACGAGGTTTCATGGTGATATTGATAACTTAATGACCTCTAACAACCGCACCCTGAGTTCTGCTTTCTCAAGACTTGATAAGGATGCGAAAGATATGGGTTTGTCAGTTAACGAAGGCAAGACGAAATATCTTGGAACCAGTATTAACGCCTTTAAATCCAGCGCAGAATCACTCTTGCCAACAGGTGCTACTTTGGACTGACAAGGCGATTGAAGAGTAAAGTCCTCTCCCGACGAACGAAAAACAAACTCTACAAGTCCCTCATTATTCTCTGTTTTCGAGAAAAAAGTTTTGGGTAAAATTTATGGTACTCTGAGAATTGGTAACGGCGAATACCGCAGCCGCTGGAATGATGAGCTGATCGAGATATACGGCGACATTGATATAGTTTAGCGAATCAATAGACAGAGGCTACACTTATGGAGGATAAGACTACTCTCTCACCGGTGGAAGCAGAGGTAGAGGAAAACCTATTTGTCGTTGGAAAGGCTTGGTGGAGAAGGACCTGGCTGTACGTCAGTAAAAAAGAAGAAAACACATACATTTGGGTAAGTACACATATACATACATACATGTGTTACTAGTAAAAGTTCCTTTAAATACTTTGCTTTACTCAATCTCAATTACTTTCCTTTTTCAATCGATATTTTCAAAGCTTTGCCTTCGCCTTCAAATTCGACGTATCTTTGCGTTGCTTCTTTGGTGATTAAGTCTGACCTCGATAAAAATCGCGATGTAAACATTCTTGATGCTTATTATAAGGACACATGTGTACATATGTATTCCTACATACTCGCATATATGTACATGAATACTAAATATCAGTTACATAAATAAGTATTGAACTGTTATAATATTCCAATAGCGAAATAAAAGAAAGGCAAAATGAAAGAATTTCTAAAAATAGACACATTAATGATTACAAGGAATTTCTCTTAAACAAAAAGTTATTTGTGAATGTATGTACATTTATGTATATGTATATACGTGTACATGTGTAAACATTTTCCAAATTTTATTTATTAACTACACATATACGTACATATACGTATATATGAGTACATATTTAAAATAAAACAATTTGTCATAAATCTTTATTATCGGATGTCACGTACCAAACAAAATTAATCTAAAACTTTTTCAACAACTAATGAGCTACATATAGAATATAAATTTGTAAATGTGTTCACATACGAAAATTCACGTTCTGTAAAAAATGTGTTCCACGCGTTTCGCTCAACATAATCGGTCTACTGAGCGTACTGTTCGCAACACCATCACCTATCCCTAAACCCAGCATTCATTGGATAATCTTCGACTGAATAGGCCAGGTCCAGCGCGCAGTGAAGAAAACACAGCGGTCGTAACTGAGAGTTTACATGAAGACCGTGAAGAGTCGATTCGACGCCGTTCGTAGCAACTCGGACTGACGTATGGAACGACTTGGCGCATTTTACGTCGAGGTCTTAAATTGAAAGCGTACAAAATACAGCTTATGCAAGAACTGAAGCCGCTCGACCTTCCTATGCGACATCGCTTCGTTCTATGGGCTTTTGAAAAGTTCCAAGAGGATCCGGCGATTTCGTGCGAAATTTTGTTCAGCGATGAGGCCCATTTCTGGCTCACCTGAAGAGATTCAAGAGCTGCCATTTCATGCAGAAAATATAATGGTTTGGTGAGGTTTGTGGGTCGACTATTTGATGCCTGAAATAGGAGCTCGTGATCTTGGCGACATTTGGTTTCAAGATATTTAATCAAGAACTTGAAATTTAGTGCCCTTCCCTTCAAGTTTAAATGAAGTAAAATGCCATGCTAACTTGGATCGGCAACTCATCCTTTTTGGTCTTCTCTAATAGCCTATTAGCGCAGCGGAGGGGAATCAAGGTTTTTCCGCCTGCCCTACCCCGAGACACTCTTTGTAATGGTAATCAAGATCGGAAACAAGGACTTTTCCTAATCTCACTAAGAGAGAAACAACCGGAAAGTGGAGAATAGATCTCGTCAGCAACCTAATATCTGGCTAAAATTCAGTAAAGCGTTAGAGCCAATGTGCTTTTACCAGCCCTGGAAGCTAATACTTTATTTCTATTTCCAAGGGGAGCGTGGTATTTATTAGAGAAGCGTTTAGTACGTAGGTCCAAAAAAGAGGTTGCAAGTCGTGCATACTGTTATGTCAGTATAGCAGTACTCATCGTGGGAGCTTCCCTATCCTATCGGACTATTTTTGGTGGCGTTATGTGAAGTCGCTTGCCGATACAGATAAGCCCGAGACGATTGACGCCTTGAAAAGCGCGTTACTGCTGTCATACGGCCCCAATTGCTACAAAAAGTGGTCGAAAACTACATGTGTAAAAAAACACTCTTTATGTGGCTCCAAGAGTCGAGTGGTTGGAGTTGCGTACTGCCAATCGGAAGATCAGGTCCCAAATCCTAGTCCGACATCCATCAAAATTTTTCTAATTGCGATCGCCTTTCGCCAGGGAATGGCCTCTGAGTGTATTTCTGATTTGGAATAAAAAGGCTTCTCATAAAAACTCATCAGCCGTTCAGAGGCTGCCTAGAATGAAATGTAGGTACCTCCATTTATTGGAATAACTTTGTTACGATTTCACCGATTTCCAATAGAATCCGTACTTGTGTCCTAAGGTATATGTTAACCAAGTTTCATCAAAATATCAAAATATATTAATCCTTCCTATTTGAACAAACATAAGGTTAAAGTATTCCATAAACATAGTACAGCCGAGTATAAAAAATAATCTAATTACGATCTCACCTCGGCAACGATTGTCGTCAATCCCTCAGAGGGTATGTCTGTTCTGAAACAAAAGGTCCTCATAAAAATCCATGAGCAGTTATACGAGAAACTCGGTCACAAATCTCTTCAAAGGTTATACAGCGCCGGGTACTTAATTATGTACCTGGTAATCGAACCAACCATAAATTTAGCTTATCTGACAAGCTGTTTTCCTTTGATTGTGCGATAGACAAATTGAGCTTTCAATCTAATTTATTCAGAAATAATATATAATTCAATATATTAGGTCAAGTATAAAGTTCGTTCGGTTTTTTATTGATTTTTCAAAATATGATAACTTTGTGTACATTTGTCCGATTTAAGTCAAATATTCGCCATTTTGTTCGTAAACTTGTCGAGATGCCGACTTCATTATACCCCTCTCGTAGAAGGCTGCGTCCCTATTGGAAAAAAAACTCGGAGAGCCAATGTCCACAGGCCTCTCTTGCGGCCAACTTCTCACCATTAAGCGCGTTCGCCATGGACAGGAAAACATGGTAATCATTGAGTGCCAAGTCCGGACTATAAGGTGGGTGCATTAGGACCTCCCATCCGAGCTCCTGAAGCTTCTGGCGCGTCACAAAAGACGTGTGTGACCTGGCGTTGTCCTGATGGAACACAATTCGGCCTCTGTTGATCAAAGATGGCCTCTTCTGGAGAGTGCTGCCTTCAAGCGGTCCAGTTGTTGGGAGAAGAGAGCCGAATTGAGCGTTTGGTTATAGGGGAGCAACTCGTAGTAGATGATTCCTTGCCAATCCCAGCAAACATACAGCAAAACCTTCCTGGCCGTCAATACTGGCTTTACCACCGGTTCCGCCACGACCGTTTACGGTTGACGTTGTCGTAAGTGATCCACTTTTCATCGCAAGTCACTAAACGCTTCAGAAATGGATCGATTTTGTTGCGATTCAGCAGCGATTCGCATATGGAAATTCGGTCCATCATGTTTTTTTACGTTAGTTCGTGTGGAACCCAAACAGCGAGCTTCTTTTTGAATCGAAGGTTCTGCAAATGGTTCCAAACGGGTTTCTGGCTTATCTTTAGTTCCTCAGCAATTAAATAAGTGCTCACGTGACTGTCTGTTTCCACTATTTCCATGATTTTATCGCAATTTTCGACGACAGGCCTCCCGACGTGTGGTGCATCTTTGACATCGAAACTACCGGAACGGAACCTAGGAAACCACTTTTGTGCTACACGTATCGGGCCCATAAACTAAATTAATTTTTTCAGCCGCTTTGGCTGCTTTTTCGCCTTGATCGAAGAAAAATTGTAAAATATAGTGAATTTTCTCTTTGCTGGTGTCCATCTTTGACGAGCGCTCACAACGTATTGAGTCAATCAATCGAAAAACTGTCAAAGACAAAATTTTAGCGCGAATAAACACGTTTTCAGCGCGACACGTAACACTAATACTATGGACAATAACGCCAAGTCTTAGATAAAAACCGATCGAAATTTTTACTTGACCTAATATTTTACTACGCATAATCTACGTCACAGACTGGAAGCACACACAAATGCAACGAGTTTTTTCTGGCATAAAATCGCATTTCGACACATACGAGTATATACACGTATATACCTACACTCATATGAACTTAATGCACTCTCGCACCTCTTGCTCGGATATCACTTTCATTTGTATTTTTGTTTTATTTTATTGTATTGTATTTGGCTACAGCTTTGGTTATGTCGTCATCATTATTTCATTACCATATAGCAAGGCAACAATATATGTACTCGTATGTGCATTCACCCACTCATATTTGAACACCTACCCAGACATAAAACACTAATACTTATGCAAAAGTATATGCAAAATAACGGTTTAGCCGCAACCAACAATATTTTCAAAATCGTCCTTCGTTATTTTCCTATTTTTCATACTCTCTTTTTTCTCTTGTGTCACATTACTTTTTAATAGTTTCTATTTCTAGTGGTTGTTGTTGTTGTCACACAAATTTTTTTTTGGCGCGTAAATTTTAGTGATTCATACTTAAAAGTTCAGAGTTGTATTTGCGCGCTGCAAGCTCGTTCCAGTTTTTAGTGTTACATGCGTTTTTGTGTCCGTGTGTGTGCCTGTGTGTGTGTGTGTGTGTGTGTGTGCGTGGGTGCACAAGTCTGACTTTTTAATTCTCTTAAGTGAATCATTTTGCAATGTTGGCGGTCTGTTAAAGGTGGGCAGATATAAATGTCATTTAAAAAAACAACCCACACCTCTCTCTCTCTCCCGCTCTTAAACTCTTCCGCTCTTACTCAAGTGGCCAAGGATAATGCAAAATATCGTTAAATTGGTTAGGTAGGTCATACGACGTGCAAAAATTTGGTGGATATTGTGGGTGAGTGTGATGATTAAAGTAAGTAATTTAGTGGAGGGAATTTTTAGAGGTTCTCTAATCACTAGAATATTGTAAATGAGAGTGGTTGCCACTTCGTCTAATGAAACATTTACCACTTATCTTTCTTAATAAAATAACTAATGATGATTTTCCAGCCTCATCTTTCTTCTTATTCCCTCTACTTCAACGTATCTCCTTAAAGAAATCTCTAACTCTCTTTGTATGCTTTTCATGTTAGGAAATCTATCAAATCTGGGATCTGTAGTTAGAGAGGAAGTACCGCATATATATGTTTATTTTAATTTTGGCATATTTTGTTTGAATTTCAGACAGGTTTCTCGCAGGTCCTTTCATCTCGAATGAACTTTATTTTTAATATAGGAAAACCCAGTTCACTGCTTTGTAAGAATGTTGGTCATTTAGATTGACTTTTTTGGGTATGCTTTGGAAATATTGACGATTGTCTCGTAAAAATCTAAAATTTTTATTGATTTTAGGAGACATGCTATATTTTCTGAAATATTTCCCTAAATAAACTTCACGGCGTTTTATTGATTGATACTTCAGGTACTACTGTGCTGGGTCAGCCAAAAGGAGAGTTTTCACGGGAGGGATTTTGGAGAAAACTAAGAACATACAAATATCATTTCTTCAATCGATTGCATTGCCAGGGATGCAACTGCATTAGAAATACATATTTTCTAAAATTTCAGCATTTCTCAGGGATTTCAAGCTGGATAGAAAGATCCATCGTCACATTTTATGGATAATAATCTTTGCTTAGTCTAATTGTATTTCGTCGGAGCCTTAGACCTCTTTATAAAGGAAATCACCCGCCGTCCTCGAGTTAACGAGAGACAGCGAATTGAAAAGACCGAATCCAAGCCTATGGATGCATAAAAATTTTGCATAAGACTAATAATATTTAAGGTCACATTCTTCCAAAATAAAAAAATATACGTGTACTGTCAAGTAAAAAATACCTCTTCGTTATGATGGAAATATTTTTAAAGTTGTTAGATTATGAGTAAGTACATGTCTTGCAGAAAGGTTTAAAAAATAGTCTAAATTTGGTTTCAGACGTGGAATTATATAGGCTTCTGGCACCTAATAGAAACTCTCTCTTTATTGACAATTGTGTTTGTAGATTATACAGAAAATTTTTCAGTTTAGTTTTATGGTTCCTGTAAAGCTTTGTACAAAAAAGTTTTTAGGGAGTGGGCAAGGGACTACCGATTCGAAAAAATCATATTTATGGCTCCCTTTACTTAAAATTCCGTAAAAAAGTGAGTTTTTGCTTAGATTGCTAGCAATACTACTCTTCTCTACCGAGATCAAGAACTCTTTTTTAGTTTTACAGGGCGTGGGTTGATTTGTTTAACAAAAAAAAAAACAATTTTCAAAGTTCGGTTTAGTGAAATCTCTGGAGTTTTGTTTGCTGGAAAAATAAGTAATACTTTCTTTATGTACAGAAAAATGATCACCGGAAGATTGACAGAAATTAGCATGATTTGGATGTAAGCATAAATCGTACAACCTGAGTGTGAATAATCATTAGCACAACTCAGATCTGGATACTGTAGCAGGTTAAACTCCTACATATCCAGACTCGACCCCAGCATACCCAACATATGCCCTGCATGTGGAGAGTCCCCGCACGACGCTAACCACCTCTTCACATGCCCCCTTAAACCTACCCATCTAACCCCCTCTCCCTTCGGTCCAACCCTGTCGAAACAGCATGTTTCCTGGACCTCCCGACTCGGCGACTTAGACTAATGATACCTGCCCTAAGCGGGGTTAGCTGGCCGCTACAACAACAACAACAGTGTGAATAATCAGTTAACTTAAAGGCATTGTTAGAACAATAATAAAATAAACAAGATAGAAGAGCTGATTTCGGACATCTCGAAGTCTTCACATCTTTTTTTTTTTGACAAATTTGTGACCCAAAATCTGAAAACTGAAAAATTCGTCGTATATATGCTAAGTGACCTGATCTTGCCGGTTCAGACAAATGAAATGAAATCTCTTAAAAAATTAAGGAATAGTATGCGTAAAAACAGAACGGGTATGGGCATGACTACTATATCAACTCAACTTGACATTCTGATCAGATGACCCTTTCATGTACACGAAAAGTACAAAGAGGTGTAGTGCTTCATCATGCCAAAACGAGACTACAATCATCATCCCTGCGGGTTAGGGCTCAAGAATTTACCTGCGGTAAGGCATGCCTCTCGTAACAAGCGACTAAAATCCAATAGTTCCCGCGACAGTCGGGTCTTTATACCGGAACGACCCGGATATTTTTATCCGGCTAAGGACTGTCACCGCAAGATTACTCAAAAACTACTTCGGGAAATTTTTTTGCGGTTACAACAACAACAACAACAACTACAATCATCTTTGATGACCCGACAAAAACTTATGGAGCTTGATTGGCATGATATGATGCAACCTTCACTATACATATATTCCGTACATTACAACATCCGACTGCCATTTGTTTCGGTATTTTCAAAACTCATTGGATGGCAAAAAGTTCGAACGAAGAGCCGCTGAACATCTTTTGGTCAAATTCTTTGCCGATGAGTCACAGTAGCTCTAGACTGTACTTGAAAAGTTTAAAAACATTTATAAAAAAAACAACAAAATTAAAAATTCTTACTGCGAAGACTTTTTTGTTATAATATTTTGCATATATTTATACATACTTACACATGTATTTCTTTACATTTTGCTTTCATCTTCAAAAGCCACCATCAAATGTCTGTACCTAACAGTTGATATTTTCTTTCATATGACAATTTTAAGGACCTTTTATGTCCTTAAATCTCTTGTATACATGAATAATCGATGGTTAATTTTTCGCAAATTTCTTTTACTCTTTATATTCGTCACATTTTTATTTTTGATTTTATGTTTAATAGCTTTTAACTTTCTTATATACTCGTATGTAAATATGTATTGATTATATGGTGATAGAAATAATGAAAATGACGAAATGATGTGTCATCAATGTGAAAATATACGATTACATAAAAAAAAAATTTTCTATAATTTTCTATACACGTCGGGTCAGAACTCAAACCCAGGATCTTGCATCCGGTAGTACGCACTGCTAACCTCTCGGCTTTTGCGGCTCTGGAGAGAAAAATTACTTGCAACATAATTATTTTTCTCAACATGTGCCATTCCCGTAAATCTGGCCTAAATCAATTATGCTTTCGCAAATACATGTCAGTATGTACATACATATATACACATAACTGTAGTTAATACCAACAAACAAGTTGAGGCCGAAGGACAATAAATGATATCTACGTGTACAGAATATGAGTAAATACATACATACATACGAGTACTCTTATAAAAACAGTTGTTGTCGTAATAAACTCGTAAAAGAAGAAGTGGAGAATGAACAGGCAACAGATCTGATTCCAGGAACTACTTTCCTTTACATATATATATATAACATAAAACATAACTGAACTAATAACTACATTTAATGGCTTGTAACTTCCCACTCCTTTTCCTCTACGCAATACTAAAAAAAAGAGAGAGTTGTTATGACATAAAACTTCATTTGTGTCTATGGGTGATATTTGCTCTGTTGAAAGCTCTGTGTGGCAGAATGCGAAAAATTAATAAATGTTTGACCAGAGCAGAGTAAAGCGATATGTAGTCGTAGTTACAACAAATAAAGTGTTGTTTAAGCGAATTGTGGTCATGATACGTGTCAGCTAATACAAATATGAAAATCCTTACGATATTAAACAATGTTAGTTTGTATTTACATATTTATGTCTGTATGTTTCATAAACACAGTATAAAAAGGTATTTAATGAAAACGCCACACAAGGATGAAGATGTCCAGATACATACAAGGAAGAAAGAAAGGAATGTTCAATTTTTAATCTGGTCCTAAAAAAGTACTTTTTCGTTGGTAGATTTTGCGGTCTCAGATTCTAGGTAGACACCATCGTACAGCTCCTCACTCTATCGGCTGCGGTATTCGCCGTTTCCAACGCGCAGAGGACCATAAATCTAACGCCGAATCATCAGATATTGTCTTCGTCCATGCCTCCGTACCATATAGCTGGATGGGAACGATATGCATCTTGTAGAGTTTGATCACCGTTCTTCGAACCCCTGAAACCAAGAGTGACAAGAGTGACGAAATATTGGAATAAAAACTGCCATTGTTGTTGGTGTTAATGCTGGTCCTCAGACAGACGAATTTATCTACGAATTCAAAGTTATGACTGTCAACAGTGAGGTGGAAGCCAAGTTGTTCAATACCAGACTCATACGCGAAACTCACGGGACTTAATGAAAGACATCAAATTTGGGCCAAGGAAAAGGGGAGAGCCCTTGAATTTCATAAAACCCTTAATATTGCTGAAACAATATTCGAGGTAGTGGCAGATTTAGTGTTATATCGACTCCTCCTCATTTGTGTCATTGCAGCTGTGCCAGAATTCGTTACAGAAGTAACCCAATTTCTTACCGTAAGTCCCCATCATACAGTGACCGGCTCGATTCAATTTTGTTGCAAATTTTTGTTTGTTATTGATCGCGACCGTTTTTTGATGACCACTTGAGCCTAGATTATTATGGCAAAGGTCTACGTGTGAAGTAGTATAGAATGCCCATACAAAATCAGAAAAAAATACAAAAACAATTTCTGAATGTTTTTGAGATGTTTGAGTAGAGTTCAGGGTGATCTCTTTGAACTTGACTCAAGGAGAAATCCAAAACATAAAGAGACGAGACTACATCAAAGTAAAACGAAGTCTCAGAGTCGGTTAGAACAATGATCTCTAATGGTTTTTAGGGTTGTGAGGAAATATTACGAAGGGATAATAATGATTGGAAATGTATTTATAAGACATGTCTTTTGGGATGCCTCAAAAAGAAAATATTCCTGAATACCAGACCAGATGCTTCCAGTTACCAGCCAGCTTTTTTCTGGTTGGCAGAAGTAAGCAATACGACGATTTTCAGTGTTGTGAAGCCCACCGCTTGATTGGTAACCAGATGATTTTTATTCTGAAGAAAGTTGACGCGACAGACTATTATAATAAGAATTCTTTCAAAATTTTTGGTGTTACCCATGAATAAACCCAGGCGATTGGCTCCCTGAGTAAATCTCATCTTGCTCACAGCTTGCCTCTCGATCACATTAACCTTCGCTTAAAAATATCTGGAAGCCTGAACCTTTCGTCGGTGTGTAACTCTCAGTAGAATACTAACACGTCGACTTTTCCAGTTCCAACCCAGCGGTGATGAAGTTAAGCGTTTCTTTCCTCCGGAGATTTGGTTCACTGCAGTTTTTTCTTAAAGGGATGGTGGAGAAAGAGCCAGTCGGCGTCAGTTCGGGGCTATGGAAGCCAACCAAGGACCCAGATTCCCTAAGCCTGCAATATCCACAGGCCATATATTAAGCGCCGAGGTTAGAGTGGTACGAAAAGTACCACTGATCGTGATAATCCCCGCGAATAGTAGATTGAAACACCAGTTATCAGTGTTCTGTTGTTTCAAAGATCAAAAAAAATGTTCTCATCATAATACCAGCCTTTGAGCATAGTACTAGAATTTCTAAAATTTTTGAAAATTCTCCGAGAGCGGCTGGAGCCAAAGAACTCTGAATCTATAATCAGTTATAGGAGATTTTGTTAAAGAACAAGTAAAAAGTCTTCTGAGTGGCAGTTCCAGATCAGTTTAAGGCACATCTGCTCATAGAACAGTGCAACTTGGAACAACTCTCCAACGACGGTCAAATGCAACATACTTCTGGTAATTAGTACAAGCGTTAATTTGAAAATTCCCCATTTTTACTATTATACGTGTATTTATGACTAAGCGTTGAAGTATTTTCCAACAATCATAAAATGTAACCAACATGAGCGACCAACAAGAGCTTTGCAATTACGGTCAAATACCCGTTCCGAGTAGGTGGCCCCCACAAGGCGCCCACAATGCTTCTTCTTCACTTTTGCATACATTTATCTGTGTGTACTCGTATTTACAGCTAATTGAAATGGATAGTCGCTACTCATCAGCGTATGGTTAAACAGACCGCAGCGAAAATACAAAAAAAGCTTTCATCCGCGCAATTTGCCATAAACCCAAGCCAACAACATCAAGTCACTGTTATGTACATACAAATATGCAAGTTAATAGTTATAGTTGTTGTTTTTGTTGTTGTTTATCCTGGTTACTGCTGGCTATTTAGTGGACTACAGCGCATGTCCTGCCGAATGGCGCAACACAAAAAGGCAGACCACAGTCCAGAGGCAGCAGCAGCAGCAGCAGTAGAATGTATGTGGAATAACAGTAGTGGCAGTAACAACAACAATACAACAATTTGCTGTAATTCATTGTGAAAATATGTAGAGTATGTTATTTGTGTTATTTGTTATTGTTTCACTATGAGCTCTCATTTTTTTTAACCAAGTGAGGTTATTATATTGAGGTATATTAAATTTGTTCTTCTAACAGTGATTTTGTACGTGATACGTAGCAGTAATATTAAATTTCATGTTGTAGGTCTCTAAAGGCCTATAAATATATATACATACCATATAATTGGCGCTTTGTAACCGCTGAAGCGATTTCGGTTGAGCTCAAACAAATGGAGGAACCTACAGTTTATACTAAGCCGCCTCCGAACGGCTGATGTTTTTTTTATAAGGAGCTTTATTTCATGTCCGAAATACACTCGGAGGGGTGGACATTACCTGCCGAGGGGCGACCGCAATCAGAAAATTTAACTTAGATTTTTATTTAAATTAATTTTCTATAACTTTTGAATGTTAGTACGCCACCAGAATTTGAACCCGAGTCTTCCGAATAGCAGCACGCAATGCCAACCACTCGGCTACTGCCGCCACGGTCCCTAGGAACTAGAAAAACTACCTCAAAATGGAAGGTCCCGGCGAATAAGTGCTTTCGACGAGCTCGGACCAACCTTCCGGTTCGGAATGAAAATTTTTAGTTGTATTTTTTTAAATGTGCAAAATCAATGGGTTAGAATTAGGCGAAGACTCATTGTCAATAGGAGGGTATCAGAGTTTGTCGGGATCCTTACTGGACAAGTTTACGGTGGTCTTGCGAGAGGGCGTGGCTGGTCCAGACTTCTAATTCTCACCTATTGCCTTTGCAGAGTTTTGTTCCTTCTTCCTTGTTGCTGTCTTTTATGCGGCGGTTCCTAAACCCAGAGCACAAACTCGCGGTATAATAAGGACATATTTATACAGCGTGTCGTTTGTTCCAACACCGACTCACGCTGGCAGCCTCAGCTCTGGTGAACAGAAAACTTTAAGGGGCTCCTAAACCGATTTTTTCGGAGTTGTTTCAATGCAGTTATTCTCTCTTTTAGAGAGTAGTGAACGAGGACAAGACGAAATAACTATTGGCAAGAAACAAAGGGTCTGCGCAGTCGCCTCTTGGCTCCCACATCACTGTTAACTGCCATAACTTTGCGATTGTTGGCGAAATTGTGAATAAAGGAGTCAGCTCTCCAACCAACTGCAATGCCAGCCTTGAAATCCTACACAGAACCACTTTTGTTGTTGTTATTGTTGTAGTAGCGGCTTACTTACCCCGCTTAGGGCAGACTTTGTAAATCTAAGTCGGCGGGGTCATCTAAAGGGCGGTCCACGAAACGTGCTGTTTCGACGGGATTGGATCAAAGGGGGAGAGGGGGTTTAATGAGTCGCTTTAAGGGTTCATGTGAAGAGGTGATTAGTGTCGTGCGGAGACTCTCCACATGTAGGGCATACGTTGGGTATGCTGGGGTCGAGTCTGGATAAGTAGGAGTTTAACGTGTTACAATATCCAGATCTAAGTTGTGCCATGGTCACGCGGGTCTCTCGAGGCAGCTCGAGCTCGTTGTCTGCAATGGGTGGTGCTTTTGTTCCGAGTACGCCATTCACGGGAAGCGAGTCTTTGAAGGTGCTGACTGACTCCTGCTGAATGGCGTTCAGTGCTTGTCTGTACGCCGTCCTGTCCAGCGGTTGTTGTACGGCTTTAGGAACTTTCAAGCTTTCAAGAGTTTTGCGGAAGATTTAAGGTTCTCTATGTATACGCGACGACGAATATCACAGGAATCAATTGAATGATGCGTTATACAGGGCATATGGTGATATTGAGCTAGTTCGGCGGATAAGGAGACAGCGAGTGTAGTCCGGATGGGCATAAAAACTTCAGTATTCAACTCAGTAACCGCTGGGTGGTTTGCCTCTTATTCAACGAAAGAGAAGAGAGAGGTTTAGCATAACCAGTATACATATATATAAAGAAACTATGGGCTCTATCTTAGACATATCGTAAGGTATATCTTGTTCTATGCGATCCAACCAGTCCAAACTCAACCTTTCCTACTCGTTCCTTGTTGTTTTGACCAGCATTCGATTCCTTCCCCCGGTACTTTGTGCTGCTCGGAAGATTCTTTGACTTGTTCCTACTTTGGAATAATAAATGTTGCTGCTGCTGCGCACTGACTACTGCTTCGTTGCTGTTAAACCACAAGCTACTGCTTCTTCTTCTTCCACTATAGTTTTTTCTACGCTTTAGTTCCTATTTGAATTCTTCTTCTTGTTTCTTGTTATAATTTCTACTTTATTGTTGGTATTTTATGATTGCGTTAGACGAACATGACATGTTAACTCATATACACGCATATATATATATGTATATATTCGCACACATACACACGAAAGACAAACATCATTTATGGCGAAAGCGAAATCAATTTCACAAGCGAAAGTGTTGTCTTTTGTGGGCCAACGTCGCCATGCTGCATGTCCATGTCCTTACAGTCGTGCCACCGCCTCGTGTCACTAACACAGCAACCTCCTCGTAGCTTCTTTGTGTTGTCACTGTTGTATTACCACGAACAAAAAAAAATAGAATGAGAAAATAAAAACAACAAAAAATTACTGTCGTCACTGTCGCCACTGTTGCGGTTGTTGTTGTTGTTGTTGCTGTTGTTGCTCTTGTTGTCATCGCTGTAACATGGCTGGTTGGCTGTGTCTTGTCGCCTATAAATACAAATGTTCTGGCCAGGATATGGCTTAAAGCGCCACAGTTATCCTAGCGGTAATAGTCAACGCCGCGTGCAAATATCGAAAACGTTTGAGAAATTTGGTTTTTCTTTCATTAAGAAAACAGAAAACAGTGGAAATAAATTTGAAAAGGAAATAAAAATTAATAAAGTCAATAAGAACATTTAATTTGTGCAAGTGCAAGCAGTTAAAGAACAAATTTTACAACAGTAATTGACTGATTTGGGTGTGAGAGCATTTATAACGGTTGCGAGTTTAAAAATTTTCACATTAAAAGTGATTCAATTCGATCAAAGTAAGTGCAGTTGGTGTGTTCAAATCTGATTTAATTGAAAAATTAATATTATTTATAGTGAGGAGTTCTCAGTCTGTAGTGATTTCATTTGTTTGGAAAGGTGTTTTTGAAAAAGAAAATATTTATTTATAAAATTTATTTATTTTTTTTTTTTACTCTTGTACTTTTCTATTATATAGGGAGGAAGAAATGTTGAATTTAAATTGTAAAATTAAATAAAGTCAATTGGTGGATTTTAAGGCTTCAATGGACTCGAAAAAATGCGTTAAATTCGTTTTCGAAATATCAACTCTTAAAAAATAGTTTTTTTTAGTTTATATAGAAATGTGATTCTTTTAATTTTGTGCTCTAACTTTGACTGACTTGAGATTTTTGGTCTACTTGAAAGAGTAACAAATTTTTAAGAGAAATCAATTTTTTAATATCCGTGGAAAATTTTAGTGTGTCTAAAAAGGAAGTATACTGGAAACTTGAAAAGGCTGCGTAATTTGTAATCTGACGTATAAAATCTAATCTGATAGAATGATAGGATAGCATCTAAAAAGAATTTCACCATTTTACCTCGAAAGATTTTAATTTGGACTCTTGATTAATTGAATTTTTCTCCCTATACTAGTTGTCTGAAACTTATTGACCTCCTTACTCTTGCCAGTCGCAGAGAAATACTTGGTGCAATTTTCACGGTTTAAACAATATCATAGCACTAATTCTTTCCGAAATTGAATTTAATGTTCCGTTTTTCTTAAACTTGTTAAACGAATTTTAAATTTCATCAGCCGTTTGCATTGTTTGTGGCTTGATTTCTACACTCATTGCAGCACATTTGAGATATCTAACTCGCTAGTTTATATTAAGAAAACAATTTTGTCGACTCTCAATTGAATTTTAAACGACTTTTTATATTTGAATTAAGCTACTTTTTGAGATCAGCTGATGAATTTTTGTTCCGTAGCTGAATTTTTCTGATAATCGACACTAAACAAACTCCTGTTTATCATGTCATGTGGATTGCATAATAATAATAATAATAATAATAATAATAATAATAATAATAATAATAATAATAATAATAATAATAATAATAATAATAATAATAATAATAATAATAATAATAATAATAATAATAATAATAATAATAATAAGAATAATAATAATAATAATAATAATAATAACAATAATAATAATAATAATAATAATAATAATAATAATAATAATAATAATAAAAATAATAATAATAATAACAATAATAATAACAATAATAACAACAATAATAATAATAATAATAATAATAATAATAATATTAATAATAATAATAATAATATTAATAATAATAATAATAATACAAAGCATATTGTCTGCGTTAAATTAACAAAAATATTGCGACATAAAATATCAAGTGGAAATAGCTTTTGGATGTCTTTTTAGGACATTGTTCTGTTAGATTATTTTTTTGGAACTTTTCCTTTTCGGAAAGTGAAAAAAGATTTTCACAAGAACAAGTCTAGAATATCTCAGCACTTGATCACGGATATGTAAGTAAAAGGGAAAACTGAAAAAAAACAGCAATAAGTGAAAGCAGCACACATAAAGCTTAATGGAACAACCTTTGGCTTGTGTTTTGGGCATTGCAAGTTCAGATTTATTTTGAACAAGGGTGTCTGGAAACAAAATCTGATGAGGAAATGTGATAGTTTTCGAAATAGCAGCTATAATAACTTCAACCGCTCAAACTGTTGTGTAATTTTTTTTTTTTCCAAAAAGTTAGACATTTTTTTTTGCTATATTTAATTTTGCTGAAAACGTTGTAAATAAATAAATGAGGAGCTAAAAGTGAGCAAGGATATTTTAGAAAAACACTGTGCTAAATTAGTTAACGTTTCATTAGGAATAGATATACATATGTATGTATACTAATATATTTATTAAAAAAAACTTAATATCTCACAATCATTGGTTTTTTATTGAAGTTCAAGATTCTGAGAAATCAATCAGAATGAAAATAAATAAAAAATCAGAATATATCGTTAAAAACTTAAAATTAATAATTTAGTTAGACTTTTTGTTTTTTTCTTTGGGACATTGCGTCTCAGCAATGTGGATTATCATCACCTCAAATGCAACAATTTTGTTTTTTATCGTACCCAGTTAAACAAAAGTGAAATTCATCGTTAAAAAATATTTTGTTGTGAAAATCGGGATCAATGTCTATCTCATCGAACCATGGTTTCTAGAACTAAAAACTTTGCTGGGCGATTATGTCGACCGAATATTGAATGAAGCGCGCGAACCGGACCATTATTTATTTATTATTATTATGGTGATAAATTTACACGATTTTCGAGCGTTGTTCCAAAACAATAATAATAACTGAGTATAAATCAAGTTACAACTGTCAAAAAGATCAACTCCAAAAAAGGCATTGCCTTATTAAGTACCCCATGTCGAAAATAAACACCCTTAGCTTCGTTGAAGTTAGTTTAGATAAAATCACTTCACTTTAGTAGAAATTTAAAATGGGAATATGATGAGAGCTAAATCTCGGCTCTTCACTTTGTCCCGCGTTGTAGGTATCAACACTTTCGCAACATTCCAAATGCAATATACATACATATATACATACATACATACATATATACATACATACATATGTATGAATAGCAGACGTAGTGAATTTTTATTTTACCAAACACCTTACAACACCATACGAAAGTAATAATATAATATTTTGTCATGCCAGCGGGAATGATTACCACGCTAATTAAAAAGTCTAAGTACCCGCATTCATTGAGGGGGCGGCAGTTGCGCATCTGCATAAATACATATGGATTGGGACAAAAAACAACAACAAAAACAGCAACAACTTGTTGACGATATGATACTAAACAGCTGCGGCAGTAGCAAATAGCTTTGGAGTCAACTATTTAGTTAGATATGTAACCATATGCATATATGTATGTATGTATATACTCGTATGTATGAATGTATGTAGTGTGTTATAATTACTTTGTTTTAATTTTTTATTTTTAGTTTTGTCTCTAACTCAGCATGCGAATACAAATATTTGTTATGCTTTAATTATATGTTGGCTGTGCAAAGAGAAAATAAAAAAAATTTGAAAAACAAAAAAAATTAAGTAAAAATTAATTTTTTTTTTTCAAAACAAAAATTTTTAAAATGCTTTTTGCCACTATAGGTATACTTATCTACTTCTTTCGTAATGCTCACTGGAGAGCTGTGATTTTAATTGAAAACTCAAACAACACCAACAACAATAGCTGCAATAACACAGACACACGTTATGCACCACACACTCTGTAGAAAGTCATTAATAAGCTTAAGAAATTCGAAAAAAGATTAAAAAAAAATCGCAATTACAAAATAGTTAAATATACACTACTTTTAATTTCATCTCTTTCGTTGTGGTTCGTTAATTTTAGAAAAAAGAGGAAAAAAATGCAAAAAAAATCAAATTCAAATGCAAATGAAAGCGAAAAGTAGCAAAGCTTTTTGTTTTAAGTCTGTGAAACTATGAAGAGTGGAGACAAAATCTCTAAAGTGGGTGTGTATGTAAGTACATACGCACATACTTTTAGAGTGAAAAATATGACTTTATCTGATAAAATTTTTCGAGGAAAAATAATTAATTTACTTGCAAGTAGCGCAAATTTTCACTAAGCGAAAGTTAAGAAGAGTTTGCTAACACTCTGATTTACATACCTACATACATACATTTTTTAATGCGCCCTATGATTTTTATACCAATTCAAAGCGATTATGTATAATAAATCTCCCATATACAAATTTTTTTTAGCTCTTACAATGGAACTTTTTGTTTATTTATGTGAGTAATCTAATATTGGATGAGTGCATAAGTTCGTGCTCGATTTCAAGTGCAAACTAAAATTGAAATTTTTTGAAGAAAGCGCTTTTATTAATCAATTATGTATTCGCCATCATGTTCGGCAATCCACTCCCAACGTTCAACCAATTTACGGATGCCTGATTCATAGAAATCGCGCGATTTCTCGTTGAAAAAGGTGTCAAGGTGGTTTTTGACGTCTTCCACATTTTTAAATTTTTTTCCATTCAAATTGTTCTGCAGCGATCGAAACAAACGATTGAATTTGGAAGCTTGCGACTGGAAGACCCATTTTCCATCTTTAGAGAGAGAGAGAGAGAGAGAGAGGGAGAGAGAGAGAGGAAAATAGAAAGAGAGAGGGAGAGAGAGAAAGACAGAGAGAGAGAGAGAGAGAGGAAGAGAGAAAGAGAGAGAGAGAGGGAGAGAGAAAAAGAGAGAGAGAGAGATAGAGAGGGAGAGAGAAAGAGAGAGAGAGAAAGAGAGAGAGAGAAAGAGAGAGAGAGAGAGAGGGAGAGAGGGAGAGAGAGAGAGATAGGGAGAGAGAGAGAAAGAGAGAGAGAGATAGGGAGAGAGAGAAAGAAAGAGAGAGAGAAAGAGAGAGAGAAAGAGAGAGAGAAAGAGAGAGAGAAAGAGAGAGAGAAAGAGAGAGAGAGAGAAAGACAGAGGGAGAAAGAGGGAGATCAAAGTAAACCCCCTGCTAGGATGAGGTTTGATTGGCTAACTTTGAAAACTTAAAACTATATGAACCAATATGTGTTTGATTGATAGAAAACCTGTCTTTTCAAAAAACAGATATCATGTTTACTACTCGATTTCTATTCATGCTCTCGAAAGAGCTCGAACATATCCATATCTGTCTGTGATCTTTAGCTCTGTATGTCTATAAAAGGTTTGAGCACTTGACTCCCAAGTTTATTGAGTATCTATAGCCTCCTAACAGTTTTAAGTAAATGATCTTTATAGAAGAGACCGAATCTCCAGCCATTCGCGAATTCGTTAAGTGGACCTTTTATGTTCCAACATACAATGAGTTAGCGTTAAATTGGTAATTACTTAATTTGATCTAGTGCATTTTCGTGCTGAAAAATGTTGGTTACCGACATCAACTCAGCGTTGAAACTCTTTTGCTAGAGAGTGCTACCTGGGGGCGATAAAATAAATTGAAAGGGAAATGCTCTTGCGTTGAACGAAAGATAACACTCCAGAGCCGATCATCAAGCCACTTCCTCTGCTGGAAACATGGACTAAGAAAACATTTAAAGAGTTGGCTTAAGAAATAGTTCTATACACCGTAATCACAGGAATTGACTGAGAAGATGGAGAAGGTGGTGTGGAGTACATTGAAGAAGCTGAGTAATAATTGTCATTAAAAACATTTCATCCAAGAAACTCTGAGAAATACATTCCACATAACTAACCCTCAGCCTACCTCAACAACATTTGCAGTCATTGTAAATTTAAACTCGCTCCAACTTACACTTATTTTCCCCGCTGGGCTGCGTAGAGGTCATTGCTTTCAGAAACACACACTCTCCTCTTCTAAACTAGTTGAAAAAAATACCACACCACCACTGCAACAGTTTTGTAACAATAACCCTGTGGTCCCCCAGAGGAGCTGTTCCCAATCTCAAATTAGAGTTTAATGTGTATAAAAAGTCCAAACACACATACGAGAGTACAAATGCCAAGAAGATAGCGACACAATCATGCACTGGAGCCTTTGGGCATCATAAATTATCCAGTTATTATTGCAGTTCAATTTATGGCAAATTTTCCACTCAACGCCTTTTTGGTCTCTGAAATTGGTTACAGCGCAGGGAGGTGCACATAAATACTCCTACATACAGGCATGCATATGTACATATGTATGTAAGTGAAATATGAATTTATGCCGAAGGGCATTGAACGCATTGAAAGTGCGTGCGTACATTCATATATACACATCTGCGCTCCACTCGCTCCATTTTACCCACTCGACCCCCAGTGGTGGTCATATCTATGTACGTAAAGTATGTCTGTATGTGCATGTGGCGGCATATTAAATTTTTTATTAAGCACTTTCGCACTTTTTACGACACATTTCCGTGCGCGTGTTGAGGCCAAGATAAGTGATGAAAGAAGAAATTTTGAGTCTTTGCCAAATAAATTAATGCGTTTTTGTTTAATTTATGATCTTTTAAAATTAATTGACTATAAAATAATTTGTTCAACTGTGGGTGGTGCGCTGGGTGCTGAAATCAGTTTACTGCTAATGAGTTAATACAAAGTGCCAAATTTGGCTGCACTAAAGTAAAGGGTGTTTTTTTGAAAGTGTGGTTTACAATGAGGCATTATTTTTTTTTGGAGTGATCTTTTTGTCAGTGGTTTCTTGATTTATACTCAGATTGGCTTGCCATTTTAAAATGAACAGATATCCTCTGGAACAACGTTTGCAAATCGTGCAAATTTATTGCCAAAATAATGGTTCGGTCGCGAGGTGTACCGCTCGTTGCGTCCAATATTCGCTCGACATAATCGGCCAGCAGAGTTCGAGCCGTCATAGATCGGTTGAGCACCACGTTTACCCTACTGGATAATACACGTCCTCAGGGACACGATATTGCTGCAGTGGAGCACAGTATCGAAGAAGACCCGATTAAGTCCATCCGCCATTGCACGAAACAATTGAAGGGGATGGGTTCCACTTTTTGGAAGATTTTTTGGAAGGATCTTGGTTTACAGGCTTGCAAAATCCAACTCGTGAAAGAATTAAAACCAGCGTCACACGTTCGGTGAATAGGAACAAACAAGAGTGAGGATAATCCACAATTCATTGTTGAGCGCCATTACAAAAAGTTACCTTTAGAAGTGCTCTACGGGCATATGGACGCATTGGTCCATATTGCTTAAAAAATTAAGCCGGGCATAATGTAACAGTCAATGGAGAACTTCATAGAGCCATGATTAATGACTTTTTCGTGCCTGAATTGGAGGATGTTAATGACGACGGTCCTTGGTTTCAACAAGACGGATTTACATACTATACAGTCAACGAAATAATCAGTTTATTGAAGAAAACTTGAAGTGAGGGCATTATTTCGCTTCGTGGGCCTTCAAGATCGTGTGATTTGACATCGTTGGGCTACTATTTGTGGGGTTATGTGAAGTTGTTTGCTTACGCTGATAAGCCCGAGACGATTGACGCCTTGGGAGAGAATATTCGGCGCGTTGTTACTGACATTTTGCAAGCCAATTAAAAGGCCAGTTTTATAGTCATCCAAAGTTAGTTGTTCAGTGTAAGAGACAAGCGATCAGCCTGTGGTTCAGGAAAACCGAACTATCACTGATTTCCGTTCAATGGTGTGGTGAATTTTACATGAATCCTTCAGGAGCATCTCTTGATCGACTGTTCGGGAGGTAGGTAAAGCGGGGTTGGTTAGGGTTTCGGTTTACATAGCCATGTATTGCCAGGTGTAGGTAGTTTAAGAGAACTTTGATATCTAATTTCTACCCTTCCTCTAGTTTTTGCACTGCAAAGCTCCTGAATTCCTTAGAAGAGTTCTAAATAAGGCCTCTATTTTTCTGTGAGATGTTCTAGTCGTGTTCCTTTCTACACGTACCACATGTGTTGTTGCTCATAAGTATGACGGCAGTAGATTGTGGGATGACATTAGGTTTACAACTGTCTGTTGTTCTTTCGAGACCGTGCAAGTTCTCTAGGAAATTTCATTGCACAGAATTTCAGGTATTTCATGTATTGGTTCGACACTCTTGACATTCCCATCAGCTATTTCGTGTCCCACAATACTCTTATAGCGTGAAGCCCAGTGCATGCGCCATTGTTTCCCTACAGGCATCATTTTCACTGCCTTCCTACTCCTAGGGATACTTTCTCTGGTAATACGATATGAGATTATAGCCAAAATATTCGCCTGCATATTGACTTATATATTGATTATTTCCATGTGGTTGGCTGTCGAACTACGGAAGATTGAAGGATTGCTTGAGATCTCGCAAAAGATTACGGTGTCAGCCATTTTTGACTCGTCCGTGTAGATGTTAAATAAAACTGTCGGCCTTCAAGTAATCTTAACTAAGATTAGGTTAGGTAGAAATAGCGCGTTTTGAGCGTTAAGCCAAAATATAACTATTGTGATACCATGAATATTGTTCTGGCCATATTGGCTGTTTTTCCATGCCTCTAAAATACTTTGGTTTGAGTATTGTTCCAATATTATTTCTAAATCTTGTCTCAAGTGAGAAAGTCAAATTTTCCAAATTTTCTTAGTTCCCCATTTGAGAAAGCATTAGTCTAAACTAGACTTTCAATGCCGTTCTTCTCGTAGTCCTGTGAGTTACTTTTTGGAATGTATTTTATTTTTTAGAGAATTTGAGCCATACGATCTGCTCCGTTCTTATTAAGACCAAGTTTTCTATGACTTTCAACGCGTGCAGGGTCAATTCGAAAACCAGGTGGCAATGATTTGAAAGGAAGATAAGAGGAGTGGTGTTAACGAATAATATTAATCCTATTTCTGAACTCTTTCTACCTGCTTAGCTCGTTGAGGCACTAACATATGAAAAAATTTTCTTGAAAAAAAGAAAATTATGATTTGTGATCAGTTTATTGATTCAACCCTTGCATACTAAGGATATGGGCTTGGAGTTATCGAGGCCAGTTTGTAATTGAATTCAACGCAACTAAAGATTCTCTAACAAGCCGTTGAATGAAAGAAATTGCCCAAAGTACTTTCGACATCAAAAAACAAATTTACATAAGATTGTTCGTTGTAGTACATGAAAGATTTTCTTCCTCAATTAGCTGAAACCCTGCCTTTACCAGACGTATTACAACAGAGCATTTCCTATAGACTCTGCATTATACCGGTTCTGTGTTTCCTTTTTCTGAAGTTGAAATCAGAGTGCTAAATGCCTAATCCAGAGCAATTTTTTTGTCTAACTTTTATTGTAGGTCCACCGATTATGATAAATTTTGAAGGAGCTTTATTATTTAAGGTAGTTAACTCGGTAATTGAACCTTCAATTAAAATTTTCTTTTTCTGACACATCAACCCATCAACCCATCAACCCATACAAGATTCACTCCATCAACACCATTTCGATTATTATTTGCCTTGTAGCTTCCTGTATGTGGAATGTAAAATGCAACAACTCTACTCAATTTTATTACGCTCATATTTGTATTAATTTATTAATATGTATACATACATACATATATTATTTTATTACAGAAGAAAATGTTAAAAAATTTTAATGCCAACGACATTATGAGCCATCGGTCAGTGTCTGTGCAATCCTTCCTTCAAATGTCCTACATTGTTGGTGGCTTTTCACCAAGCCAGTTTTGCACTTGCTTCTACTATTACAGTTAAATATGTAGGTATATATGTATATCACGTGTGTATTATGGCTTACTCTGCACTTGTTTTATTATTATGTACGAGGGTTGCTCTTTATATTTCGGAATTGGGCAACAATCCCTGCAAGTGACAATTTTATCATAAAGTTTGATATTTTTGATTAAATCGTGAATATTTTTTACAACTTTCGACGTGGATTGGCTCAGTAGCAGGGCATCAATGAGCTTAATTTATTTTTTGGGACGATGAGAAACCCTCAAGGACCAGTGTTTATCGATAGTATGTTGAATTCAATCGAGGTCCGCAGATCCCTCCAAAATGAATTTCGTGAGGGTCGCCCAAAATCAGTTGTCGTTCCGGAAAGTTAAGATTTAGACAAGTATAGGTATTACTGGTACAGACATTAATATTATTGTAGCTCAAGTAAAAAGTTCGTTCGGTTTTTTTTTATTGATTTTTTAAAATATGGTAACTTTCTGCACATTTGTCCGATTTAAGTCAAATATGCGCCGTTTTGTTCGGAAACTTGTTGCCAACGAGAAGTCAACTTTATTATACCCCTCTCGTAGAAGGCTGCGTCCCTGTTGGCAAAAAACTCGGAGAGCCAATTTTCACAGGCCTCTCTTGAGACCAACTTCACACCATTAAACGCGTTCACCACGGACAGGAAAAGATAGTAATCACTTGGTGCCAGGTCCGGACTATAAGGTGAGGGCATTAGGACCTCCCATCCGAGCTCCTGGAGCTTCTGGCGCGTCACCGAAGGCGTGTGTGACCTGGCGTTGTCCTGATGGAAAACAATTCGGCCTCTGTTGATCAAAGATGGCCTCTTCTGGATGAGTGCTGCCTTCAAGCGGTCCAGTTGTTGGCAGTAGAGGGCCGAATTGAGGGTTTCGCCATAGGGGAGCAGCTCGTAGTAGATGATTCCTCGCCAATCCCACCAAACACACAGCAAAACCTTCCTGGCCGTCAATCCTGGCTTGGCCACCGTTTCCACCGGCTCACCGCGTTTCGATCACGACCGAGATATAAGAAGCACACCCTCGTACATATGAATGTAATGTGTACGTAATAAAATCGAATGAAAATGTCGCTTTATTATGTCTGCGGGGAAAAATGAAATAAAATCAAAAAAAGTAAACGATTTCCATGCATCTGTAGTACTAATAATAGTAGTTATATTTGGTTGTAAATATATATGTACATATGTAAAAAAACACATGATGTACATCCAATGTTATACATACTAAAAGTTTGTTAAGTTTTTTCTCCGGATTTGGTTTCATTTCTTCTCTTATTTTATTGATTGATTAACAAAGTAACTTTGTTGTCATATTTATTAGGAAGAAGAGGAAGAAAATACTTCAGTGGAGGAAAATAAGAAAAATCACGCTTATCATGTACTTTGTTTTGAAATTGATTGTTACCAAATGATTGGAAGACGCCCGCGGTAGCCAAGTGGTTAACATTGCATAGCCTGGCACGCCCAACATCCATAAGTTATAGAAAATTAATTTAAATAAAAAATTAAGTTAAATTTTCAAATTGCGGAAGGTTTGAACTTTCTCTCGAAGCGAGGTTTTGAGTTGGGTATGAGACCCACCAGTTAGAAATCAACTCCACAAGAAAAAAGACATAACCTCGGATCTCTCATCATTTGATGTTGACCATGGCGAATGTATCAAGAATTCCGATTTGAGCGCATGCAGCTGGATTGTCCGATCTACAGCAAGCACGCTTATATGAAGGTAAAAAGCCATGGAAGTGGGTTTACGCTTCTTAAGCTTCGAAGGCTGATCTTGAAAACCTATACTTCATGCACTCATTGCTGCCCAAGGGCGACCAACCCGGACTAGTCTGGTCAAGACTCGAATCCATGACCTTCCGCTTCATAGTACACAATGCTAACGACTCTGCTGTTGGGGGAGCCAAAAGAAAATTTAGGTCTTTCCATTGAATTGAAATATAGCTGAACATATATACATACATACATTTGTACATATACTCGTATATGTATTTTAGTATGTATGACTTGTGCTATTTTTATTACCGTTATTTGTACAAACATATGTAGACATACATACATACACAAATTTATTATGACATTTCACAAAATTTTTGTGGTAAAACAAATAATTAATTTTCTTCTTTTACTCTTCTCTTTTACACTTCCTTCCGCCTCTCTTTGCTCTACACATTCATGCTGGGCGTGTTTTGGAAATGTTTATTGTATTTGTTTCGCAACACAAATAACATTTCGCATTTATTCGGCTGAAAACTTTAAACTAAACAATAACTACCAACAACAACAGCAACTACAATAAGGCTTTAAAGTAAAGAAAATTCCAAAAGTTAAAAATACCAAAAAAGAAGAAAAATCACACAAAAAAAACCAAAAATTCACTGGCGCCATTTGGGGGAAGCCAACGACGAACGTCCACCAAATAACTGTTAAAGAAAAGTACTACATAACCACCGAACCAGCGGCGACACGCATCAGCTATAAAACAACAACAACAACACCACGAACTATCAAAACAAACCGAGAAAGAGAGAATCTCAGTGAAAAAGTGAAATTTTCGCCAAACGTCGCCCAATAAAAACAACCGGAAACACAATGGTAACAGCACAATTGGCAATTCGTCGCAGTAGCAATGCCAACAACAACAACAACAACATTAACAATAACAAACAACACAAAAACAGCAAGAAGCAGAGTGGAACTATGTGCAGCACCAGCAACGTTGGCAGCACTCAAATGAAATGTCGCCGTAATGGCGTTGGCGTCGCCTCAGCGCCATCACTCAGTCTCGGACTTTGGCTGCTGCCCGTGCTGTTGGTGTTGCTGGCGTGGCAGCAGCAGCCATGTGAGGGACGTTATCTGCCGACAAGGTCACATGGCGACGATTTGGATAAGTTACGCGAATTAATGTTGCAGGTGAGTTGTATGTATACATAGGAGAGTTAAGTGTGTGAGCAGAGAAAAGCAAATATGTAAAGATAATACGCTTTGGGTCAAACGCTGACCATGAAGTAATGTGGGAAAGTGAATTTTCAACCAAAATACAACAAACTAAAATAAAATACAAATTAAATTAAATTGAAATAAAATAAATTAAAATAAAATTAAATAAAATGAATATAATAATTTTAAATTAAATTAAATTAAATAAATTAAAATAAAATTAAATAAACTAAATTAAAATAAAATAAAATAAAATAAAATAATATAAAATAAAATAAAATAAAATAAAATAAAATAAAATAAAATAAAATAAAATAAAATAAAATAAAATAAAATAAAATAAAATAAAATAAAATAAAATAAAATAAAATAAAATAAAATAAAATAAAATAAAATAAAATAAAATAAAATAAAATAAAATAAAATAAAATAAAATAAAATAAAATAAAATAAAATAAAATAAAATAAAATAAAATAAAATAAAATAAAATAAAATAAAATAAAATAAAATAAAATAAAATAAAATAAAATAAAATAAAATAAAATAAAATAAAATAAAATAAAATAAAATAAAATAAAATAAAATAAAATAAAATAAAATAAAATAAAATAAAATAAAATAAAATAAAATAAAATAAAATAAAATAAAATCAAATAAAATAAAATAAAATAAAATAAAATAAAATAAAATAAAATAAAATAAAATAAAATCAAATAAAATAAAATAAGATAAAATAAAATAAAATAAAATAAAATGAAATAAAATAAAGTAAAATAAATTAAAATAAAATAAAATAAAATTAAATTGAATTAAATAAACTAATTAAAATAAAATATAATAAAATAAAATAAATTAAAATAAAATAAATTAAAATAAAATAAAATAAAATAACATAAAATAAAACAAAATACAATAAAACAAAAAAGATAAATTGAAATAAAAAATGAAATAAATTAAAATAAAATAAAATAAAAACAATAAAAAATAAAATCAAATAAAATAAAATAAAATAATATAAAATAAAATAAAATAACACAAAGTAAAATAAAACAAGATAACATAAAATGAAATAAAATAAAATAAAATGAAATAAAATAATAATAAAATAAAATAAAATAATAATAAAATAAAATAAAATATAATAAAAAAATAAAGTAATAATTAAAAAAATAACAAAAAAATAAAATAAAATAAAATAAAATATAATAAAATAAGATATAATAAAATAAAATAAAAAAAAAATAAACTAAAATAAACTAAAATAACAAAAAATAAAATAAAATAAAATATAAAAAATAAAATAAATAAAAATTAAATAAAATTAAATAAAATAAATTTAAATGAAATAAAATCAAATAAAATCAAACAAAATCATATAAAAAAAATGAAATAAAGAAAATAACGATAATAAAAAGCGTAAGTTAAAGAAAAAAGTCCGAGAAATTGACATAAAATGAAAGCAAACGAATTAAAGTAAAAAAACATTGCCGCCCAAACATATTGTAACCTACCTTCTCTTACGGCTCCATTGCTATTTACATATATACATATGTACATGTATGGTTATCATATAAGCTTCCTCTCTCCTTTCGAAAATATTCAGAAATGTGTTTTCTTTGGAATTCACTTGTATTAAAATATTCGTACTGTGCCTTCATGCATCTCTACACCTTTTTTTACACACCCGCCCATATATTTCTGTATACTCCAATACCTTTGGGAATGCCACCTGTAAAGCTTGATTTACTTACTACAAACAAACCAAAATTGGTGGTTCACCAAAATTATTTTGGTTACTTTACCTGCGGTCTCAAAATGTGGAAAATATTTTTACAGATAAATTAATTTATTTACTTATTTTTTCCTTGGCACTGCATCGAATTGCATTACGGACATGAGTGGGGCGTAATTGATGCAATAAAGTAGTAGCTGTGTGGCGGACAGGCTTGGCGTAGTGGTTTGTTGGCTACCTGAAAAAATGTAAAAAATGCAGAAAAATTCAGAAAAATGAAAATAAAAATGAAGATAAATCAAATTGTAATCAGTTGAAATGAAATGAATGGCAATTTCGATCGTGTGTGACGCGCATGTGCGGAACACTTAAATTTCAATTACCTGAAACAAAAACATGAACACTGGACGACACGGTCAGAAGACGCTGGGTGTGCTGTGGCGGAGATGGGAGGGCATTGAGGGTGGTATTCGATTAATTTTTTGACTTGAGGAAAGTAAAATTTTGTAACTAATGTTTTATGCCCTTACGTGTACGTGTGTGTGTGCCATATTGGATTGAAGAAGATCACCAGAAATTGCGTCTAGCAAAGATATTCATATGAACTATATAAATGACAATCTCTGAGGTTGGAACGGGAAGTAGAAAATAAAAAATTCAACAAGAAAATAAAAGTAAGAAATGGGTAAAAATATAGATAATTTAAGAAAATAATCGATAAATATTGTTGTTAATTTTTGAAATATTTATTTGCTTTTATTTTAGCGGTCTCATGTGAGAGGCTTTACACGCAAAATTAGAGGAAAAACAAATTTTTCTCGAGAATGGCGGGTTTTAGCTGAAGCAGAACGATTTCTCCAGGTTTGGGGGCTTAACGAGTGGAAGAAAACCTCCAAATCTATGCGATCCGACAGAATAAGCATGCTGATACTAAAACACTCGGACCCAGCGAGGACAGACTGTCTCATTTAGTCCACCACTTTGCCTCTGTTCCCGTCTTTCACACACAATCTGAGCTCCGCAACACATTAGCTTTGGCACAGTCAATTCCGCAGTCCTGCTCTCCGAAAGGTCGACAGTCATAGGTAGAACTTCGAGGTCTCCAAGCTCAGAAAAACTAAACAAAGCAGTTACGGAGTGTGGTGATCTCTCTCCATTACTGTTTACCAGAGGATGTGTCCTTGTCTTCTAAACCAATGACCGTAGTTCTTGTAACCGCAAAATTGTCCTCGGCCGAATAAAAATCCGTGTTGTTCCGGTATAAAGAACCGACTAGTTGCATCTTACGATAGGCATCCCTTACCATGGGTAAGTTCTTGAGCTCCTAACCCGCAGGGGCATCGATGATCGTTCAAAATTGACGGTTGACCAATTTATTGATGACCTTTGCTCAAAGGTAAACTCCCATCTATCCGACCTTACCTACTCACTCACTGCACAGTATTTACCACTACAGCCGGCGAGATTCACGGTGATCCCTGTAACTAGCTGAACGAAACAGTGTCGATTCGATCTGAACGTCAATCCCACATAGCCTGCCTGCACTTTTCCATTCCGCATACGACCTAGATGGGGACCAAAGTACAGAACCGCAAAGAAATTGCAAAGACAAAGTAGTGTTGCTCTCAACCCGACAAGTCAACCAACTGAGGACTAGCGAGATGTGGTGAGCCAACCATGGTCCTAGTGGCGGTTCATAATGCTATACTGTGCAATCAGGATTTGCTGGAATGTTACCGAAGGGCTCATTCTTCAGTCACCTGCTAGAAACTGAAGCATCCCCTGGTATTGCAGAAATGAAATATTTGCTGCGACGGCCTTTATTCAGCATTACATCCCAGAACCACTGCAAATAGGGAGCTTTAAACGAAATTCACAGCGAGCCTGGTAATATCCACGTTTTTTCTGGAAATGGCGTCAACGGAATGGTGCCATCACCCAAAGCAGATGAAGATTTCGAGCTGTCTCGTGAGACCCGTGAAATGCTGGCACAATAAAGGTCTTAAAACCATAGCAGGCTCAAATTTTACTTATACAGGTTCGATGGCAATGTACCCGACATAAGAAAACAGGGCTAGATCTCTTCACATCTCATTCTGTAGTCTATATGATATGTTTAACTTCGTAGAAAATACTTTAAAATATCAGGTATTTCCTGAGATTTGATATAAAATTTTTAGTTCAAAACTTTTCCCTAGGTGCTGTCAGAGTCGAATTATAACCAAAATCCGTATCAAGAGAAAATTTTGAACTGATCAGTTCATTTCTCTCTTGCTCGGAGACGGTGTCTAAGAAGAATAGTTATCGACTTATATTCGAATTTAGAACCTGTCCACTTCAGTGGTAACGGTTTTTACGCAAGTAGAAGAGAAAAAGAAAAACCAAAACGAATTTGAAATGAAACCTGCTGACAAGTCACGCCAATATCATAAAATTCATAAAAATTGCACTTACATCACAGCGGCAAGCTGGGGAGGCGCCAACAAACAACAAGAAGAAGAAGAAGCATAATACAAAAGACAGATAGCCAGACAACAACAAATATATACCAACACACACAGAGAGGGGAAACTGCAACTAAAAGCATCAAAATTACGGCGAGTATCCAAAAAAAGTGATCGCAAAACAAGAAGCAGCAACAAAAAGTCATGCGGTATGCCACTTACGGGCAATGATGCCAGAAAAAAGCAAAAAAAAAAAAAAACAAAAATGGTTAAAAAATGCGTGCAAAATTTTACTAATTGGCCTGGCAACGTTAAGTGGAGAGAATGTGGTGGCGAGTAGTGGCCTGATGATGATGCCACCGCATGTGTTCAAGTCGTTTGCTGCCACTTACTCGCTGGGGATATATTTTTTTACATTTAAAAGTCTCCTGCTGTTTTGTTGTTGTGACAATTTTCTTAGCTTTTTGTTGCTTTATTGTTGCACGCAATTGGTCGTAATGATAATGCGCTTAAATTGCACTTAATGCAGTGCAAAAACAACAATAGTAACACCAGTGTAAGAGCAGAGTGAGCGCAGGTGGTGCACCCGAAACCGGTGAGGAACAGGTGATCCTAAACAGTTTTTTTTTATTATTAATTCACATTCCATTTGATACCACATGGACAATTTCGACTGCTGCTTCTGCTTCTTCTTTTTTTCTCTCTGCTGAAACACATATTTTTTTTTTTTGTGTAAAAAAATATTGACGCGCCTCGCAGCTGTGTGGCTGTTGCATGCCTCTGTCGTCATGTTATGACAGGTTACACGTGCGGGCAGAGTTTCCGCTTCTTTTTCACAATCTTATTTATTTTGAAATAAAAAAGTGGTTTCGAAAGCAATAAAACAACAAAAAAACCATACACTTTAAACGCTTTGGAAGTGGAAGTGTCCGAATTGAAATATTTACTTGCCACAAGTGTAATTAAGAAGCGCCAGCCTTCTAAACGACGTTTGCGCGCATGCGTCTTAGTGCATCGGACAGCCGTTTCGTTTTTTTCGTTGCATTTCTACGTTTGCATATGTGTGTGTGTGTGTGCGTGTGTGTTTGATAAATTGCATTTAACGGCGTGTGTTGCAATTGCAAATTGATTGTTGCAACAACTGCGCTTTAACGGCGCATTGGTTAATCAATTGAGTCAGTCCACGCTCATGCGCTGGAATTTTTTTGGCAATTCACCACCATTTACGCGTGCGTCAATAGAGTTATTGGTGTGGCAGAGACTGGTTTATGCATTCTTCACAGTGGATCTTCCGCTCTAAACGCAAGCCAACGCATGTGTGTTGGCACTAAATGTTGCCATCAACCAGTGACCAAATATTGTTGTTATATTGAGCAATCATAATTGGTTAATCTGTAGTTAATGTGATTCACCAGTGAAGGCTTAAGAAAATTAATTGCTGGAAGTTGTTTCAAAGTGGAAGTCGCCATATGGTTGGTGACAGGTTGAGACACAGAATTCTAATGAAAAAAAACGAAGCTGTTGATATTAGGCTAAGTTCTTACAAGGTAGGAGATCATACGTTGAATTCACGATCAGACCAACTTCTTTGTAGCTTTTTCTCTTGATGACGTCATAAAAACTATCAGCACTTGAAAGACAGTCTAGATATTTTTAGAAAAGAAATCGATCGGAAATCCAAAGCCACTACTATCGGCTACCCAAAACTAAATGATGGAGCTGATAATGTCATTTACACTTTACAGGAAACGCCAAATTAATATTGATCATAGATTATTGTTTTTGTTATTGTAACGGTATATAACGTTCATTTAAGAAACAATTAATAATTGTTAATGTCCCGTCCTTCACACGGGAGCCCAGAAAACGTGCTTTTTCGACACGTTCGATCTGAAAAGAAGGGGATAATGAATTACAGCCCTCTTCTGTGCTCTTGACAAATTAACAAAATAGTGATATTTTATCAAGATTTTTATCAAGCAAGAATTTATTTGGTATTCTGTGTCAATCTTGATAAAATATAAAGCTCCAGTTTGTTGTGCTTTTCCCCACACGTGTGGTGAACAATGAAATGTAAACAGAAATCAGCTGTTTTTGCTAACGTTAATTCTTTTAGAGTAAAGGAAAAATACCATAAATAAACAAATATGTATAGTTGTATTACATAATTGTAGTATAGTTGAAAAGTCAAAAGTGAAAATATTTACATTTTGATTATTTAATAACTATAGGGATGAAATATTAGGTCAAGTAAACAGTTCGTTCGGTTATTGATTTTTCAAAATATGATAACTTTGTGTACATTTGTCCGATTTAAGTCAAATATGCGCCGTTTTGTTCGTAAACGAGATGTCAACTTCACTATACCATTCTCGTAGAAGGCTGCGTCCCTATTGGCAAAAAACTCGGAGAGCCAATTTTCACAGACCTCTCTTGAGGCCAACTTTTCACCATTAAGCGCGTTCGCCATGGACAGGAAAAGATGGTAATCACTTGGTGCCAGGTCCGGACTATAAGGTGGATGCATTAGGACCTCCCATCCGAGCTCCTGGAGCTTCTGGTGTGTCACCAAAGACGTGTGTGGCCTGGCGTTGTCCTGATGGAACACAATTCGGCCTCTGTTGATCAAAGATGGCCTCTTCTGGATGAGTGCTGCCTTCAAGCGGTCCAGCTGTTGGCAGTAGAGGGCCGAATTGAGCGTTTGACCATTGGGGGCAGCTCGTAGTAGATGAATCCTTGCCAATCCCACCAAACTCACAGCACAACCTTCCTGGCCGTCAATCCTGGCTTGGCCACCGTTTCCGCCAGCTCATCGCGTTTCAACCACGATCGATTTCGCTTGACGTTGTCGTAAGTGATCCATTTTTCATCGCCAGTCACCAAACACGATTCGCAGATGGAAATTCGGTCCATCAAGTTTTTTTCTCGTTAGTTCGTGTGGCACCCAAACATCGAGCTTTTTGTTTTTGAATCCAAGGTTATGCAAATATTTCCAAATGGTTTTCTGGCTTATCTTTAGTTCCCCAACAAATAGATAAGTGCTCACGTGACAGTCTGTTTCCACTATTTCCATGATTTTATAGCAATTTTCGACGACAGGCCTCCCGACGCGTGGTGCATCTTTGATATCGAAATTACCGGAACGGAACCTAGCAAACCACTTTTGTGCTATACGTTCGTTTACAGTATCGAGCCCATAAACTAAATTAATTTTTTCAGCCGCTTTGGCTGCTTTTTCGCCTTGATCGAAGAAAAATTGTAAAATATAGCGAATTTTCTCTTTGCTGGTGTCCATGTTTGACGAGCGCTCACAACGTACTGAGTCAATCAATCGAAAAACTGTCAAAGACAAGCTTTTAGCGCGAATAAATACGTTTTCAGCGCCGTACATGCGTAACTCTAGTACTATGGACAATAACGCCATCTCTTAGATAAATACCAAACGAACTTTTTACCTAATATACTTATGAGGAAGAACCCGGTACTGTAAGACACTTTTTTTTCCAAAGCTGTGTACCTTGGAGGAGTTGGTTGAAGTCTACAGGAGCGAAAAAAGACTTGAGCGGAATTCTGTTTTGCGGATATTTTTGAATCCGCAACGGTAACCTGAGTGACCTGATACCCAGCAACCACTTTAACCAGTGATTTTACAAGAACAAGATATTTTTTTGGCTAGCCTACTCTAATGTCAAAACTGGCTCAGAAAGTTGCCAAGCTGCAAATAAATATTTTAAGAGAAGGAAATAATAAGAAATTCTGACGGTCAAGGTCAAGTTTTTTTCGACCACTTCTCTATCCGAAGGCTTTTAAGCACAGAAATGTAAAGTTGTTTGGCAACCTTAAACGCAGAATGTAGTGAAGGAAGAATGAAAGAGTTTGATGTTTGAGTTACCCTTAGCAACATGTATTGCTGTTTCATTTTTAAGTAATTTTTCAACAGTAATAATACTTGTAAAGAGTCAAGTGGAGGGGATTATCCCCCGACAAAAGCGAAATTCAATACAAAACTTTTCCTCCTACCTCATCTTCAAATGTTTTTATTATTTGCTTTATTTGCAAAATATACAAAAATCTCAAAACATTTATTAATAAACTTTATTATCACTATTTTTTCATTAACACTCACTTCCGGTATGGGAAAACATAACAGACGCTTTCGCAGCGACCTCTAAAAAAATTACATAAAAAATTTAATATAAAAAATTGTAATAGAGGAAATGCAGTAAAAAACAATTCGTTTGGGTCATAAATTTTCAAATGTTTATTAAATAGTAAGCTATCACCTGGGGTCACAAAGCCAGTGGCATATACAAATACATATGCATATTATATATATATATAAATAGATGCATTTGCATTAAAAAAATAAAGAAAAAAAGTTTAAATTCAATTTGACACACTGGCTTAACTAATTTTTGGCTAATTTTGCGATTTATGTGTTGCAACACCACCTCAAGCTCGTACATATGTACGTACATATATGTATTTATTTATGTATTGCTTTGTTTTGCATATAAAGCTTTTATTGATAATATGTACATATGTATGTATGTATGGTAAATCGGGTTTAAATTGATTTTGGCGGATTTTTTTTTTAATTTGGAAAATGAAAAATAATTCATAAAATCTAACCGTTAAAATGGTAGCAATTTTTTTTTACTTTTCAATACATTTTTTTTGAATTTTTTTAATGCATTTTTTATTGATATTTCGCTATTTTATTTCGGTGTTTAAAAACTCGTTTTTTTTATTTGATTTTCTTTTTTTACTTTTTTTAAACGTTTTCTATTCATATTTCATTGTTTTTTTTTGCAGTGTTTAAAAGCTCGTTTTTTTATTTGATTTTTTTTATGATTTTGCAAAGCATACTTATTAATGACTCATAAAAATTTATAGAAAAAAATGGTTTTGTTCATTTCTTGGAAGAAGAAAGTTATTATGTACACACATTTTGTAGACGTTTATGCAATTTGTAGCACAATTATCCGGCTGATGGTTCCCGCACAGTGTTTCAATTATTTGTTGTCGCTCTACATACTCTTTATTTTAAAATAAAATATTACCGATCTAATATTTTGGAAATTTTCTATTTTTTCCTATACAATTTACTTTCTGGCTCTCACTGAGTTCACTCACCGATTCTTAATCGAGTGATAACTAAAAAAAAACTTAAGAATCGACCTTAAATCACAAGACATGACATTTTCTTTCCATCTATCATTCCATTAATTATTTTTTCATAACAAAGCCCAGTAGTAGTTAAATGTCGATAGTTTGATTCATAAAGATATTCACCTCTACAGTTCTTCAGGCATACCATTCCCTTTCAGGCGAAAACTGCAAGTCGCTAGTGGTCAACTTAGTTTAATATCACTTTTAATTTTTTCACGAAAGCAAACCACTGTTGATTTGCGAATTTTTTTGCCATCTCATCAAAGTGTTTCCAATGCTCTTAACCAACATAAATAACCAAGAGATTTTCGGCTTAATGCTTAAGTGGAAACTTACTGCTTGTTGGTTGTAATAGAAAATATCCGTCATTGAGCATTTCTTTATTACTTCATTAAGTACACAAATAATTGTTAAAAGCAAAGAAAAAAAATTAAATAAAATTCCACAATGATTATGATTTTTGAAGGTTCGTTACGGTAATCGATTCGCCGAATTTACTGCACTAATGTTAACAAATTATTTGTTGTTGTAATATTAAATTGATAATAATTATAAATGTAAATTAAGCAAGATCTCGGCAAAACTTGGTAACATTTTTTATAAAAAAAATACAATAATAAAAATAATACTAAGCTTTAAAAAAAATAATAATAAAAAACCAAATAAAAAAATACAAAACAAACAAAAAGAAATTAATACAATTGAAAAAAAGATTAAACTAAAACAAATTAAAGAAAATAAAATTAAGGAAAGTAAAATAAATCGCAATAAAACATAATAAAAAAATAATTAAATTGAACGGAATTAAAAAAATATTTAATTTCAAATTAATGAAAAAAGGAAAAAGAAAAAGATTTAAATAAATAAAAAAAAAAGACGAAATGAAAAACGATTCATAAAATCTAACCGTTAAAATGGAAGCAATGAATTTAATTTTTCAATAGTTTTTTTTTTTTAATTTTTCTATACGTTTAATAGCGAAATATGAACATCGCTATTTTATTTCGGTGCTTAAAATTTCGTTTTTCAAATTTTTCAATTCCGTTTTTATTATAAAATTTCAACGTTGTCAGAATATTTTTGAAACACTACACATTCAAGTGATCGCCTCGTGTTTTCTTTTGCAAACTTCGATCCATTTGAGATAACTTTCGGTCACTTTTTGATACATATCGGGTGATGTCTCAGCCATAACTTGATGAATGTTGGGTTTCAAGTGCTCAAGAATTGAAGGTTTAATCGCATAAAGAAGACCTTTCAATTAGCCCTAAGAAATTCCAATGGTATCAAATCGCACTATCTGGAAGACCAATTGACAACCAATTGACAAAGATGAGAATTTACGCGGCCAGAAAATTTCTCTGGCAATGAAGTCATATTCGTCCGAGCAGTGAGTCATGTGGCACCCATCTTGAGGAAACCAAACATGGAAAAAAGTCATATTCTGGAATGGTTGGCCAAAATAAGCCGGTTGTTATAAGACTATAACGCTCCAAAATCACAGTGACAGTTTCGCCGTTGTCGCTTTCAGAGAAGTGAGGCCAGTTACATCTCCGGAGCAAAGAGCGCATCAGACATTAAGTTTCTTTGGTCGTTATGTCCTCTCCTCAATTTATTTGAGTATAATTTGAGCCATTTGGGGCAATAATCTTGCTCATTTATTGTACTTATCCACCGAGTGAGAAATCTGCCTAGTCGTCGAAGGAAATTTCGTTCGAAATCGGCATTGTAAATGGCCGATATTTGAGGTGGAAGCAGTAAAACGATGGTCCTCAAGCCTTACAATATGTGTAACCGATCCAGTCTCTTCAAATTTGTTTAAAATTTTACCAATAGCATGAGTAGTTGGGCGATTATGTGCACCATTATCTCCTCTTAAAGCACGAAACGTCTCCACTTTTGAATCACCAATTTTTTAGTAATTCCAAGGAGACAGACGGTCAATAAAGAGTATTATTGCAGCGTTTTGTGGCGTTCGCGTCGTAAACGGCTGGAATTGTGGGCCAAGAATTTCCGGAAACTTTCATGACGACAATACGCCAACCACCTTATTTGGCCCTTTCGACCAATCCATGGAACCCGTTTCAATTAGACTGAGGCCGTAAAAAAAATTCGTAGAGGGAACTGAGATCGACTGATTTCAACAGCTGCTGCAAACTATCTGGTTGACAGGTCGCGCTCATTCTCGGCATAGTAATTAAGGACAGTGCTACCAACTTAACAAAAAAAAATGCTGAAAAATATTTAGCGTGGACAGTTTAAATGACAATTTCCGGAAAAAGATCCGCATATCTCGAGTTACCGACGGATTGATTTGAGATTTTGTTAGATTATTTCTATGGCTCCTGGAAAGGTTTGTACATACGAAAGCAATATTTCGGGCAGTGAACTAGAGACCGACTTTTTACATGAAACTATTTTTGTAAGGCAAATGGATAGACCTGTTTGAAAAAATATATATTCATGATTCGGTTAGTTTAAATTTTTTATTGGCATACTTTTGTAACCTGGAAACGGACCAGGGTCCTGGAATCAAGTCTGATTTGCTCGGGGTTAAATTAAAATGAAATAAAAACAAACAAAACAAAATAAAATGAAATTAGAAAAAAGTAAATTTATAAAAAAATATATAAAAGAAAAAGGGAAATAAAACAAAAAAAAATTAAAATAAATAAAAAAAGTAATATTAATTAAAAAATAAATAAGTTGAAATAATAAAAATAATTCAATAAACGTAAAAAAAATATAAATAAAAACTGAAATTAAATAATGTAAATTAAAATAAAATGAAATAAAAACACCAAAACCAAATAAAATGAGATTAGCAAAAAGTAAATTAAAAAACAAAAATATATAAAAGAAAAAAAAATTAAAATAAATAAAAAATGTAATATTACTTAATAAATAAATTAATTGAAATAAAATTATAAAAAATTAAATTAAGTAAAAAAAAAGGAAATAAAAAAATATATAAATATAAATAAATTGAGAAAAAAATAACTATGTTATAACTGTAATTTTTAAACATCATTAAACTATCAGTAAACTATTGAATTTTTTTGTCTATATTTTTTATTTTTATTTTTATTTTTATTTTTATTTTTATTCTTTGTTTTAAATATCCTCTTTATATAATCTCTCTTCACCTAATCTAATATCTTAAGTAACTAATGCTGCCATCTTACAAGAAGAGTTTGTAAAAATTATCTCCTCTAAATATGTTTGTCATGTACATTATTTCCATTTCTGCTTTCAAAAAGCTGAAGTGTTGAAGATAAGGCGTCTGCAAAAATCATTACGACAATTAATTGCATTATTTGGCAATTTTTCAGCCAAACACTTGGGCGATAGTGGATAGTGTAAAGATGTTTCTATGAGCCGTATTATTTCTCAAATGTCATGCCATGTTGTGTGGTAAAAGTTTATTTGTTTGTTTTTGCGTACTTAAAAGTTTTACAAATTATTAGACACTAAAGCAGGGAAACAGGTGATAATTTGCTGAGGAGAAGGTTAGTGTTGAAGGCGGGTGGTAAAGAGATGTGCATGTGATGACGGAAGATGGCGATACTCTTAACTCAATTGATATGAAAGAAAAATCTCTGCCCTGCAGGAATATGCAAATTTGTCTATTATTTAAGTGTAAGTTTAAATGAATGAGACCACTTTTGCGCTGACAGTTTTGTTAAATTGAGAGGTTTATGCCGTTTTTCTATGTTTAATTTTTTATTTATAAATTTAAGCATTATCGGAGGAAAGAAATTTATTTTTTTTATTATTTAAGCTCGTTTTTTTCGTTTTGTTTTGATAAACTTTTTGCTATGTCATTTAAAAATATCTTTCTTTTTTGCTTTGTTGCGAAGCGGAAGCTGCTTACATAATGACATACGAATTTTTCTCAACCATTTTCCACATCATTAATCATTTTTGTTAAATTTTTCAACAGCTTTTTAAGTTATTTTTGTTAGTAATAATAAATTTAATAAATATTTTCTTGATTTCAATACTTAAATACAAACATATGTATGTATGAATAAGTAAAAAAAATTATCTAATTTATTTTGAATTTCTCATCAAGTCTACTCAACCGCTGCATATCGATTTTGAACTTGCCTACTGCCGCAATTATCTAAATAATTTGCTTTCCTTTTCCGCTAATTCGTTGGCCTTTTATAATTATTAGTTTTGTCTGCCTGCCCCGTCCATTCATTTATTCATTCACTCATCCACTTACAACTAATTCTCATCTGCTCTATTCAGCAAATTTGCCAACGGCATTGGCGGCATTGCTTCAAAAGATCGTTTGCGGTTGAGGTTAATCGTCTGCCGGTAATCTATAATTGTTCGTCTGTCGACCTCAATAGGTTAACTGGTGTAATTTTCGTTTTCGGTGCTTTAATTCACAAAACAGAAATTTCATAAAAATTTGCTTTATTTTTCCATAAATTTATTTTCGAAATTTCGCTCTAAAATAATTTTTCGAATTGAAAAAAAATTATGAGAAATTATTATAATATATTGACTTTAGTGATCCACAGAAGCTCATTAATCTTATTAAGGTCTTCGTATTTTTCATTCCTTTTTATATTTTAATATTTGAGAAGGTGGAAAGTATTGTAGATCTCCATATTTTTAGACTTTTTAACAAAAGAGACGTTCTCTTTTTGAATGCTTGGCGACTATAATGTAATATATCAAAAGAGCTCACTTCTATGATCATTCCTCTCGTAGAGAGGGGGTTTAGTAACTAAGTTTGGGGTAGAGTCCAATTTTGTACTGTTTTTATACTATAAGACAGAATGGTCATTCTCAAAGTCGTATTCTCTACACTATCCTGGATCTTCATAACACCGGTGACATATTCTCTAGACAACGACGTGGTAAGGGTAAGAAAATCTTCGTTAGGTTTTTATTGGTAGTTAGTTAACCCTACTGTTGCGTGTACATTTTACGAAACCCTTTGTGAGTGCACAATCTTCAGCCAATTGAGGCGCGCTTCATTCGAACGGAAATGGATAATGATGCCTCACTTAAGCCTTAAGTGCCGCTGTCCGTGGTCAGGTTCACAACCTTCCGTTTTCAAGCAACCAACCAAGCAATCAAGTGTTACGAAAGCTTTTTGTAGGTTTTATTGACTGGACAAGCGGGTAGTCTGTAGAGCCTTGACTATGCTCCTGAGTTTAAAACTCTACTTCACGGAGTGTGGTGATATACAATACGTAGGCTGCTATATATATGTCTGGCCAAATAATGAAAACACGAATATTTATCAACGAAAATGGTTTTATTGTTTTTCAAAATATTCTCCATCAAAATTTATACACTTTTGCATGCGCTCAAACCAATTTTCGAAGCACTTTTTCCACTCCGATTGAGACACCTCCAAAACATGGGTTTTGAATGCTTCGACAGCATCTTCTGGCGACGAAAATCGTTGACTGCGCATTATTTTCTTGATGTGTGGGAATAAAAAGAAGTCATTGGGTGCCAAGTCAGGGCTGTATGACGGATGACCCATCAATTCGACGTTTTGGCCGGCAAAAAGGCGCTGGTTTGAGCCGATGTGTGAGAGCTCTCATTGTCATGGTGCACAATGATTCGTCTTGCCTTGTTCGTTTTTCGAATTTCTCCGAAGACTTCAGGCAAACAAATGGTGGTGTGGTGTACCACTCAGAATTGACCGTCCTACGTTGCTCAAGCGGAACAGTCGCCACATGACCAGTTTTGCCGAAGAAACAGGCGACCATTTGCCTCGAAGTGCTTCTTCCACGAACAACTTTCGTTGGATTTGGTTCGTCTTGGAAGACCCACACGGTCGATTGCTGTTTTGTTTCGAGCTCATACGCATAGATCCATGATTCGTCACCTGTGACGATCTTGTAAACGTCTTTTGAAGCACCGCGATCGTATTTTTTCAGCATTTCTTTACACCAATCCACACGAGCCTTTTTTTGAGCGATTGACAAATTGTGCGGGATCCAACGAGAACAAACCTTTTTTACGGCCAGGTGTTCATGCAATATCGAATGTATGCTGGTGGGAGAAATGCATAGGCATGCCTCTATCTGAAGGTATGTTACATGACGGTCTTGCATTATCAGTTCACGTACGGCATCGATGTTTTCTGGCACAACGGCTGTTTTTGGACGACCTTCACGGAATTCGTCTTTGAGCGAGCGTCGGCCACGATTGAATTCGTTGTACCAGTTTTTCACAGTGCTATAAGATGGTGCTTCATAGCCATACAAAGATTTTAGTTCATCGATGCACTCTTGTCGTGATAATCCACGTCGAAAGTTGTGAAAAATGATCGCACGAAAATGTTCACGAGTTAATTCCATTTTTTGGCCGAAATGATTTTTTTAATTCCCTGTAAATAAAGCAATTCACGATTAAATGACAAAACGTTCTGAGTGATGTTATGCTAAAAAATGTCAAACTTTCCAATGGAAATGTCAGATTGCACCTGGAAACACTTAGCGTATACGTATATAAACTCATTTAATTATTCACAAATGAACTTAAAATCACTGAAAAGAACACTACGATCCCGCTGGATAGTCTCCATTCGCTTCGAATTCAGAACCCTGTACTGATGTATTGTAGTTTTTCTTTAGTGAAAGTGGTTAGGAGGCTTCGCTACAGGGCTCTGACTTCATTTCTAAGTTTAAAACTCATCTAATTGATTCTCTAAGTATGTTGTGCTGAAAAACAGCTGACGAGTTTGAATGAAAGAAAGAAGCTTAAATTTTTATAATAACACTGTTTAAGAAGTGACTAGTTATACATTTGACCTCCTGTGGTTTACTTCTGGAAAGATGCATTCCACGTTGGCTCGGCTTATATTACAAAGAGGATACACAGTGGCCGAGGATCTTCTGGTCCGGGATTTTAGCCATTGCGTTTTAAATACGTTTTTGGGCAACTGACCGCCGCGGCTAGCTAGAATAAATTGTAGCCGAGAGACCCCACATAACCCGACAAAAAAGTAGTCGAACGGTATTAAATCACACGATCTTGGAGGCCACCCAATAGGCCCCTGGAGTGAGATAATGCGTTCACCAAAAGCTTCCTTCAAAAAATTGATCGCTTCTTTGGCTGTATGGCATGCACCCTCCAAATCAGGCACGAAAAAGTCATTAATCCTGACTCTATAACGTTCTCCATTGACTGTAAGATTATGGCCAACTTCATTTCTGCAGAAATATGGATCCACTGCCTATAGAGCACGCCTAACCAAACCAAGGGGCTTTTTCACCAACTCGTTTTGTGCCATTCACCGAACGTACAACGCGCACGAGTGGACCTTGTAAGCCCGTAAACCAAGATCCTTCTGTAAAATCTTCCCTGAAGTGAATGGGCACAGTTGCAATTGTTGCGCGCAATGGCGAATGGACTCAGTCGGGTCTCAATAGCGTCATCGTTGCGCACTCTGCGGCGTCTCTGAGGAACCACTAGGGTAAACTTGGTGCTCAACTGATCCATGGCTGCTCGAATTACCGAATTTGCTGGGCGATTATGTCAACCGAATATTGAACGCAGCGCTTCGTGGGAACCAAACCATTATTTTGGTAATCAATTTTGAAGATTTGCAAACGTACGGACCAATAAGTCTGTTCACTATGTAATGGCATACCAAACTGAGTAACAATCGCTTTCCAAAATTCATTAAAATAATTAATAAACTAAAGTAGAAGTGACATCAATTATTCAACTGAAAACAATAAACTTTCAAGGATTAGAATTCTGTTTGCCAAAAATATTTGCACGTAAGTCTTTAGAGTTCTTTAGAGTTAGTTATTCTGCATTGGTTGCATGGCAGCTTAGTGGTTTTTACAGTTACATAAGTAATAATAACCAACTGACGTCATAGTCGCCCAACAGCCTTTCTCCATTTGAAGGTAAGGCAGTCAAGTAGAAATTCATTTTGACTACCTACATACATACATACATAGATATGTATGAACATAAATTTGCAAAATTTTTTTTTTGCTGCCACTTTTATAGTTGTTTTAGGTAAATTTTTACGAGTACGTGAACTATTTATTTTGGCGCTAATCCAGGTCATGCACTTGAACTTAAAAATACTTTTGTTTTCGTAACCTACAAAAAAATGCTTAGACAAACATACATACATATGTACGTATGTACTCGTATATCTTTCATGCAAAAGCGTCATTGTGTCTGTGACAACAAAGGGAAGCTCGCCATGGAGAATATGTAACATTATTGTAGTTTTAGTAAAAAATTAGTGTTATTTTTCAATACAATGATGCACCACGGGCTGCTTTGAAGGCTTTTGGGTGTTCATATGTGTGCGAGTGTATTTATGTTATATTATGTTGTGGGCGCTTGCATGTATTTTTTATTTATATTTTATTTATTTTTTATATTTTATTTTTAATTACAATATATTATATTTTAAGTAAACTTTAGTTGTGAGCTTGAGTAAGCTTTTTTGAGTTCATCATTGGTGTTGGTGATAAATGATTTTTTACTCTTTAATTAACTATATTATTTTGCCGTAATATTTTTGAATGTAGATTAAATGAATTTAGCGTAAGTTTCATGGCAATATTATTTCGCAGCTAGTTATTAACAGTTGAAAATAATTATGTTTTACGGAAGATAGTTTGAGAGTTTCGCTATGTTATCAAAACGAAATGAAATTGTTAATGTTGAAACCGCAAAAACTCAACGTTATCGTTAATTTCAGAATGGCTGTTTGCGATGATATTAACAGCAAACTTCAACATTGTCTGTTAACCTTGAACAATATCTGTTGACGTTTAACGTTATCTGTTAAAGTTTAACACTATCTGCTAACGATTTAACATTAACGACAGCTTTTAATTTTAGATAAAACAAAATAGAATTATTTTTTTTATAACTGCTTTAACGATAACACTTTCAAATGTTTTCACCCAATTGATTACAATTTTTTGAATAAGGAGACATTTATCGTTATGACGTGGCCTTGGTTAAAAGTAGCTTCTCGATTAGTATACAGCAAGGCTATACTGTACACTATACAGAAAACAATTTTTGTGTCGTTAAATATTTTATAAATATTTTTGTATATAGAAAAAATTGTTATACATTTAATGTTCAAAGTATTGCCTATTGGAACTACGATGTTTGCCCATCTTTCTGCCTGTTTGTGGATCCCATCCTAAGAGAACTTCTCCGGCTTGGAGGTCAAGAAAGAATCGAGCCAATTTCTGTTACTCTGTCCTGAAGTGATGCGCACTCCGGTGAGAGCATTCTGCATTGATCTGAACAAGTGGTAATCGGAAGATGCTATGTCTGGGCTATAAGGCGGGTGAGGTAAAACTTCCCACCCACAGTTTTCCAAATAAATTTTAACTGGCCTTGCAACATGTTGAAAAATTATTGATTCGTGTCTGGTTGCATATTCTGGTCGTTTTTCCACAATGGCTTTTTTCAAACGAATCAATTGTTTTCGGTAGAGAAATCGGATCGTCTGACCCGATTTCAATAGATCATAATAGAGCACACCCTTGTGGTCCCACCAAATATATAGCATAACCTTGGCAGCATGGATATTCGGCTTTGCCGTGGATGTCGATGGTTGGCCGGGCTTCACATACGATCTCTTGCGCTTTTGGTTATCATAATGAATCCATTTTTCATCGCCAGTGACAATCCGATGCCAAAATGACTTCTTTTGGTGGCGTTGAAGCAACATTTCCGACATGCAGAATCGACGTTCGACGTCTCTATGCTTTAATTCATAAGGCACTCAATTTCCAAGCTTCTGGATGAATCCTAATGATTTTAATCGTCTGGAAACGGGTCGTTCTCCGTCGTCTAAGTCGAAATTGCCATTTTTAAACCGTGCAAACCACTTTTGGCACGTTCGTTCGGCTAAAGCATGGTCACCATAAACGTCCAGTATGATGGCTTTCGGTAGCACTTTTCTTCGTGTTAAAGTAATGAAGAAGAACTCCCCGCAAAAACAATTTATCCGGTACAAATTTCGACATTTTCAAATGAATGAAACAAATTGTTGTTCACGCTAAAACAAATGACATCTACTGAAAACGACGCGAAATGACAGTACCTTTGAAATGAATATAGCCACAGATGAACACGACGCGAAATAATCCTAGTAGAGGCCTCTCTTAGAAAACCGCATTACTTAATGTATACACCCAATATATTGTAGCATACCTCCAGGAAGCGTCCTTAGTTCAGGACTGTATGAACGAAGAGAGCAGTCACCTCTGGTGTCACTATAAAATTATGTGTTATAATTTACATTAAAATATTTAAAAAATGTTTAAAGCTACTCGCCTAGCGAGATTGTGCATTGGGTTGGGCCCGCTAGAATCCAGCTTCATAGGAAAAGTTAATAATGTCCGTGCCGTTAATTAGGAGCGTACTGTTGCCCTGCTGGTTGATGTTTTCGTAAGACTAAAGACTAACATTACCGCACCATCAAAGAAGTGCGATAGACGGAACAGGGATGGAAGCAGGTGGGTCCTTGGGGGAATCTACTACAGCGGATTTGGAGATGGATTTGAGAAAGGCTCAGTCCACGAGAACTGGTATTAATTACGTTGGATGAACGTCTTGTCACAAGCGAAATGTTTCAATCTACATAAATGTGATTTACATTCACAACCCGATGGAAAAGAAGCAGGATGTGACCACAGGCTATGAGCGCTGCGCCCACAACGATGTTAAAATCGTGCTTGGTGACTTTAAAGCCAGACTGGCCACAAAAAGGTATTTTTGGCCCAACAGTCGGAACAAATTCAGCTTCCATGATGAAACATCACCAAACGGTCTTAGGCTGAGCGATTTCGCTAGGGCACGAAATATGGTTGTCTGTAGTAATAGATATGAGTTGGGTTGAGTTGATGTTGCGCGGATGCCAAAGTTGGACAGTGGCAGAGGTAGTACTCGATGGTCTCTTACTCTTCTTCGTCCCTACAGCTGCGGCAGAAATGTTAGAGTACTAGCCCATCTTATTCCCTATTCCTAAGCCACATCAGTACTAGATGTATACACAATAAAATTCATCCAGCTATGTGGCTCTCGTCTGGAGGGAAATTACGCCGCCAATTCGATTAGGTTAGGCTTGACAGAGGACATGTTTTTTTGTTTTAGAAAAGTGCCTACGTTCTGATGCCCTAGTACTGCCACGGATCACTATCTTGTTGCAGCGAAGATACGCACCAGCCGCAATTTACCAAATATCGCCCGTCAACTAACAAAAGGAAGGTTCGACGTCGGAAACCTACAATTACAATAGACAGCCAAATGTTTTTCTATTATAGGTACTTGCTCAAGTACTCTCAGAGAGCACCCATCAGCTCTCTACGTACAGCTGCAAACGAAACTATTGGATTTCGTATAGGTCGCAGAAACAGCTGGTACGATGAGGACTGCGGCCTCGCAGTGGAGAAAAAACAGGCTGCCTACCGCGCAACCTTGCGATCGAACACAACACGTGCGGGATGGTATAGATAACGAGAGCTGATGGGTCAAGGCGCATTTGCAGCAAAAAAAAAAAAGATCCCGAAGAAGGGTAGTGCTCGCAAATTCTATCAAAGGATACGACGGCTTACTCTTGTAGGACTCAGAGGGATGAGTTTATGACGGATGTCTAGAGTATACTGATTTTATGAAGGCAAAAACAAATATCTATATATTTTTTTAAATTTAAGTTTTAATAATTTTAGGTATTAAGGTGCTCAGCATATGAACTCCTGACCATGGTGCTGTTGTTGTTGTTCTTGTTGTAACCGCAAAATATTTGCCGAATTGGGTTTCGGTGAATATTGCAGGAATGACTGTCCTTGGCCGGATAAAAAGCCGGGTAGTTTACTGGAACTATTGGATTTTAGTCGGCTCTTACGACAGGGGATTCTTCACTCTATATTTTAAAATATTCCGTCTATTTATAACTATGTGTGTACATATGTATGTAGCAACATCATTTAAGTGGCCAAATGAACAGCTGACCAGCCAATAAAGCCAACGAGCCAAGTGCTACTAAAGTCAAGCTTAATAAGAAGCCAAGAGTTCATCTACAAGCTCTAAGCGCACCGCACATCGTCTGCGAGATGCCAGCTTGTCAGGTGTAAATAATGTGATAGTATTATTATTATTATTATTATTATTATTATTATTGCGTTTAATTTAATTTCAGTTTTTTTTTTTGTTTGTTTGTGTTTTACACATTTTAATTGCGCATCGCGTGAACAATTAAAATGCATACATATAGTGTATATATATGTACAATATATATACACGTACATCTAAACACGAGTATATAGCCACATAAATACGCATTAAAACGTTCACCTTCATGCGTGCGAGCGAAATTCCGCATTGCCCTTAAGTGAGAAAAGTATAAAGCTACTCAAGGCAACTATTTATGTATATACATACATATGTAGATAAGTACTAAAAAGCTTTTAAACGACATTAAGGTCTCCACGCTGTTGTTTACTGCTTTACATTGCACGAGTTGTTGGTATGTAGTCGCCAGTCTTTTCCTCATTGCGACGCTTTAAATTAGGCTAAACTGACCTGCGTAATAACGGTGCACTTGGCTGCATTAATAACAATGCAATATATTATTTAGAGGAAGAAAAAATTAAAATTAAAATAAAAATTGGGCCGAATAGCTGGTTAGTAATTGCTTTGCCGCATGGCGACTTTCTGAGCAGATTTTTTTTGTTTTTTTTTTTTAATAAATTTAATTGTTTAAATGCCATGGTTTTTTTCACATAATTTTTTTAAACACTTAAATAATGTCAGCAGCATTTTAAGCTGCTTAAGGTAATGAAATATGTACTTTAAGTGAAAAGCGGGTTTATTAATTATTATTTTTATATTTTCTTTATTAACTTTAAGGTAATAAAATAAATATGGTTTTAATGCTCGCTTCATTAAGGAAGATTAATGAATGGAATTGCTTTCCGCCTTTCTCAAATTAATTCTTTTAGAATGGTAAAAAGATTGAAATTCATTTTAGTGCGTAATCGATCAAAGTTGTTAGCGGGTAAAAGGACGGGCTTATACTACTCATAAGACCGGTCCTTTGGATTATTTGATGCCTAGCCAAACCAACTGTTCTTAAGTGTATCAGCAAGCGATATAATTTCTACGGGACAGAGTAGAGGCAGGTCAATAAAGCTCACTTCATCATCAAAAGTTTGGCACGCCTTTTAGTTCCTTCAATTACGCCAGGCGGGAGACCTTTAATATGTGAGAAATTATAACATGAGACAGTTCGTTAATACTTTTAAGACTAGACATTTTATTCCTAGAAATGGAAGCTACACGGTGCTAGATAATTTTTGAAGCTACAATTGTTTTAAGAAAGCCTTTTACGAGTATGTTGTTGATATGCTTGGAGGTCGGCCAAAGTTTGCCGATGAAAAATAGTTATGTCCTTGATATGAAATGGAATGTGACTATCTTTATCATTAGGTTCGCTAAATCTGATTCCAAAATCGAAACAATGTGATATCAAGGACATAACTTTTTTTCATCGGCAAGCTTTGACCTGTGAAAAGAGGATCTACACATATCACTACTTCGCTGCTTTTAACACGAAAAGGATCTGCCACTACGCCGCTACGTTTGAATTTGGTATCGTCGCAAAGCTGGCGCAGATTAACACGAAAAGCTCTATCAGAATCGGGTAGGACCTCCGCGAGCCGTTCGATACCAAACGATGTTTCAGGCAAGGTGACTACATACAGTGTGACTTTTTTATTATATTGCTGGAGATTAGCTGCTGAGAAGAGAAGGTACAATATTCATAAGAGTGTACAGCATAGGCAATTGAAAAGTAACCTGACTAACCAAAACCAAACTCTACAAGGCCTTCGCTATCTTATAAAAGGAATTTATGAGAGAGAACTAATATTTCGCTGAAAATTCTCTGGTTGAGAAGGAGAATATGATTTCACCTACGAGTGAATTTTGAAAATTTATTGCCCGAAAAGACGACACGCTGGAAAGTAGAATTTCAAAAGTTGTTGTAGGACTTGTAGAAGTGATGACGAGGCGATTCCTCATATCTCATGTGACTGCCCCTGTGACGCCTAGTAGTAGTAGACCCCAAAATTTGAAATTGGCTCTACTGAATGAGCTGAGCCGGTTGGCAAATGCTAAGATATAGCACCTTTTCTGACTCGTTGTAGAATAAAATTAGTCGAAAAAAGTCGTTAAGGTTAAAATAATGTTGCACCATCATAACGAGTCCGGCTTAATCTAAGTTCCCCAACTCTTCGCCATAGAGGCAGTCTACATAGCATTAAAATCAGTCAAAAAAAAGGTTCGAATCCTAGCTAGACGTCATCTACATAAATGTTTGTGATTAAGTCCCATTGACAGGGAATGACAACTCTTTCGAGTGCATTTCTGTCGTAAAATAAAAACAAAATTCTCACAAAAATTCATCAGCCATTCAGAAGCAGCAGCTTTAACAGTCTAGATGGTCTGGCTTGGAAGGCAAATGACAAGGTAGATGAAAGTTAAGTCACGAAATGGTGGATGATGATAGTGCTCTTAGTCGTACCCAGGTGTTTCGATGGAATAAAGAGTTTAAGCTTAAGTAAAGCTCTCAAGAGCAATTCGAAGGTGAAAACGATGATTCTTGCCTTTTTCGATAGCCGTGTAATCTTCCACAAAAAATTTCTTCTACCGGGGCAAACCGTAAATCAAGTCTACTATCGCCAAGTACTCGAAAGATTGCGAAAACGAGTCAACAGGGTGCGCCCTGACATCGCTCGTAACTAGATCCTTCATCACGACAGCGCGCCGTGCCACACCGCCCTCAGCGTGTCCCAGTATTTGATCTCTAAAGGGATCGCTGTGTTGCACAACCGCCTCATTCGCCCGATATGTCACCCTGTGACTTTTTTTTGTTCCCTAGAACGAAATCGGTGGGTCAAAGGAACCCATTTTGTGTCGATTGAGGACATCCAGGTGGCCGTGACGAGGGTACTCGCGGTCATCCCAGTCGAAGCGTTCCAGAAATGTTACGAAACATGGAAAACGCGCTGGAATAGTTGTATAGCTGTCCAAGGGTACTACTTTGAAGTGGATGGCAGAGTTGTAGAATAATTTTGAAATATACGGTTTTTCAGGAATCAGTCTCATTATTTAATCGTCACACCTCGCAAGTGGCTTTAATTCAGTTGAAAAATAGTTGAATATTATGTAAAATTTCCAAGGAAAACATTACATTGCAATCACTTTTAACAAAAAGAGTGAATTACATTTTGTCCACCAACCGCCCTTCCCAACACATTTTTGGCATCTTCAAAATAGCTCTGTAATCGTGTGTATGTTTGTAAAAGTACCAAAAATTGCTAAAATGAGGAAATTATATACTCGTATTTAACGGCCGAAGATGCCTAAATGCGATAAGAGTAACAACAATTTTAAATAAAGTGAGAGGTAACCAAGTCCTATTAACCAAGATTAAAATAAGTGCCAGTCGGTGAAGAGCTTTTAAATGGGACGAATGGTGGGCAAATATGCGGACAGTGCATAACAGTCCAAATGTTTAATGCTCTTGTGGTAGTTGTTGTTGTTGCTGTTGTTGCTAAGGTAGATTATATATATCTTTAGATAGTCGAATTAAAGTGTCAAAATGAAGAGTTGCCATAAGTCATCATCTCCGGCAGAAAAATAAAATACAAAAAAAAAACAAAAAAAAAAAAATTCAAATAAAAGCAAAAGTTAAAATAATAAGCTGAGAAATATATATGTAGACATATATCGCATCTGTATGTATGTACTGCCATTCAAACAACAGGTGTTTTATTGTTGCTGATGCGATGGCCAGACGCCTTCGCATGCAACAATAGCGGTATCTATTTACAAAAATTAACCGAAAACTCGTAGACGGATTAAGGCAAGCGTGAGGAGTTTCGGACCATGGTAATATGGTAAATAGGCTTTGATGAGAGGTGGCAAAGTGCGGTTGAAGAGGTGTAAATTATACACAGTAGCCACCTGACACCAAATGTACCTTAGGAGTGCAACGGTTGACAATTTCGTTTTCGATTCGACTCTCAGACTTCGAGTGGATTTTCTACAAAGCAGAATTTGATAGTTTCTTTAACATCGGAACTTTCTGGAGTACCTCTCGGTTCATTGAGCTCTACGCTTGTTACTGTCGGTGGTCTTTCCTTCCGTAACTTACGCTGAAGAAATGGCAAAGCCTTACATTCCCACAAGTCGAAGTCTCCACTTGAATCATGTCCATATATAGCCACTGGTTCGCTTAAATTCGCCACTGATGAGCTTCACAACTAGAAATTTCTCTGACACAACTAGATGGACTAGACTTTGGTCTGCGGGTCTTCCTTTTAAAAGCAGTTCTGAGACTGATCTTTTGGAAAACCAGGGTTTGAAAGTAAGGGTTTGAAGATTTCGGGCAAAGTTGGTGCCAATATCTATAAATTTAGTGCTCCCAAAACCAACCTGGATTTCGATTTTGCTTTAAACATCCAGTTTTGTGAGAACTCCGACCTCATTTTGGGTTTCGCTTTCAAATTTTCTTCGACTATGGTTCGAATTCACTTTAAATATCGACTGTGGATAGGATTCCGAACTAAGTTTGGACATGGATCTCTGTACAGTTTTCGAAGACGTACTTCAAATTAGATTCTACACCAGTTTCAGCTTGGATTGGACTTCCTCTACAGATTGGACTTTGACTTTGGCTCTGACTTCTCATTAGTACTCCGAGATTCCAATTCCAACTTCAATTTGTTCTCCGTTTTTTTTTCTTTTTTAATACCTACTTTGGATGGAACTTTAACTTCGGAGGGGACTTCGACTTCGATTCAGACTCCGCCTTCATACTTCGACTAAGATTTTATTTTAGCTTCGTCTTGCACTCTGATTTCTCAGTCAGCAATAGCTTTGAACAACAGTTCGAATTCTGTTTATACTTCGATCTCGGTTCAGACTCCGCATTCGTACCTCAACCTAGGTTCTATCTCCAACTGTGGCTTTAACTCTGACTTAGACATGGACACTAAATTGTGGTTCTCACATTGGTTAAAACTCTGTATTTGTTACTTACTTACTTACTTAACAGCATTGCGCCATGCGTTTGGCGCCAATTGGAAATACCAAGTACAGCCAGGCCCTTCTCTACCTGGTCCTTCCAACCTTGTCCAGTCAATCGCACTTCTTGGACGGCGGTGATGTCAGCCTTTATTTTTATGAGGACATCAACCAGCTGGGTAGCGGCACCTTCCCAATAAGGGACCGGACCGGACCAGGTGCATGCCCTCAAATCATGATCCTTCATTCGTTTGCGGGGGTCGTCAACAGAAATCTTTATTTATAGTTCGATTATAAAACCAAACTATAATAGGTTCAGACTACCCATACGACCTGCGTTCTGCCTCTAACTTCGGTTTGGTCTACGATTTCACTTTGCACACAAACCCTGGGATGAAACATCGATTTGGGTTTGGGCTCCGACTTAACTTTAACCAACGACTTTTCTGAGGCCTCATGCCTCGGTTCGTACTTCGATTTCGAGTTGTACTCCGACTTCGGCTTGGAGCACGACCTCGGTTGCGAGCACGACTTGGCTTTGAACACTTGTTTTGGATAGAACTTGGAGCTCAGTTTGGATTCCAACTTTGGATTCGACTCGAACTTCTACTTCAGCCCGAGCTTCTACTTCGTTTCGGACTCCAACTACGATCCGAGATCCGTCTTCAGCAGATTTATCACCGTAACATCCCTACAAACCCTTCCACACACACACACACGCACATCGCATTCTACAGTCGTTGCGGAGCTCTGTCGTTGCTTTCCGCCTTGCTCTTTCGTTTTCGGCCACATACTCGTACTTGCAGCTCCGACGCTGCGTTTGATTTTAGTTGTTGCCACATTTTAATTAGCAACAATTCATTTGTTAAAGTTAATTTGTTATTATCGCGTCAGCGTAATTTTTTAAGTAATAATAATAAGAAAAACAACGAAAGCAGCAGCAGCAGCAGCAGCAGCAGTAAAAAAGCAATAATAACAACAATAGTGTGAGATTAGAGCGAAACCCGACCGAGCCGAGTAGGTAAATACAATAATAAAGATTAGACGTTGTTGATGAGATCGCAATTTTTTGGCGCTTATGAGCATTGCCAAGCAGCATCCAGTAGCCAAACAGCAACAACAACAACAAGCCTAACAACGCTTTATTACTGCTACGTCATTATATGCTTGTACTAAACTTGCTACCTGCTGTGTGTGCTTGCAACATCCACCACTGTAAAGCTCTCAGCTCTAATAATATTGCTGGTGATTACACAAACGTACATAGTATGAGATGTACATATGTACATACATATCTATATGTATATATTTATTATATGTGTAATGTACATAACACTCTTAACAATGTTGCTATTATCACATTAACACATTTATTTTTGCAGCATCTAATAAATATATGTACGTACAATACATATTGTATGTCTGTATGTATGTATGTATGTATGTATGGTATGACATTATAAACAAGCAAACTTTCATATGAAAATATATGTATATACTTTCATAAATTTGTATATAGGTATACACATATACAAAATTATATACTCATATACATTAATATTTTTGTTGGAAAATCTGCCAACTTCCCACACACGCACACACACACACACGCACACACACAGAAGAAATGTGCGAACAGTCGTTTTGTTTTCACTCTGCTTCTTCTTCTTCTTCTTCGCCTCCTCTTTTTGTTCTTTTTTTTGCAAATAATTCAGTTACATTGTTTGTTTGTATATAAATTGTTGTTGTTGTTGTTGCAATTGACTACCCGCTGTGGGCTGTACGGTCGGTGGAGCTGCGTTGCATGTTCAAAAACTTTTCGTGTGTTTTAAGTGTTAAAAAGTTACTTAGTTTTGTTGTTGCTGTTGTTGTTGTTGTTGTTGTTGTTTCTACCATTTACTGACTGCACTGATAAATGATAGCAAATTTTTCATTGTAAATGTTTAAACATTTATTTCTTAATATTTTTCCGCTTTCATTGAAGTTACTTAAATTGGGGAAGTTTATATGCACACACACACACACATACACACACACACAAAATATGTATATGTGTACATGACGCCTTTGTTCACACCTTCGTCTCTTTTGTATGCCGAAACTACGTTTAATTGGATTTTGAAATTAGGTTGCCTGCCAAAGGTAGATAAGAGTGGCTATCGATATACATATTCGGTTCAGAGCTCAGTCGGTGGTGAGAACACGGCACCATCACGACCAATAAGCTTCCCGGTCCATCCACTTTGATTCCTGTATAAATTTAATTCATTTATCTCTCTGTGCTCTGCCTAGACGGCAGCTACATTAGACAGATCTTCAGAGAAAGTCGCACCCAAATATCAAAACCCAGCACTGCCGGAGCAGGACATTCACATAAAAGCAGAAAACACATTTCTTACTTCCGACACATTCTCTAAAAGTTACTTCCAGCTTTTCTGCTTGGTCTTATCAAACGGTAGACAACATTTCGCTGGGCTTTTACCCAATCCCATTTCGACCAAATTTTTTTAGATTTGCTGCAAATCGCAGTAAGTTTCCATTGATGGGGTCTTCTCATGAGGATATTCATTTGCGTGAAGCAAAGTATAGATCACTTCGTTCTTTAGAGAGAAGAGTCTTCTTGGTTGTGATTTGCCTAACGAGTTCGTAAGGGTTTGCAATTTGCTTCTAAATCGTTGGGATCAGCTCACGCGACCTTGATAGGATTTCAGTAAGGCTACAAGCTATTGGGATGTGGCTTTTCTGTCCGGTGTCAGTATCAAGAACACGAATTGAAAATCTAGGCATTTCGGAATACAAACAACTAAAAGAAACGGAACTTTAAACTTCAGAAAAACCCTTGACGACTACGCCACCTTTGCGCTACAATTGTAGGTAAGCCGTAGCTGGCAGCTAGTGTAGCTTAGTCTAACCTGTGGTTAAATACACCAAAGTGAGAGGTAATCTGTTCTGTTTGGCCAACTATTGTAGGGATGGGTAGTCCATTGGCAGCTTCCTTCCGAAACTTGGCAAACTTTGGTTGCGAATATCGGTTAAAAAGGTATCGGAATGTATCAACTGAATTTTACTTTTTGAATAGTGAGCCTGTTTTTAAGGTAATCGGCGTCCCCCAATGTCATTGCCTGATAAGACTCTCCTAGTCGGATGAGAGTTTATGTGAAAACGATTCCTTCCCTGTTGGAATATCTTATGGAGTGATCGGTGTTCAAAGTTCTTTCGGTTTTTTTATTTATTTTTCAAAATATGATAACTTTGTGTACATTTGTCCGATTTAAGTCAAATATGCGCGTTTTGTTCGTAAACTTGTTGCCAACGAGTTGCCAAATTCACTATACCCCTCTCGTAGAAGGCTACGTCCCTATTGGCAAAAAACTCAGAGAGCCAACTCTCACAGGTCACTCTTGAGGTCAACTTCTCACTATTAAGCGCGTTTGCCATGGACAGGAAAAAATGGTAATCACTTGGTGCCAGGTCCGAGCTATAAGGTGGGTGCATTATGACCTCCAATCCGAGCTCCTGGAGCATCTGACACGTCACCAAAGACGTGTGTGGTCTGGCGTTGTCCTGATGGAACACAATTCGGCCTCTGTTGATCAAAGATGGCCTCTTCTCGATGAGTGCTGCCTTCAAGCGGTCCAGTTGTTGGCAGTAGAGGGCCGAATTGAGCGTTTGGCCATAAGGGAGCAGCTCGTAGTAGATGATTCCTTGCCAATCCCACCAAATACACAGCAAAACCTTCCTGGCCGTCAATCCGGGCTTGGCCACCGTTTCCGCCGGCTCACCGCGTTTCGAACGCGACCGATTTCGCTTGACGTTGTCGTAAGTGATCCACTTTTCATCTCCAGTCACCAAACGCTTCAGAAATGGGTCAGTTTTGTTGCGATTCAGCAGCCATTCGCAGATGGAAATTCGGCCCGTCATGTTTTTTTGCGTTAGTTCGTGTGGCACCCAAACATCGAGCTCCTTTTTGAATCCAAGGTTATGCAAATGTTTCCAAACGGTTTTCTGGCTTATCTTTAGTTCCTCAGCAATTAAATAAGTGCTCACGTGACGGTCTGTTTCCACTATTTCCATGATTTTATCGAAATTTTCGACGACAGGCCTCCCGACGCGTGGTGCATCTTTGACATCGAAATTACCGGAACGGAACCTAGAAAACCATTTTTGTGAACGTTTACAGTATCGGGCCAATAAACAAATTAAATTTTTCAGCCGCTTTGGCTGCTTTTTCGCCTTGATCAAAGAAAAATTGTAAAATATAGTGAATTTTCTCTTTGCTGGTGTCCATCTTTGACGAGCGCTCACAACGTACTGAGTCAATTAATCGAAAAACTGTCAAAGACAAACTTTTAGCGCGAAAAAACACGTTTTCAGCGCTTCATGGTATGACATGATACGACACGTAACACTAGTACTATGGACAATAACGCCATCTCTTAGATAAAAACCGAACGAACTGTTTACTTGACCTAATAATTGGTTTACGAGTGGGAGGTTTTAAGAAATGGTATACTACCCTCGGGTTTCGAGAAAGAACAAATAGTCGTAGTATCATCTGAAGCCACTTGCTACACCTAACTTTTTGAAATGAAAAGCGTTTAATAAATGATCCCATTGGAATGGATTTTTGAATGAAGTTAAGCAATTCATCGTGCGAAATTTAGTAGTTTTAGTAGCTTTTAAGCCAAACTGACACAGTAACAAGGCAGAAATTGTTTCTTCAACCGTAATCTAGACCGCTAGATAAGAGTTAACCAGATAATCCCCAGTAAGGGTTCCCGGTAATATACCATCTTTCTTTAGAAGCAACACCAAGTACTTGCTGTTAAAGTTGGGTGAGAGGAAAGTGAAATAGGAAAATCTCTATTTCATAACTCTCTATTTTTTAAAAGTGGAGATCGTGGTTTTTAAAACTGAAATTACATTATATTTTGCCGGTATATTTATTATAAGTATTAATAGATTAAGCAATATATGGACAATCCAATCTAGAAACAATAAAAAGTAATCACTATTTTTACACTTTTTCTTTTTATAGATTTTGGAATCCAGCAACGAAGAGCAACGTCCACCCAACGAGGCAAATGGCAACACATTGGCACAACGAGTTTCCTGGTTGAATAAGTTGAATGGCTTGGATGGAGCGGAGGCGCCACGAAAATATGGTGCACGAGGAATGTATGACAATGGACGTTACTATTAAACGACAAAATTTAGGACAAATTAATAATGAAAAAATAGAAAAGCAGTAGACAGTGAGGAGTGGAGAGAAGTGAAATGAAGGCGTTGATGACAAACCAAGAAATAAAACGAAAAATAAACGAAAGAAATTTGTAAAAATAAATGGTGAAAAGAACTCAGAAAGAAAATGAATTTTGTTCAAATCAAGCGAAAACGAGCGAGAGCGGTAACTAGGCATAAACGAGAATTTATTACAGAAATACATCATTGAAAAAGCTGCGCATTTTGGCTTTAAGAAATATTTTGGTTTAATTTTATACTATAAATATTGTTTTATATTATCAAATTTTTTTTTAAATTCTGTGAGTTTTTGAAGTCCAATGGCTAAGCTGTAAGCTCTTAATTGTTGCTAAATTTTTCGCCGGTTTAAAAGTAGAAAACTATTTAGGGTGAAAGCTTTGTTGATGCAGAAATTTATGAAAAATTCGAAATGTGAAATCTTTCATGACACTTAATGAAAGCTATGAATTCTTTGTGAGGTTTCGAAAATATTAAAGCCATCATTGAATGATTTAAAAACTGATATGAGCTTAAAAGCTCTTATTATTCTATACAAATAAAAACGCAATGTAAAAGTTTCCATTAATCGGTTTGAAAGCTCAAATGAAAGATAAGCTTTTACTATGCTTAAAGTGTTATGGATGTGTAAAGCATGAAAGCTTTCTACATAATTTTCGTAGGTTTAAAATGAAAAAGAATAAGAATTTTGGAGAAACGAATATTCAGATTAATTATTACTAATAAAAAAAGGAACTTTCAGATATTTTGAGAAACGTTATATTGCTATAGAAGAGCTTTCAGTATTTAAATATTTATCTCAAATTTCATAAAAGTGAAAAAAGCTCAATTTGATGATTTGAAGGAATTCAAAGACAAATTTAGAAAAGCTTTTGCAACTTGAAAAAAGTGAAAGCTCTCTAAAGCTTAAGCTCTATGATTTTCTATGAAGCTCAAGTTAAATGATTCTCCATGAAGCTTAAGCTAAAATGTTATTATACTCTTTTGATAAATTGCTGAAAATACACATGAGAACAGCAGTATTAAATCTCTTTTGAAGGTTTAAAATATACAAGAAAAGATTTGTGAAGCCTTTTTAGCTTTTGTTCAAAAGTTTGTGCTTTATTAGCACTTCTCTGCGCAGCTGGCAGCTTCAAGATTACTATTTTATTGTTATGTATTTTTTTTAATTTTCCCGACAACAAAAAAATGTCCAAAATGTTTCTTTAATTTTATTAGATAATTTAATTAATTAATTTAATTTTATTTAAAGTGTCAAAATTGGAAAAAAAATTATCGATTGAAAATATTTCTATCCGGTTTTAATATAATTTCGTAACTCTCATCAAAATTATAAAAAGCATTAGCAAAATTTTTTTCATGAATAAAAAACTATACATACATACATTCACATTTAATTAAACATATTGATCTATATACTCGTATGTATGTGCTATATTTATGTTAGTATTAAATAAAACAACTTTAAATGTTCCTAGAAATGTAACAACAACAATAATTACTTACATATATATGTATAAACATTGAATTATATTTAGCTTTTAATAGTGAAAATTTTCGGCCAAAAAAAATTAATTCTTTTTAAAAAAATTTAAACATACATAAAAATTAAATAAATATTGTGTAAATGTATTTAAGTGAGCGGCGGACAAACAAAAACAATTGTTATATACAAATATGTATTTCAAAAAAAGTTTACTCCTACTATTATAATTATTATAATTATTATAATTATTATAATTATTATTATATATGTAAGTGTAAATGTTGACATGAAAACAATAATTTTTCGTAGTTTGTAGGCAACAGTGCAAAATACAGAGAAATTAAAACATTAAAAAAAACTAAGCAAAATAAATGAGTTAACAAAATACAAAAAAAAAAAATAATACAAAAATAAAAATTTTAAATAAAATAAAATTTAATTAAAATTAAAAGATTAACCAAATATATATAAATATATTATGTTATACTCGTATACCAAAATGAAAGCATTTTAAGTGAGAATTTTAAATAATCTATAAAAAATAAAGTACACACTCAGTTGAATATACTCGTGCATATGTATGTCGTATTAATCGATCAAACCTGGGCAGCTTTATGTTTAAATATTTATTGAAAAAAAAATACATTTAAAAATATATATTTTATTGATGTTTTTATTTTGAATGCAAAAATTGTAATGCTTTTAATGAGAAATATATATATATATATATATATAAATATATTGAATAAATATCAAAAGTGAATTGTTTTATGTAAATTTGTTTTGGTTAAGATTAATTTGAACCATTAAAGGATTTTTAAGTTCGTTTTCAGAAGAATTATCCTTTGGTGTTCTTCTAAAACAGTGGCTTTGTTTACCCCTACTAAGATATAGATAGTCTTCCTAACTAAGGTTTTAGAGTTTGATACGTGTCTTCACTATAAAAGGTTTTGCAATAAGAGGTTTTATTTTGCATAGCTTGTCGTTCCGTTAGTTGTCACTTTTGAAACTGTAATTTTTTGACATTTGACAACGTAAAACTACGCTTCAAAAACGCTTGGAAGTTATCAAAATTCACTATAAAAATTTTCATCGAAATATCATCTTAACTGATGAGGCCTCTTTCCACCTCGATGGCTACGTCAATAAGCAAAACTGTCGCTTCTGGAGCTCGGAGAATCCAAGATTTACTCTTGAAAAGCCTCTCCATCCTCAGCGTGTAACTGCTTAGTGCGGTTTATGGTCCGGCGGTGTCCTTGGGAATTACTTTTTCGAAAATGAAGCTTTGCTCTAGCTCTACTCTGAAAGGATTGCACTATCGAGAGATGAATTATGACCGGAATTGGATCGCACTTTCAACAAGACAGAGCTACGTGCCACTCAAGCCACGAAACTATCGATCTTTTATGGGAAAAGTTTCCTTTTAATGGAAAAAGTTCTCGAAGATCGTGGCATCATCCAGAGATCGATAAAAATTTATTCTTATAATTTCATGGTCTATTAGGATACGATGTCCTATACCATGGAGTTTTTATTTTCCTTACCCCACTTGATTCAAGATCAATTACGCAGAGTTATCCATTTACGTTTTCGTAAGCATTTAAAATAATTTTTTTCATGAAATTACTTTTTTGTTATAAGGCTTGTTTCACAGGGTACACTACATCATTCAAATGCCCCCCTCGCGAGTTTTTGCAAACTTCGATCCATTTGAGGTAATTTTCGACCACTTTTCACCACATATTGGGTTTCCAGGAGCTCAAGAGTTCAAGGTTTATCCTCATAAATATGGTATTTTGTCTAGGCCCACGAAAACAAAGTCCAATGGTGTCAATCTCGGTGGCCCATAGACATCGCGAAGACGTTGAGGTTACGCGGCCGGGAAATTTCTTTCGCAATAAAACCAAGCTCATGTTGTGTGGTATGTGGCACCATCTTGTTTAAACCACATATTGCTTAAGTCGTGTTCTTTAACTGCGGGCTAAAAAGTTGAATTGACTTTGGTGGTCTCGGCCTTGTTGTTTTCAAAGAATTACGGTCGAATCACATTACCGGACCAAAGAGCGCACCGATCAGTAAGTTTTTTTGTATGTAATGCCTTCTCTTCAACTATTTGAGAATACTCAGAGTTCCAAATGTGATAACGTAGTATGTACTGCCTTGTGAATAGTCATCTGGCTTCGGTTGTTATGTGAGCTGGACTTTATATGGATGTAGGTGTAAGTCCATGTAGAAAATATGCCATAATGTGCCGTTAGAAAGTCCCAGTTCTTGAAAAAGTGAATAGTTGGACGATTAAGTCCATACTATAATTTCCTCTTAAAGCACGAAACGTTTCCATGTTTGGATCACCATTTATAGGTATAGAAGATTTTAAGAATTTTAACACGTGGAGCGGTTCTTAAGCGACCTATTTTCATTACAGCTTGATTTTTAACTAGAACAAATAATGTTTGGCTTGACAATTAAGTTTGATCTACTCGGATCTATTCTTCATACGAAGCTTCGGGCAGTTTTTATCTGGTGAATGTAGTTTTTCTTTTACTCATTATTTTTTATGCGCAAATATTTGAAGAATATTAATGGAAACGCCAACTCTGCTATACAAAATATTGATCAGCAGGGATCGGAATCTGCTTAGTGCTGGGCTCTCAGCTTTCAGCGTGCTTTGCAACGATTTTGACTCTGAAAGGATAGCAGGAGAGATTGTAGATATATACGAGTGTATGCTGCAATACTGCGGACAGAACACCAATAAGATCGACTACAGAATCAGCCTGTATGGGTGGAAGTGGAAATCCGGCTCTATAATTCTTGCAAAACTGAAAAGCAATTTCGAGGGCCTCAATTGATAATGACCTGAACTCTAAATTTACTTTGCAATTTCAACTCTCCGTAATTACATTCCTTTTCTCAATTGATTTGGATTCCAAATTAGGTCATCCCCAACGAACATTTTCACTTTCGAAATGCGTGCGAAAAAATGAGATTCTCCTGCCAATTGGTTACACTTGGAATTCGCATTTACTATACAAAATTATTGAATTTTTCTGATTTTTTTTTTTCATTTAAATTAACCATATCTTCTTTTGTAATATCATTGCCACATTTTTGGCAATTGTTTACACGAATTATGTGCAAAACGTGAGCGCCGATTTGAATTGACCATGAGACCAGCCGTTATAATGATGATGATGGTGATGATGATTATGATCGTTTACAGCGATTAACCACAACCGTAAAATTTTTTTTTTATTACACAGAAAACAAGAAGAAGATTAAGAAATACTCAATAATCGAAATGCATGAAACTATACCTATGTATGTTTTTTTTTGGTGTCAAGTAAAAAACAAAACAAAAAAAATCACAAACGAAATTATTGCGTTTTCTTAATGCGAGCAAATCAATGCGAAAAGCATGCCGCAAATGATTGCCATAAATGTATATAGTAATGATAGCAATTTAACGAGATTCACAATTGTGAAAATGAAAAAAATAAAAAATAAAAAATGAAAAAAAAAACTAATTCGAAAAAAAAATTACCGCAAAAAATTTAAAAAAGCAAAAATAAAAATTAAAAATAATTTACATAAATATGAAAAGATAATAAAAAGTATTAAAAAAAATTAAGAATTAAAAAAAAATAAAAAGTATTAAAAAAAAATTAAGTATTAAAAAAAAATAAAGAATAATAAAAAGTATAAAAAAAATTAAAAATTAAATAAAATAATAATAAATAGTATTAAAAAAAATTAAAAATTGAATAAAAAAATAAAAAAAATAATAAAAAGTATTAAAAAGATTAAAATTTAAATAAAAATAATAATAAAAAGAATTAAAAAAAAATTAAAAATTAATTAATTAAATTAAAAAATATAACAAAATATATTAAAAAAATTGCTGAGCAATGGACGGGCTGTATGTGGTATGTGGCACCTCACAAGTGGGTATCTTTTCTTCGCTTTTGTGGGTCACTTCGATAAACCAATTATTCCAACTGCTGACAGCAGAAAACTTAAAGCTAGTATGTTATGCGAATGATCTTCTAATACTTTCTTCTGGCGAACATTGCAAGGGACTATCACGGTTAATTGAGAGAGCGCTGGAAATCGCAGCTGATTCGGCAGAGAGGCAAGGACTCTCAGTGAAACCGGAAAAATCTGAGATATGGCTCTTTATTAGAAAGACGAAGGTTCCTCAATTCAGTTCATCATCTTTAAAGACTAACATTATAATTCCCTCCAACTCTGTTAACTATCTCGGTGTAATCCTTAAAAGAAAAATTTAGCTGTAGGGAGCATGTTGAAGGCAGTGCCACTAAAGCGCTCCGTATCTGGAATGCCTGCAGAGGAGATATTGCGCTAAAATGGGTGTTACGGCCTCATATGGTGCATCGGGTTTACCAAAGCGTCGTTAGACCCGTACTAAAATATGGAGTATGGGGGAGGTGGAGTCGATATTAAAGAAGAAGTGCCGTATTAAGACCTTGGTATAGGTGCAATATTATATATATGAATGAAGCAGCGCTAACAGCTGGCCGCCCTAATGTTCTGGAAAATTGAGTCTAGTGAAATCATAACTTGGGCTCAACGTAAACTGCGACCGAGAAACGAAAACCTTCTGTCGGGTAAAAGCCACCTACTCCTAACTAAGGCAGCTTCAAACTCGTTGACTAAATCACTGTCTTATAATCAGATATTTTAGGTTCTACACAAGCTGCCAAATGGGTAACCGGTTTAGCAGAAAGATCTATCAGGGTTTTTGTAAACATGCAAAGAATCAATTAATAGACTATCCCGGGACAACACAGTGAATAGCACTTGGGTCCCGCACCACACGGATGTAGAAGACGATGAAAAGGCGGATGAACAAGCCAAGCTGGAGCCGCGAGTGATGTTGTCACCAACGACTGTCTCAGATCTTGGTTATGTGGGGGAGCACAATGAGCCTACTCCATGGCTTAGGTGCGGCCAACTAACCAACCATTCAAAAATTAAAATATATTTATAATATTATATACATACATATATTAAAAAAAAAAATTTAAATAAATAAAAAGTCGAAATGTAGAAATTGAAAATAAAATTAACAAATAGTTTTTTTAAATATTTAATTTTCTTCTTGCTTTGGTAGTTTTAAGGCAAAAATTCTAAACTATTCAAAATTTCTTATTCCAAAAACCTTATTCTTAATGTTTTTTTTTTTTCAAAATTTTTTGAATAATTTTTCATGAGTTTCTTTTGAAATTTCTGTTCATTTTTTGTGTGTGTGTGTGTCATTTTGTCAACAGTTTTCTTACACGTTTTTTCGGTGTTCAGCCGGGTGACCAAACATAATTTTTCGCACGTCAACAACAGCAAAATGCGCCGACATGACCGCAAAACAAGAGTGACAACCGCAGCGATAACAGAAAAAATACCAAAAAAACAAAAAAAAAAACAACAAATTTTTTTAACATAAGCTTACATATCTCAACTTCTTCTCTATGGCAAAAAAATATACATATGTACATACATACGTAAGGGTATGGGTTCAGCATTGTCAGTTAAAGAAGAAGAAAAAGAAGCATGAGCTGACAACGAAACCCCAATTATGACATCTTAACAGCTCAACAGCAGAGGATGTGTCTTGTTTTTTTGGGTTAATTGTTTTTTTTTTGTTTGTTTGTTTTTCCTTCTTCATTCTTCACTTTTTTGCTTTGATGTCATCACTTACATTGTTCTTGTCCTCCTTTGTTTGATGGAGTAAGTTGTTTTTTTTTTGCTTTGCTCCAAGTAAATTAAGTATAAATTTGGTAAGTGCTCTTGACCTTCTCTGTCAAATTCACACATGCATGTATACACAAGACAAATGCGTGTTTCTTTTAAGGCACCACCCGCATTTGTGTGGGCTTGAAAGAGATAATAACATCTTAAGTTTCAAACCAAACATGATTATTTTTAGTAAAACCTTCTTCGTGTTTTAAGAAGAAACTTTCGTTCACATAATCGTCCAACTACTACTAGCAGTGGGAAGATACTGGATCGGTTAGAGACATTGTAAATCCTTTCTGTCATCGCTCTGCTCGTTCCACCTCAAATATCGTCACGGTAAGTGAAAGTGTAGTCAGGACTTGACACATTCAAGTTTTCTCGATTTTCTTACACACTTCGACTTATACCTACATCGATATAAAGTTCACGTACGTCGTCAGGAACTTGAATAACAAGCAATGGACAGCGATTTTTCGAGCGAAGTCCTCTTCAGCGATGAGTTACATTTTTCACTGAAAGGATACTTAAATGAGTGAAGCTGTCGCATTTGGAGCTCCAAATACTCACATAATAACGAAGTCATTACACCAAAAAAAAGCTGACTGCCTTACCCTTGGTCTGGAGTTGTGAACGAACCTTACTTCTTTGAAAACGATAACGGTGAGACTGTCACTGTAAATTCGGAGGTTATATAACCGACTTTTCTTGGCATTCAATTGAAGAACACGACTGTCCAAGTCTGTGTGATTTTAAAAAGATGATTTCGCATGCCACACAACACGAGTGAATAAGGTTTTATTAAGAAAAAAATTCCGACCGCGTAATCTCTCGTCTTGGTGTTGTCAATTGGTCACCGAGATCATGCGATTTGACACCGCTAGACCTTTTTTTGTGGGGCTACGCGAAGAACGCGAAGAACTTGAACGCGAATAATCGTTAAGTTATGGCAGACATACCACCCAGTATGTACCAAAAAGTGGTCGAAAGCTACTGCAAACGGAAACAAAATTATTAAATTCAGAGAGTACTCTAAAAATGGGGTCGTAGTTGTGATAATTCGTTTTAATTACGGCTAAATAAAGTTCTATGAGGAAAATTATAGCTGATTCACCATATCAACGTAAGAAAACAAGGTTCGAATGAGCTTTAGGAATAAAACAACTGATTTGTTTAATGAAGATAAAATACGCATCAAACAACATACAAAGATTCAAAAATTCATTAACAGAGAACACCCTTTTATCAAGGAAATAATAAGACGACTTGAATAAGGTAATATAAAACACCTTTTGATATTCATGACCAATTATTCTTAATGCTCCCATTAGCTAAATTGTTAATATCCTTTTCTAATAAAAAAATATCGGAAATACAACGAATACATTTAAATAGTTTTAAATCGTGGACATAAAGCAAAAAGTTTAAGTTTTTAAAGCAAGCACCTCTATCAATTATAAAATAGAGAACTAATAAAGAACCTATGCTGCCTTGAGGTATCAAGAGTTGGCCTTAAAGACATAAGATCTCTATTTTCTAGTTCAACAAATGATAATCTACCGAAGAGATTGATCTAAGACAAAATCTAAGACAATATATAGGTATAAGCACTCCAGCTTACGTAATAATATGCTATGACATCAGGAATATTAAAAGCTGCAAAGCAATAACGTGAAAGACAGGATAGGTTTGTAACAGTAGAGCGACCGCTAACAAAACCATGCTGGTACGAGCAAATGGAACCATTAACAGCAAAAAATAGTAGTTCAGTACAAAATTTGCGGAAATATTGAATATTGAAAGCTTGCTTCCGAGATGATGAGTCTTCAGTAGCAACTGCAAAAAAAAATGTCAATTGGCAAATTGAAAATTGAATTATATTAAATAAAATATCACTCTGCAGCCCAAAAGTGATAGCAGGAATTGAAATCCTTGCAGAGATTTACATTCTTACATACCTACAAATTTATATTCAAGTCTTCGATGTGCATAATATGATTTAACATGAAAGTTATGAAAAGTCATAGCAATAATAATACAAACTTCCTTTCTTTACTGTCACAAAAAAAAAAAGAAACAAAAAAAAAAAATCTGAACGAACCCGTTTGATGGAAGATCGCTATTAGTAGATTGAATTTGATCAACAGAGATTTAAAATGATGACAAAAATATCGTAGACAATGCATTTACGAGGTCCGTTCAAAGAGTATCACCAATACTCGTATGCGTTGTTGGTAATTTTCACGTTTTATTTAATTTTTACCCAAAACGAAATGCTGTCGTTAATGTTAAATCGTTAACAGATAATGTTAAAGGTTAACAGATAATGTTAAAGGTTAACAGATAATGTTAAATCGTTAACTGATAATGTTAAACGTTAACAGATAATGTTGAAGTGTACTGTTAATACCATAGCACGCAGCCATTCTGAAATTAACATTAACGATGAGTTTGTGCGGTTTATATAGAAATAAAAAAGTAAAGAGTTGAAGGCGGTCACGAAGGGAATGCTGTAGAAAATTACCAAAAATATATTTTAATGATCAAAATATCTAATGATCTTGGAAAGAGAATAAGAGAGAGAGAGAGAGAGAGAAAGCAAAAGTTATATTTTATTTTTGTAACAGAAAACTTTAGAGTTCAGTATCTCGCGTTCTGTAAATGCGATGGGATTACCTTAGATGGCGTTAGAAAGATTTTATTTTGTATTAAAACAGCTAATGGTAGTAGTGTTGGCCACTTAATTCAGTATTGTTTGAGCACATGTTAAAGAACAAGAAATATGCTAAATTCTATAACTCTTCTTCGATAAAAGCGAAAATGCAAGACAGGCAGCTGAAAATGTGATTAGTGTTTATAGTTTTGATACTGTAAACGTCACCCATGCACAATTTGGGTTTTATCGATTTCGTGCCGGCAGTTTCGAAGATGCTCCACGGCGTGGAAGGCCAAATGAAATTGTCGATAAAATTGTCTAAATCGAAGAGTCTGACCGTCATGCGATCTTCGGCTGCTTCGGTTGAACAGGGGCTAAACATAGCGCATAATACAATTTGGAGGCCATTTGAAAAGGCTTGATGTATGAGAGGAACATGAGAAAATGAGGAAAACCTCATGAACCAAATTTCCATCTGCGAACGGTAGCTGAATCGTAACAAAATCGACCCATTTCTGAAGCGGAATGTGACTGGTAATGAAAAGTGGATGACTTACAGCAACCTCAAATGAAAACTGTCGTGCTTGAAGGAGAGTGAGCCGACTCAAACGGTCTCCAAGCCAGAATTGACATCTAGAAAGGTTTTGTTGAGCGTTTGGTGGAATTGGTAAGGAGCCATCCACTAAGAGTTGCTCCCCTACGACCAAACTCTTAATTCGTACTTTATACCATCAGCAATGGGACCGTCCGATGGAAGCAATCACCAAAAAGCGCCAAACTTTGGCCAACAGAAGGGACTCTGTGTTACAGCAAGCCAACGCCAGACCATACATATCGATATTGACTCGCCAGACGCTTCTAGAGCGTGGTTGGGAGGTTCCTACGCATCCATCTTATTGTTCGGACCTCACCAAGTGATTACAATCTGTTTCCGCCTATGGCGAATGATTTGGTTGGTGGAGAGTTAGGCTTTAGAGACGCCTGTGGAAATTGATTGCCCCAAAGTTTTGTCAATAGGGACAAGGGTTTCTATGAGAGAACCATACTGGCATTACTTTCAAAATGGCAAAAAGTTTTCGACGAAATCCATCATATTTGATATTATAGATTCCTTTTTACTAGACCTAATATTGTGGTTTTATTTTTTTTAAGCAATACAAAATTCTCGTGACTTTTTAAGCAAACCTCGTACATATGCACATATGTATGTATGCATGAGGAATCAACTCTCAACTAAAGCAGCTAACAAGTTCATCATTAAAGGAAGTGATGCATTTGCAAGTGAGCTTTAAGTTCCGTATATGACAAAAATCGATTGCTCAACAAACAGATTGCCTTCAAGATGACACACACACACTCGCACATACAAACATAAATATTACATATAACTTCGTGAGTAGTTAATCCGATTTCCAGCAAACCATAAACGGCAAGCTTAAGGCATAACTGAAGCAAAACCTGCGATTTGGAGCAACAACTACTTTCCGCGTACAACTTTTAGGCTGCCAAAAATTTCGACGACCACCTGGTTGGCTACGTCATCATATCGCAGACACTTCCTCATTTCGTTGAGTGTGTCTAGTTAGTGGCAGTAGGTGGAGGACGACAAGGAGTGAGCACCAAATTGCAACTTTTCAAATGTCGAATTTATTCTTGGTTAACACGAGTGCTAGTGGCGCCGCCAACGCGTCGGAAAATTAAAAAAAAAAAAAAAAAAAAAAAAAAAACAATAAAAAAAATTATGCGCTGGCGTGTGTCATCATCGCTAGCCGTTGTCATCGCTCAGAGCTGCGTTGTGTCTTCCTTGAAAGGTAGTTTATTTTATATTAGTACAAACATATGTATATATGTATATGTGTTATTAGTACAAACTCGATTACAGCAGAAGAAAACAAGAGCCTGTGGCATGCCACCTCAATCAAGTGCAGTTTCTTCTTCTTCTTCTTCGTCTTCTTTTGCTTGTTTTTATTAGTTTTTGCCTAGTTTTTCTCTGTAACTGCTGCACACAGACACACACACACCCATGCATTTCGCTAATAAATTTCTTGAATTTTTTCTTGTTGTTGGTTGGTTCATTATTGTCACTTAATATTCAACGACGAACACAACAACAACAACAAAAACAATAATAATAAAACAATAACAACAACAACAACCACAACAACAACAACAACAACAACAAACAAACAAAAACAAACAACAACAACAACAAGAACAGCAAACACAACAACAACAACAACAACAACAACAGCAACATCGGTAGCAGCAAAAAACATCGCTAGGAATCTTGTGGCGCAAGCAATGAGGCATTTCACATTTTGTTATTAGCATCGAAGCATTCACGCATGCGCAGCGAACGAAATGCCATTGCGACACATACCACATACCTATCTATGTACATATGTATATATGTGCATGCATTTAAACATATGCACATTATTTGGCCTGCTTGTGGCTTGTTTGTAACCAAATTTATAAGAGTTACAACATGAAATTCATTTGTTGTAAATTTTTTTTATGTTTAATACTCAAAGGTATGTAGGCATTTCTTAGCTGCTGCTGCTGCTGCCGCTTCTTCTTCTTCTACTGCTTCTTCTTCATCTTGTTTTGTTTCTCGCATTTTTATATCGCGAATTAATGGACAAATATGAGTGCGAATTGCATGCGAAATTATTACTTTGTTTTCTCGAACACACACTTACATACATTCACATATTTATATACAGGTATATGTGTGTGTGTGTGTCCCATATGTAAACATAAACAGTAATTAAATGAAACATGTTATTGTTTCTGTCTGCTGTGAATGAATGAAAAGCCTTTAAAGAATTGGTATGAATAAAATTTAATGCATATTTATGTACATATGTATGTATGCTCATAAAAATTTTAATATTAACAAATTCAATTCGCGTTGGTTGTGAGCTGTGCATGATATGTCGCTATATGTGTAGAAGATTTATCTTAATTAAGATAGGCTGAAAAAATTTAAAAACCAATTCTTTGTAGAAAAAACACATGTGGACTTACGGACACAATCTAACCAGAGATGGCTTTACCGTAATACATCTACCGATTTATAATAAATAGCCCAATCTATGGTAGTTTATTAGTTAACAAGAGCAAAATTATCTTTACAATTAAAAGCCATTTAAAGCAGCGTCCAGATGGGATTATCCTCATAATCCTGCAGAGGATAAAGATACCCATCTTTTAAGGCCAGGTTCCTCCAAAAACGTGTTTTTCCAAAAAAATTTTATTTATTAAAAAAAAATATTTATAAATCGAAGTTTTTATACTTACCATGAGTAGGCGTATAAAAATATTATTCTATTTTTGTCGGCAGACTTTTTAATTGTTTTACCATATTTTTTCAATTTTAACTGTTTATAAATTTTTTATGTAAATAACAATGAATATTTTTGGTAGAGAGACATTTTAGGAATAACATGCCGTTTAGTTCATGTTTATATGTTCAATAGGTTCCAAATAAGCTTGTCACCCAGTTGAAAAAACGTGGCGGACGTACCGTTTGGCACGCTCCGCTCTTCGCTCTCCTCTCTTCTATACTTACTTCTTGGTCTCGTGGACTTTCTGGACTAATTCTATATTATTTCTAAGATTATTTTTTTTAGATGTTTGGAAAATTTTTTAGAGGAACCTGGCCTTAATGACTCAAAAGGATGTTGTAGTTGTTTTTATACCTGTTATCCCTTCTTATGCGCCGGCGAAAATAGTCTAAGTCATCGAGGTCTTCTAACAGGAGATCGAGTATACGAGCTGTTTCGACGGAAAAGAGGGTTTAGATGAGTAGGTTTTAAGGGGCATGCATAGAGATGGTTAGTCTCATGCGGGGTCTTATTTGTATGCGAAGTGAAGGAATGCAAGCTGTCGACTGAGACCCTCATTAACTTAGGTAGTTAGTTGTTTACGTTATCTACTTTCATAATCAGTCCAAGGGCGGTACTCCTTGCTGGTGAAAAGAGGATTCCGCAGCTGGAGTTGTCGGGCAGTGAAGAAGTGGGAAATGTCGGCGAGACAGTTGCTCTCTGTTGAGGTGGGAGTTTCATATGTAGAAATTAAACAGAAGTGGGGAGAGGAGATCACTCTGTGGAACCCTTTGTTTAATCTTACAAAGTTTAGAAGTTTGACCGTTAAACTCTATCATAACTGCCATATCAAACAGATCATCGCGTCCCGTCTGGTTAGACACTACGGCACAGAACTTGGTTATTTCAGAAGAGAGGTTGCGAGACCTTACATGCTATCCCACATGATGCAATAAATATAGTAGGCAAATTATATGTTGCAAACAGCAAATAGTTGAGATTGATACCAAACTGATCTCGAAGATGAATATTGAAACACGAAGAGAAAGCTGGAACTGTTGGAACTGGAGCATGGCTTTGTAACCAACTTGTTTAGGTCGAGAAAAGTTTCCGAAAGTTAATTCATTTTTCTGATAACGCTTTTAAAAGAGATTCCTAATAAAGGAAAATTCAAATAATCTTAAATGATCTGGATTAACGTCAAATATTTCTATAAGAGTGAGACGTTCTCAGCAACATTTTAAAGTCCCGAACAACTGGATTCAATAAGTGGAGAGATTATGAAGTTTTAATTATGTTTTCAAAGGTACTTTTTGGTTTTCCTTACTGAGAGGTTTGGGCTATTGGTACCAACAATAAGCTATTATTGTCTCAAACGATTCAGAAATTATCTTCCATGGCTTTGGGCCTCAGTTGAGTTTTTCCTACTATATATTATACTATACTTATTGCATATTTGTACGTTTAAATGATTAATTTCATGTGATTGACACTCTTAATCCGCGAAGAAACACCGTTTGAAAACTGAAACAAGTTTTGCATAATCTAAAATTTTTTTTGCGTACATCTTTATTTTAACCTATCAATATTTTTAAATATTTTTATAGTTTGAAAACCAGAAAAGAAAAGGTTTTATGATGACAACAAGTTCATTGTTATCCATCTGACAAGTCTTTTAACGATACTTTATTGTTAAAAATAATGGGTTTTTAATAACTAAATACAAATTTACTAAACAAGCAGCCATCGAAGCTAAACAAAACCAAAAAAAATAAAAAATAAAAAAATAGAAACTAAAAAAAAAATTAGAAGTGATTGACTTGGTTAAGATGCTGTAATAAGTAATAGTTAAGTACAAGGTAACGAACCACGAAACGGTTAATCATGAAGTCTACTTGAAACACAATAGATTTTCAACGCTTCTCTCGCGACATGCAATTTAAATAACTTTGTTGTCTTCTATTCAACAGAAAACAATAGAAAAGTTGTAATTTTCTGCGTAAATATTAGTTGCGGTTATATTGGGTTATGAAAGGGTTTAGGTAAAAATATTTGCAAGATTACGATATGAAAGCGTTTCACTATTTCTAATTTTAATTTTAACTTCACTTTTTCTTTAATTTTGATTTTAGTTTTAATTTTAATTTTAATTTTACTTTTAATTTTAATTTTAATTTTAACTTTAATTTTAATTTTAATTTTAATTTTAATTTTAATTTTAATTTTAATTTTAATTTTAATTTTAATTTTAATTTTAATATTAATTTTAATTTTAATTTAGTTTTAATTTTAATTTTAATTTTAATTTTAATTTTAATTTTAATTTTAATTTTAATTTTAATTTTAATTTTAATTTTAATTTTAATTTTAATTTTAATTTTAATTTTAATTTTAATTTTAATTTTAATTTTAATTTTAATTTTAATTTTAATTTTAATTTTAATTTTAATTTTAATTTTAATTTTAATTTTAATTTTAATTTTAATTTTAATTTTAATTTTAATTTTAATTTTAATTTTAATTTTAATTTTAATTTTAATTTTAATTTTAATTTTAATTTTAATTTTAATTTTAATTTTAATTTTAATTTTAATTTTAATTTTAATTTTAATTTTAATTTTAATTTTAATTTTAATTTTAATTTTAATTTTAATTTTAATTTTAATTTTAATTTTAATTTTAATTTTAATTTTAATTTTAATTTTAATTTTAATTTTAATTTTAATTTTAATTTTAATTTTAATCTTAATTTTAATTTTAATTTTAATTTTAATTTTAATTTTAATTTTAATTTTAATTTTAATTTTAATTTTAATTTTAATTTTAATTTTAATTTTAATTTTAATTTTAATTTTAATTTTAATTTTAATTTTAATTTTAATTTTAATTTTAATTTTAATTTTAATTTTAATTTTAATTTTAATTTTAATTTTAATTTTAATTTTAATTTTAATTTTAATTTTAATTTTAATTTTAATTTTAATTTTAATTTTAATTTTAATTTTAATTTTAATTTTAATTTTAATTTTAATTTTAATTTTAATTTTAATTTTAATTTTAATTTTAATTTTAATTTTAATTTTAATTTTAATTTTAATTTTAATTTTAATTTTAATTTTAATTTTAATTTTAATTTTAATTTTAATTTTAATTTTAATTTTAATTTTAATTTTAATTTTAATTTTAATTTTAATTTTAATTTTAATTTTAATTTTAATTTTAATTTTAATTTTAATTTTAATTTTAATTTTAAATTTAATTAACTTTAACTATTACTTTAATTCTTCTTCAGTTAACCCGAATATGTATTTACGTGTATGTATGAGCGTCGTATGAGTGCTGACCTAAAGCTACCTCGCTACAAATTAAATGCATCCATCAATCATAAAACTTATCCATAAATTTTACCCCAACTATTAAATATCCATTAAACATACAAAATTGCAGCTCCGAAATATATTTTAAAATTATTTAATTTTAAAACAACAACAAGAGTAACAATTGCTGAAAGAAATAATGAAAATGCCACACACTCCTATCATTTTCACGCCATCTCTGCCACACAACGCCACTTAAACTGCTCGCATGAGGCGGGTGTGGTAGCAGGTGTTCGCTGGTGGCGCATCGAAAGTTCACTGCTTGTGTTGGGGTTTGTAATGAAAATTTTGACGTGAGTTCAGAAATTACTTTCAGAAAATTATTACAAACATATTTTGGAAGTTAGGGATTATAGTAAAAATGTTTCGTAGTATCTGCTTATTTACTCTCGAGATTTATGCGGAAATGTCTTATTCTGAACTTCGAGAAATCTTTGACAATGATAAGTTGTAGTCCGAATATAATTTACCGACATTTCAATACCAGAAACCATTCAAGAAAGTGCTTCAAAAAGGAAATGATTAGTTTGTAGGCCAGTTGGTAGGTAGATTGTTCGGGATGAGAGTGTGAGCAGAAACGCTCACTGTTTCATTATTTTCATAAATTGTTCTACGAAAAGTTTCCTCATCCAGCATATATTTCAGATGTAGCGTCTTCTGACTATTTCCTGTTTTTTAACCAAAGGAAGTGGCTAGACGGTAAGAGATTCGGGTCAAGTGAAGAAGTCTCTACTGAGGGCAATGCCTAGTTTGGGAGCCTAGAGACAACGTAAAAAAAATGTTCTGAAATGTTAAAAATTTTAAATTTTTTTTACCCTTTCTGTTTGGTACTCATTTGGTCTTCTATGTTTATTTTATATATATACTTTTTTATTTGGAATTTTTAAGGAGCAGGCAATATTCAAACATTCTTGAAATGAACCTTGAGAATATTATGTTCTTCTTCTTCTTTATAGGCGTTGACACCGCTTATACGATTAAAGCCGAATCAATTATAGCGCGCCATTCATCCCTTCTTTCGCTGTTTCGCTTTCCACCTGATCCTTCCAATGGAATGGTGGTCTTCCTCTGCTTCCATCGGCGCAGTAGCCACGTATTTCAATGCTGGACGACATGCAAAACTTTTGTTTCAAAGACTCCCAATGCAGATTAATCAGATTTTGACAATGTTACAATAAAGAATTTTAAGTATACTTATAATCAAATTGATTCAGTAGTCCCAATAATGTACACTGGCTCTACATATTAGGTCAAGTAAAAAGTTCGTTCGGTTTTATTATTATTGATTTTTCCAAATATGATAACTTTATGTACATTTGTCCGATTTAAGTAGAAGGCTGTGTCCCTATTGGCAAAAAACTCGGTGAGCCAATTTTCACAGGCCTCTCTTGAGGCCAACTTCTCACCATTAAGCGCGTTCCCCATGGACAGGAAAAGATAGTAATTACTTGGTCCGGACTATAAGGTGGGTGTTTTAGGACCTCCCATCCGAGCTCCTGGAGCTTCTGGTGCGTCACCAAAGACGTGTGTGGCCTCTGTTGATCAAAGATGGCCTCTTCTGGATGAGTGCTGCCTTCAAGGGGTCCAGTTGTTGGCAGTAGAGGGTCGAATTGAGCGTTTGGCGATAGGGGAGCAGCTCGTAGTAGATGATTCGTTGCCGATCCCACCAAACGCACAGCAAAACCTTCCTGGCCGTCAATCCACCGCGTTTCGAGCACGACCGATTTCGCTTGAGGTTGTCTTAGGTGATGCACTTTTCATCGCAGATGGAAATTCGGTCCATCATGTTTTTTTGCGTTAGTTCATGTGGCACCCAAACATTGAGCTTCTTTTTGAATCCAAAGTTATGCAAATGGTTCCAAACAGTTTTCTGGCTTATCTTTAGTTCCTCAGCAATTAAATAAGTGCTCACGTGACGGTCTGTTTCCACTGTTTCCACTATTTCCATGATTTTATTGCAATTTTCGACGACAGGCCTCCCGACGTGTGGTGCATCTTTGACATCGAAATTACCGGAACGGAACCTAGTAAACCACTTTTGTGCTACACGTTCGTTTACAGTATCCTGCCCATGAACTAAACTAATTTTTTCAGCCGCTATAGCTGCTTTTTCGCCTTGATCGAAGAAAAATTGTAAAATTTAGCGAATTTTCTCTTTGCTGGTGTCCATCTTTGACGATCGCTCACAACGTACTGAGTCAATTAATCGAAAAACTGTCAAAGACAAACTTTTAGCGCGAATAAACACGTTTTCAGCGCCATATAGTATGACATGATGCGACACGTGACACTAGTACTATGGACAATAACGCCATCTCTTAGATAAAACCGAACGAACTTCTTACTTGACCTAATATATAACTAGATAAAGAGAAGCATATCTCTTTTCAGGCAGTTTTGATGTGGTGGATTCGCTAGAAAGATAATCGTGGATTCAATCTACGACTGTTAGCCTTGGTGGATTGTTCGACTTGAGCTTGGGACATTTCGTTCTTCTCGAGAGACTCTACGTCCATTTCTCAGCTGCATGGATTACTGTATTTCCGAGCTAGCGTCATATGGCTCTTCCAGCTCCATGATCCTTTCATGGATGAACTGGAGTGCACCCAATGAATGGAAGAAAGAAGCATTAAACTTCTTCAGCGATGGTTCGAAACCTAACCCAAAGGAGTGTGTGGGAACTATCAAGTGGCGGAGGCTACTAGAATACTGCAGAATATTTCACTTCACTTATTATGAGATAAATATTTTTTGATCTTCAAATCATTATAAAAATCTACCAATAATATTATATTCACACAAATATTTACAAACTTTTGATGGCTAAATAGAGACTTGCCAGAAATTCTGTTTATAATCAAGATTTCAAAAATATTTTAGATCGACACTAGTCTAGTAGTTGGCGAAGTTTTTTAGCGGCGAGAATCCAGACTGCTGGTAGGACTATTATCAAAAATAAAAACAGGGATTGTGAGGAGACAACAGAGCATATAATATGAGAGCACTTGGCACTCGGCAGAGAGAGGTTGATCGTGTTTGTTGATAATAAACTGATGGGAATTTCCAATCAGCAATGGACAAAAAGCCGAAGCACTTCTATGTTTATGTGGACATAGTTCCAAGGACTCGATCAGTTCAACTTAACATAACCTTGTCCTGCAATCTATGCTAGCACTTTGGGACTACCAAAATATTTAGTACTCAATATGTATACAATATTTAGACTTCGCAGAAAAATCTTCTGACATGCCACAGCATAAAAACATACTCTTTTCTATTAAAAATGTTTCAAATTTGTACTCCCATAACTATTTTTTTTTTTTGAAAGTGCAATGAAACGCGAAGAAGGCGTAAAATATGTAATGAAAACTTTGTTGCGATGCGGCAAACTCATCATAAACAATTACGTGATGCATCGCAGCGATAAAAGGTAGCAGCGATGGCAGCAACAGAGATCAGCTGCATGTGCGATAAAAGCAAGACAGTCAAATCTTCATCACCATCACTGCCAACCTACCAACTTCGCGCTGGTGCCAATTGACGCGGGAAGCGTGCCGCTGGTGTTTCGCGCAGACTGACGTTGCAGCAGTCACCACACAACACTCACACTCACAGTCAGCTAGGAAGATTGAAGTGGTAAAAGTGTCAGCCAAGACAGAATCGGCGCCTGTTGCCAGACACAACAGTTGCAAGTGTGTCACTCAGTCATTCAGCTACATAGACTACAAGTCAGACGGTCTTCAATTTCTTGATGCAATCTTCTTTTATTTTATTAACTGCTAACTTGGAGTTGGGAATTTGGAGTCAATTGAGTTGGTTGCCACTAAGTCGCTAAGTGGTGTGATGGTATTTTTTCCCTACTTTTTGCTGCAAACTTTAAAATTTTATTTGTTAATTTTTTTAATTTTTTCTTTTCTAGTTTTTTTTTTCTGAGAGGGAGTTGGAATCTCAAGCGTTAATCAAAGTGAAAATGTGTCGAAGTCTAAATGTGTAGACAATTTATTGTTAACGTGCAGCAAGCAGCCACCAGCCCTTGTGTCTTTCTCCATGCGCCAGCACCGAAATGTAACTCATTACATCATTGTATGTGGCGGCACTTGAAGACAATTGAAATGCAATTGAATGGAAAAATGAGTGAAAATTAGGTTAGCGCAGGTTGAAAAAGCGCATATCATTTCTTTGAAATTTTAGAGATTTTTTTTCGGATTTCATTTTTTTCTAAAATAAAGAAAAAAGTAATTTTTTTTTGTGAATCTATTTTATTTTATTTTCAGTTTTGATTTTATTTTTTTATGAATATCTTTTAGTTTTTTGTGATTTTACTTAAAAATTTTTTTAATTTTTTGCGCGTAAGGCAGTATTTGTTTAATTTTATAATATTTTTCTGATTTTATTTTAATTATTTATTTTTACTTCAATTAATAATTTTTGTATTTTATTATTCCTATTTTCATTTTGTACTTATTTTTTCTTTTTATTTTTTTTTGTGATTTTGTTTTAATTATTTATTTTTACTTCATTTATATTTTTTTTTTTATATTTTGTAATTAAATTTTGGTTTTATTTGATTTTACTTAATTTTTTTTTACATTTATAATATATCTGATTTTAAGGTAATTATTTCTTTTTAATATTTTTCTGATTTTATTTTAATTATTTATTTTTACTTCATTTAAAAATTTTTTTATTTTTTTGAATTAAAATTTGTTATTTGTGATTTTACTTAAAATTTCTTTTAATTTTTTGCGCATATGGCAACATTTTTTTTTGCTTTTATAATATTTCTGATTTAAGGTGATTTTATTTTAATTATTAATTTTTACTTCAATTGAATGTTTTTGTATTTTTTTCCTATTTTAATTTAGTACTTATTTTTTTCTTTTTATTTTTTTTTGTGATTTTATTTTAGTTATTAATTTTTAATTCATTTAAATATATTTTATTTTTCTTAATTAAAATTTTTTTTTGTGATTTTATTTAAATTTTTTTTTAATTTTCTGCGCGTATGGCAACACATTTTTTCACTTTTATAATATTTTTGATTTTAAAGTAATTAATTTTATTTAATATTTTTCTGATTTTATTTTAATTATTTATTTTTACCTCATTTAAATACTTTTTTAATTATTTTTTTTTGGTTTTCATTTTAGTTATTTTTCTATAAATTTTTATGATTTTCAATTAATTAATTTTTTGTATTTTTTATTGTTGTTGAGGTTTTTTTTTTTGTTGATGTATCAATGTGAGCTTGAATACATCAATTTACTGCTGTTAGCGCTTGGGCAACAAATAAAAAATACTTAAATGCACACACTTATCGACAAGCAAATTGAAATGTCTTGAGTGCAATGAGATTGGGGTTAAAATCAATTAACAAGGCTATGGCGGGTTAATGAGTTGCATTTGTTAAAAAAAAACCCAAACCAAACCAAAACAAATTAGGGAAAAATGAAGAAAAAATACAAAAAATGTGGCATAATAAATAGATATATTTATATGTGATATATGTATAAATTTTTTTTTCAATATCATTGTAATTGCAACAGTTGAAGATGCATATATAGGTATACAAGTGCATATATTTTCATTTTTCTATTATTTTTATTTTTGATGTTTTCCACGTTTTTTTTTAATATTTCCACTGATTTGTTTTGGTTTGGCTATTTCCAATGCAATTGTTGTTATCTTTTCTTATTTATTTATTTTTTTACCTTTTGTATTTTATTTTTGCTATATATGTATGTATGTACATATCTACTCTTATTAATCAATTCCATTGATATCTTCAAATTATTTGGTGCGCAGCGCATTCTTTAATTTTTTCGATTCATTATTATATAAATATCCATTGCACAATTTTTTCTTATGTATGTATGTGTTTACTTGCATATACAAGTATGTGTGCCATTCATGCAGCTTAAACTTTAATTTGTTTAATACTTGTATGTACACAATTTGGGCGAGTAAAATCGAATAACCCAACGCCAAAGTAGATTACATAAGCTGCACATGCATACATATATATATATTATATATGTATATAACTCACGACAAGCTGCTTTAGTTGAATATTTGTATGTGTGAGTGGCAGTAATTCATCTTCAGTGCATCTAGTTTTTTAATAGATGCCTTACTTATACCATAGCTGCAGCTGTTGCATGGATTTATAAAAATAAATTAAAACAAATAAAATATTTTAAAATACTGAGAGAAAAATAATTAGGCAAAAGAAAATTGTTTGGAAATTTTTTAAATATTAATTTAATAATTTTTGCCTAAATTTTGGTGATTTTTGATATTAAAAATTCGATTGGTTCCCCTTTTTTTCTCCATTTATATTCATTTATTTTATTTCAATTAAAAAAAAAATAAATTTATTAATTTTCCGTCTTTTCATTATATCTTAAACACCCAACAAAATAATTTTAAAAAATATACAACCATTAATTCTTTAAGTGTAACACCGCGTTGACGATGTTGCACGCACCGCAGATACTTGATTAAGCCAATGAATATGTATATAAAAGTCTAAATATGTACATAGAAGAGTGCACTGCACACATTTTTATCTGTCAAATAAAGACGGGGCAACTAGTGTGTGGCAATAGATTGGCGATGAGGATGGCTATATAACGACTAGGCACCAGGTCGCCAAAGCCAAAAGTTGCATTAATAAAAAGATGAGAGCTCAGTAGTGGTTGACTGAAAGCGCCACATGTGGCGCACTCAACTATGTACCGTATGTGTGGACGCCGAAATATGCGTGTACACTAAAGTTGTATAGTCGTAACTAGGCTATTATTTTCTAAGCAATCAAAATGCCGTACAAACACACCAAAATATGCGCCGAATTACAAAATAAAATTAATGTGGGAATTTGTTGTTTAAGAAATGAAATGAAATAAAGTAACATAAAATAAAATAAAAAAATGAAATAAAAATTAAATTAAATAAAAGAAAAAAATATAAATAAAAATAAAATAAAGTAAAGTAAAATAAAAAAAAAATAAAAAATAAATAAAATAAAATAAAATAAAATAAATAACATAAAATGAAATAAAAAAAATAATGTAAAATAAAGTAAAATAAAATAAAAAAAATTAAAATGAAATGAAATAAAATAAAAAATAAATAAATAATATAAAATGAATAAAAACTAAAAAAATAAAACATATTAATTACAAAAAATAAAATAAAGTAAAAAGTATTAATCAAAATGAATATAATAAAATAAAGTAAAGTGAAGTACAATATAAAAAAATAAAATGAACAAAAAATCAAATTTAAAAAAAATTTATTTCAAAAATAAAAAATAAAAATAAATTAAATAATTAGAAAATAAATTAAAATAAAAAGACTAAACCAATGTAATGTAATGAAATAAAACAAAACAAAACAAATAAGAATAATAAAATAAAATAAAAGGATTGGTGCAAAATGCAATGAAGGAAAATAACATAAAAAGTGAAATAAAAATAAATGTTTAGAAATAAAAAAAAATAGAAAAATATAACATAATTTAATACAAAATAGAATGAAATTCAAAAAAATTTAATGAAATAAAAACATAAAATAATATGAAAGAAAAACTTAATTGTAATTAAATAAATAAAATAAAATTAAAAAAAAACTATTATTTCATTAAATAATAGAAATCAAACTAAAATACGAGTATAGTAAAATAATATTTATTAAAAAAAATTAAATAAAATGAATAAAATAATAGAGCAAAAATAAAAGGAAACATAAATAAAACAAAGCAAAAATAAAATAAAATAAAAAAACTGAAGCAAATTAAAGAAAATAAAATTAACTGAAAAATTAAAACGAAATATTGTAGAAGAAAATTAAATACATTTTTTTTAAATAAATAAAAACAAGTCAAACTGAATTAAAATGTAAATATAATGTATAAAATAATAACTAAATAAATTAAGTTGAATTAAGTAAATCAAAATAAAAAATCCCTTCAGCTCAATAATAAAAATAAATCAAATAAAATCAGGTAAAGTAAAATGTCATAGATCAAAATATAGTAAATTAAGAAATAAAATAAATTAAATTAATTTAATAAAATAAATTCAGTAACATAGAAAATTTGAAATTAATTAAAGTAGAATAAAAAATAAAAAATTTAATTTCCTTGTGATATAATAAATATTATAAAAATTAAATAAATTAAATTGAATGAAATAAATAAAATATAAAAGTTTAAAATCAAACCAAAATATCATAAAAAAGAACTAACTATATTTAAAACAAAATTGAATAAAATAAAATTTGTTTTAATTAAGTTGAATGAACAGCAATCAAAGTCAAATAAAACAAACCTCAAAATTAAAATAAAACAAAAAAAAAATGAAATAAAAATAATAAAATTAAATTGAAATAAAATAAAATATAATAAAGCGATAATTAAAAAAAAGTAAATAAATATATAAGAAGTGTAACAAAAAACGAAAATAAATTCATTAAATTAAATTGAGCTAAATTTAATTACCTTAAATTAATTGAAATTAAATAAGGAAGAAATTATACTAACTTACACTGTTGCCAAGGGGAATTGCATTCGCATACGCACACAACATATATGGTACATATATGCATATAAACACACATACACTGCCACATATGCTTCAGCGCGTTAATTAAAGCTTGTTTGCATTATTACATTGCTACAATGGAGCGTGCAACATTTCACATTACAATTACAACAATTTGTTCACCTAGCTTGTTTTGTGACCGTTGTAATGTTGACTACATTCCCCTTAAATCAAAGGTCTGCAATTATTACATATGTTATGTATATTTACGTATGCACATACGACTACAGACCTACCACATGTATTTGAGTGTACCTAAGCCATTCAACCTAATTCAAACCTGACCCGCTGCGGCTATTAAAAGCGCACATAGCAAACATGTGATGACCGGGCGATGAAATGGCAACAACAGTTAATGCAACAATAACAACAGCAGGAACAACATATGGTCAACATTTTGAACCTTAATGAGTGAGTGTTACGACTGGCACGTATGTAACTTGGCGTAGATAAACACCATTACATGAGGTTATGAATTACATGAAGACCATAATTTTTCGACATAAGCACATACGAGTATATTACATGTACATATATATATGTGAGATTACTGCCTCACATATATGGTATATACAACATTTTGAAGGAAGGCAAATTGAAATTAACATGGTCACTGCAGTTAATTTGGTTACATTTTAATTCAACACTCCACCACAGCCGAAGTAAAGTATGTACAATTTTAATCATATACAATACACCATATATGTATATAAATAAATAAAATTATTGTATATGCATTTTTCAGAAATATTTACTTAACATCTAATATCTTCTTAAAGACTTTATTTATTGTCACCTCTTCTGGCTACTTAAATAAATTGGAGGTCACCTACATACATAGATTTTTATTTATAAAATTTTAGGAATTTTTTACGCACATACATATCTACTATTTTAATTAAGTGCTAATACCTTGTACTCACATTTATCTGTATTTAATAATTTGCCCTTTTAATTCCGCATTTACCTCACCTTTTCTTGCCTCTTCACACTGTATCGACCTCTGCCACTTGGTTTGTGTATTAAAGTTATACATAAATCAGTTTCGGTGATTTAGAGGTTAAATTCGGTAATTAAATTTTAATTTTTTGGTAATTTAAATTTAATGCTTATTATTTGAATATAAAAATTCCACGTAAAAGGTTAGCGTAGTAATTGAAATAATAGAAAAAATATTTAAAATCAGGTAGGTAATTTTTTCACAATTTACGCTGATAAATATGTAATATTAATGTTAATAAGGTCTCAGTGAAGGCAAACATCTCGATCGTTTACTTCAAACATTGAATTCATAGGTAGATGAGGTCAACCGAAGCCTACTGGACAGAAAATGAGTGGAGTAAGTTGGAATTGGGATCTATATACCATAGGGAAGCCCCTAGTCTAATAGCCGAAATTATTAGACCCATTTCTTATAGCTGAAGTAAGATTATTCAATCTAAATTTCGGAAAATTACATTCCTGAGTAGAAAAGCCTAATAGCTTCACCTCCTTCGTCTAACTCTTTTCGAACCTTATCGAAAATGTACTAAAACGAGTGAGAAAGAAACCTTCGCCCACAGATCTGTGGTTCAAGAGAGCATTGGAGGATTTAAAAGGTTATTAAGTTTGTTCGGAGAAAATGGTCTGTTTTCAAAAATTTTTCTTTCTATAAATAATAAACTATTTTATTCAAGCTATTTACTCTCTTAAAGGACAATATAAGGAGAATATAAAGAAAAATATTCATAATTCCGCCATTATGACGTCATTTTCGGTGGCTACTCTGAAAAAGGACGTTGACTGTAGAACTCATGACAGCATCGTCCGAAGTGAAAACCGGAACTAGGATTTGGATGAAGGAAAAAATGTGATAACTGGACTTTTTGACAAATTTTTTTACAAAAAAAAAAAAAAAATTTATAAAATTCGTACAACATTTTTTGCTTTTAAATAGTTGCTATTGAAAAAATATCTTGTGTCCAATTCTTCTGACAACCGACTTTGAAAACATAGTTTCGCGAAAAACGCGTTTAAAGAGTCTACCTGGTTTGAGCGCATACCTTCCCGAGACTGTATCTCTACGAAGGTCGACATGTAGAAAGTGCATTCATACCTGCCTTACAGTCACCGGTGGCCTCTAGGGACCTAGCAAACACGAGCAAACCTTAATAATCTCTTCATACTTGCAGTTGTACACGTATACATAGAATTGATTCACCTGTCAGCAGGTAAATGGGATATCACCGAATACTACAGATGCTACTAGACACCAACCGGTTGATATCAGTGATCCACTGGTATTCTCTGATACTCCTCCGCTAACCACGCGTTGTCCATTGGTTATCACAAGAAGCAAACCAGTTATTCTTTTCAATGCACTGGTTGACAGTTCCGCTTTTGCGTCTTTCGTTAAGAAGGCCAATCACTTACCTGTCCAGTCCAGTCATTACTGAGAGCCCACCCTAGTCCTTTCATAAACACATTTCATTTTTCGAAGTAAGACATTTAATGTTAGATTAACGAAGCTATACCTCACCCATAGCTAACGCATATTATAAGAGTTTCAATTAAAGGGAGACCATCCAATAAAAGAGATTCATATCGACCGATATCCATCTTCGCCCCAGTAGGGATGAAATTTGAGGATATGTTGCTTTCAGGTCCTCCACACCATCTGAACTCTGCAGATCACCAGCATGGCGTCCGCAAAGTCCACAGCACCACCATCGCACTTAAAGTCATAAACATAGAGATAAGTCCTGGCCTCAACCAAAATTGACCCTGCGCGCGAATTGTCCAGATAACACTGGATTTTTCAAAATCTTTCGACACGGTTAGAAGAGGAGGACCATGAGTTATCTGAGTTATCGATAGCCGTCGGTAGAATTTCGAGGTCACTACTCCAAACTCAGGAAAACTAAACCGTGAGTTACGTAGGATAGTGTGCTCTCCCTATTATTGTTGCATTTCAGACCTTACTTCACGATCAGGTTGAGTCTTGTCACAAGAAGTGAACCAAGGTGTACAGTCTGGCTGGACCTGAATGACATAGTCTAAGGCGTAAACTTTCAACTGTTAATAACTCAAATTTGCTGGAAGTTGCACTCGGTTGCCTGCACGCAACCTACGAGATCATTGACCGGCTACTATCATGTCAGACCACAGTTTTGAGGACAGGAGGCAGCAAACCTCTTAATGTCGCCAGCACAATGTTATGCAGTTCTAGCAATATCTCCAGTTTTGAGGACAGGAGGCAGCAAACCTCTTAATGTCGCCAGCACAATGTTATGCAGTTCTAGCAATATCTGCTGAGAGACCTTTTTGCGGATTACAGTGCGTATCATATCGTAAAACCCCGGCTACTGCCAGAATAAATGTGAATATATTATCAGAATTCAACCATCACATATAGCAGAAGAAGACCTTGAGCTGACTCGGATGACCAGATAAGTACTGCCAGAATTAAGGTCTGATTAATGCAGCAGAGTCAATACCCTGCTTGGCCCCAGCATACTGCATATAAAGAGCACCTCTAAATTACAACAACCCCCACTTTGCCCGTCTACTAAAACCCACTCATCTAACTTTCTTCTTCTTCTGTCCCCAACTTGTCAAAACAGGTCGTTTCTTGCATCTTTCATGAAGCTCAGAGACTAAGACAAACTTTGTCTGCTTCTAAGCGTGACTAGATACAATAACAGAAATGATTTAGCAAGGAATATGCTTGAACAGAAAGATCTTTTTTTGGGCTTCTTTCTTATCTATTTCTGTATGAATCCTTGTGGTCACAGCCTAAGACACGAAAGGCGGCTTGTGTTAGGAGAATGAAAGAGGGGTTTATAAGTTCTAAGTAAACTGTTTGGAATTCGAACTCTTGGCTTATTTTCCATTAATCCATACTACATCATCATCATCATGAGTTGAGCTTTGAAATTACCGATAGACACTAACAAGTTCATTTCCCTCGAAACTTCTTGTGGGAAACATAAATTTGCAATCAGTCCGCTGACGACGTGTTGCCTTCCATTGGCAGCCCCGGAGCGCACTCAGGTCGATCGATGATTACGCAAGTACTCGACGTCGCTTTGTCTATCCACCGTAGTCGTCGTCCCCATTGCTCCGGTACTCTGGCCGCTGGCAAAGCTGTTGACACTCTTTTGCCACTAATTTTTTATGTTTAATGTCACCAATATTACGAATGATGTTGGCACGATATTGATGCAATTTTATTGCTTTTATATTTACACCGTTAGCAGCACGGTTAACGGTTGCTCGGCTGCTTGGCTGCCTGCGCTTGCCACTTCAACGATTTAGTGGCGATGTGCTGTTGCATTGTGGTAGTTGTTGCAACATAACGCACTTGAATTTAGTTGCACTCGTTTTAGATGTCTTTGCTATTGTTGTTGTTGTTGTTGTCGTTGTTAGTGGCTGTGGCAAATGTTGCCCTCAAGTGCAGTCGTCATCAGCAACAACTGGCGCTGTCACAGCGCCTGGAAATATAACATCAATAATGGTAACAGTAGCAAAAAAGCAATAACAACAACAACAACAACAACAACAATATTAACAAAGCTCAGGCACTTAACGAAGCACGTTTTTGCCAGCCGTTGATTTTTTTTTTGATTTTTTTTTTGTTTTTTGCTTTGCTACGAATCCAAATCATTGTCGAGCTGCTGCTGCCGCAGCTGTTGCTATTTGTGCTCAGCCATTAATGCATTCAATTGTTGTCTACAGTCCGTTCATCGTTGCTACATTTCTTTGTGAGTTTTTAATGTTGCCTCTATTGAGTGCCGTTAGTTTAGATTTGTTGTTGCACTGCGACCAACAACTTGACCAAAATATGTATGATTGCACTCGAATCAACGCACTTGTAGTAGCAGCAGCAGCGGCAGCAGGTAACGCAAATGAGCTGTTATTTTATATATTATTGTACCATAGGCGCTTGAGCGATTTTCCGAAGACTTGAAGTGTGCGTCTTGATATTCCCAGAAATGGCGGAACCTACCAGTTCCAAGTCGTCTCAGAACGCCTGACGGATGGGAGGTTCTTGACAATTCTAGGTTGATTAATCTGGTCTGGGCTCGTATCGATGACCCCTGATGTATAAAACTCCACAGAACTTTTACTTCTTATTGAAATATACCAACAAATGGAGGTACTTCACCTCTACTCTAAGCCAGCTCTGAACGGCTGATGGGTTTTTATGAGGACCTTTTTTATTTCATGTCAGAAATACACTCGGAGGGTTTGACATTTTTTAAATTATTTATGTATATTTTCGTTTTTTTTTTTGTGTTCTTGTGAGGGTTCGAACCCATGACTTTTCGCATGGTGGTAAACACTAATAACCACTCATCTGAAGCGGTCCTGAAGCGGTCGTCATTTACTTTCTATAACTATTTATTTCTTTATAAAACCCTTCCATTGACTATCCGATTAATATCACTGAGGATCCATTGACTCGTGTCATCTAGTGCTACTCGGCTATACTCGTCCATGATAGCCGCTTACCGTGTAGGGATAGTCGACGAGCTCATTCCGCTGGAAGACCAGATAAGTATATACGCAGATCTTGTATTGAATATTAAGTTTTCTGAGGCATTTCAAAAGGAGATTATTACTTTCGTAGTCGAGCTTAATGAACAGAGGTCTTTCTACTAAAATTATCGGGTTCGTAACGATTGATCTCCATTTCTTGTATTTAAGCTGTATTGCTTTTTTCTTTTCCTTCCCCTTCCACCAGCGGGCACTGGATCGATTTCTTTCCGAACCGGACGACATGACCTAGTCACCGTATAAGTTCTTCTCTTGATTCATTGGATTATGCCATTTCCTTCGTATCCTTCCTTTTTCACAAAGACTGATCGCATGCTATCATCGTGCGGGCTTCTGCAACATAAAGAAGGCTGACATTGTTACTGGTATTCATGCTGGCTCTAAGATACACGTGTCGCTTGCGTCAAAGTTTCGATTGTCAACAAATACAGGAGATATTTCGTTCATTCACTGCTAGATCCGATCCTCCTGCTTCCATATCCTCGTTTAATACCGAGAGATCATTCCCAATTCTGATAGACCTTGCTGAAACCAAATTTTCAAATAGCGGCACAAAGGCTGTGCTGACGAGGTCAGTTTTAGAATCAGCTGAGAGGTTGTTGTTATTGTTGTTGTAGCAATTCAACACTCAAGACAGCCAGTTCTACGCACCGGAGTTCACCCGGTTTTTATCCGGCCAAGAGTTGTCAACCTTTCGGCGATCTATCCCCGTTGAGGTCAACTGAGAGAGCTATGTGCCGATGATTTTGTCTGATCAATGGTGGACCTACTTAACAGGTCTAAGGCCAGGCTGCTAAGGTTCGATCACTTCCTTTATAGTGAGTCTTAGTATTTTGCACAATATGCCAGACAGGACTTTACATATATGCGATATTAATCTAACGATAATCGGCGCAGACTGTAAGATTTCCCTTTCTTCCCTTCTTATGAATTGAGCAAAGTGCATAAAGATTCCTCTGACCATATTTAGCAAAGAAGGTGATGTATGTAACTCGTCAATTCATCTCCGCCATATCTGAGTACCTCAGCCGTTAAGCCGCCGGCTCCCTCCGTTGTCTTATTCTTCAATCTGCAATCGCTATTCGAATTTCATCATAATCGGGAGATGGGTCGTTTACGAGTTCGGTCAGCTGGTGACTTTCAATTTGTATCTGTTAAATCTAATAATACCAATATTTTATTAATCTTCCTTCTAAATTTTAGAACAATCGGCTAAAATGGAGTCGAGAAAACGCAATATAGCTGAGGATAAGTCAAACGAAATTCCACCATCAACGCAAACAGAAATTCGCCATGTGATTCTCTACGGGTTTCGGCGTCATTTACAGCCAATACAAATACTCAGTGAATGCTAAATTGCATACCGGATATTTTTCCGTAGAGAACGAGCCCTGAGAAGGTCGACCAAAATCTTTCCCTAATGATGTCACTGTAGCTTTGGTAAAGTCCGAAATTGACGAAGACCGACGATTGATACAAGAAATGATTGTTAAAGAATTGTGCTTGAATGCCATGGCTGTATCGTGAATATTTAGTAATCATCTGGGATACACAAAGAAATCTGTTCGATGGGTACCACGAAATTTTTTTGGCCCGAAAAGAGGCTCGAGTGAATTTTGCTCAATTTTTCCTTAACAAATTTGAAAATGGCTATCCTAGCAACTTTAGTAAAGGCGTTGTTGGTGACGAATCTTGGTTCTTTAAGTACGATCCAGAAACCAAACAGTAGTCCAGGAGCAAACCCACCCGTAAAATCTAAGCAAGAAAAATCAGCATCAAAAGTGATTTTTGTTTACTTCCAAACATTCAAAAGAATGGGAAAGTGTTCTCTCCATAAGCTTAAAATACTCTAAACGTCAGTCACCAGGTTCCATTACTTGTTTCTACGCGATATATCTGATATATCTCAGAGGCATTTACATTCCAAAGAAATGTCTGCTAGGTAGTGTGGTAACTCAGAAGATGTCGCTTACAGATGCTGCTTAAGTCTTCGATTTTAAAATCTTTGTAACTCGGACAAACCAATGATGAATGAATCGGATTCCCGACACACATATGGGTGTATGGAGGTGATATTTTTGTGACTCCATATTCCACCGTAAGCCAGAGGAGCTAAAGCATATACTGCATAGTTCAGACTCAGTAAATTTGGATTTGTTGGCATCCAAAACGTTCGTCATCGACATCGAGAAAAAGTCTGGTCGAACAAAGCTTTTAAAAGACATCGCTAAAGACTTCCTGGGTGCGAGGGTTAGAGCGCCCTCAGAGAAGGAATGAAAGGTATTCATTTTACAACATTTCAGATCTAAGAAACATCCTTTGTGAAGTTAAGATTTTTTGGAAATTAAACTGAATTGAAAAAGAAGTAGCGTAGGAAAGAGACAAGTCCAGAAAAGACTACATGAGGCAAGGCAGTATATTACCTGAGCTCTTCTAGCTCGAAGTGTAATGTTTATGTAGTGAGCTTTGTGGAAAACAAGAGTAGTTTTTCCTCAAAACTTTTCTACAACTGAGAATGTAAAAATGTGTTGAAAGGATTGTTGGTTACGGGAAGGGAAGGGGAGAATTCTACTGAAATCTTGGTGGTAGATACAATGAATAACTCAATACAATGTGCATTTCTTGGACGCTGAAGGAACTTTGGAAAAACTTTAAGAAAAATAATAAAATGGTTTAAATAAAATTTTTTGTTAGTTTTTCTGTAGCCAAAACCCTCGTTTTAGTTCAAAGTGATCGTAAAATCCAACATGGGTTGCCGTTATCGCGTTCACTTTTGTTTCTCTTGTTATTGTTGTTGCAGTAGTCAATGTTTGCGGTGCAGCCAAATCAATTGCATCTGCATCTGCTAACTAAACAGCAACAGCTACTACCGTGTATGTGTGCTTCTTCTTGTTTGCCAACGTCATTTTCCCATCAGTTGTACACACGACTGGCCACTAAAACAATAACAACAACAACAGCAATCAGCAGTGCGGCTGTAAAAACAACAATTGCAAATGCGATCGTACAACTGTGATTTGGTTGCTGCCACTTCATTTTGCTCGCGTTTTTTTTTTTGCTTAAAAGCTCTGAGCGCCTGCTTCGCCTGTTGCTGAAGTTTTTTCTCGTTTTTTTTTCTGTTTGCCTACTTATACCTCTGATGGCTCGCTTGCTGTTGGTCAATGAATTTTTTAATGTCAATAACAACGTGTTGTTTGTTGTTGTTGCTGTTTTGATTGTAGGAAGAAGGTAAAGTAAATATAAATGCGTACGGGAAAAAATACTTTGTTTCTTTTCATTCGATTGCCTCCATATTGCTTGGACTCTGGTTGCTGGCTCGCATTGATCGCTATCGGCTGGGAATCACGCCGCATGGGGTGCGCTTGCGTAATGCGTAAATTGGCACCTCCACTGCAACGCCATGGCGATTCACTCCACTTTCGACGATGGTGATGCCATAAACACTCACTTTTTTTGTGGTCACAGAGAAAAACGTGAAAAAAATTTAACAATAACAAGGGAAATAATTTGAGGCAACATACTGTATAACCCGAAAATAAGCAACTGTTTTAATGTTACAAAATTGTGTACTTCTTTTCGGTAATTGTAACCCATAAAACGCATGTGTAGCTGCGAACACAAAACGTGGACGAAAAAATATAAGTAAAAAATAAGAAAATAAAAAAAAAATAAATAATCAATAACAAGATTTCAATCCTTTTCGGTAAAATTGTATATTTGCATGTAGCTAATGTCGTTTATATTTCGAGCCTTAATTTTATTTTATTTAGCAAATTTAATTTAATTTATATTTATTTTTTTCATTAAACATTTATTAATTTTTTATTATTTATTTAATAATCTTATTTTGATCGATTTTTTTGTGTTACTTTTTTTTCTTAGTATAATTTTTATATTTAATTTAGTTTTTTTTTTAATTTTAATAAATTTTATTTAATTTTTTTTATTGGTATTCTATTTTCCGTCGTTTGCTTTATTTTTTTTCTTACATTTTTAATTAATTTTAATTTTATACTATTTTATTAATCTCACTTTATTTAATTTTGTTACTTTTTTTGTTTTATTTTAATTTGCCTTTTATTTAATTTTTCTAAATTCAATTAAACTTTTAATATTTCAATTTAAATAATTTAATTTTATTTCGAATTTTATTTTATATTTTTTTATTTTATTTTACTTAGTATTTAATTTTTATTTTTTTTTTATTTTATTTTTTTTTAATTCATTTTAATTTATTTTGTGGTGTTTTATTTTGTTTTGTATTATTTTATTTTTTTATTTTTATTTTATATTAATTTGTTGAATTTTAGTTTATTTCAGCTTACTTTATTTTATTTTATTGAATTTTATATAATATAATTTTATTTAAGTTTATTTATTTAATTTTTTTTATTTTAGTTTATTTTGATTTAATATATTTTTTTGTTTGTTTTATTTTAATTTCCTTTAGTTTAGTTATTTTACTTACGTTATTTTAGACTATTTATTTTATTTTTTTATTTTATTTTATGTTATTTTATTTTATCAGGTGTACAACTGTGCTTCTGCCGTTTTCCGATAGGTGGCTGTACCGGCTGAGGCTGGTTGAAATACAATACATAGATGATAATGCCTTTAAAGTGAGTGTGGACAGTGCCTAACGAATTGTCATCGCCGTTTCAGTGACAGTTGTTCTTGTTTTCGTATTATTTACGCTCGAAAATGTCCGTTTATGTGTCCAATTCTCGCCTTTTGCGAGAAGTTTTACTTTTCTGTTACAATTCGAAAAAAATGCAGCTGAAGCGCATCGAATGCTCTCAGAAACTTACGGTGATGCTGCTCTGAGTGAAAGAACGTGTCGGGAGTGGTTTCAACGTTTTAAAAATGGTGATTTCGATGTCGAAGACAAATATGGTGGCGGAAGAGAAAAAACCTTCAAAGATGAACAACTAGAAGCATTGCTTGATGAAGATTCGTGCCAAGCCCAAGAACAGCTTGCCGAATCGTTGGGAGTGAGTCAGCAAGCCATTTCAAAACGTCTCAAGGCCCTGGGAATGATTCAGAAAGAAGGAAACTAGGTGCCGTACGAGTTGAAACCGAGGGACATCGAGCGCCGTCTATGTTTATGTGAGCAACTGCTTCAAAGACAAAATCGTAAGTGGTTTTTACATCAAATCGTGACCGGTGATGAAAAGTGTGTTCGATACGATAATCCTAAACGCAGAAAATCATGGGGAAAGCCCGGGCATGCTTCTTCGTCGAAGGCAAAACCGAATATTCACGGCGCCAAGGTTATGATTTGTATTGGGTGGGATCAGATCGGTGTGATTTACCACGAGCTCTTAAAACCGGGTGAAACCATCACAGGAGATCGCTACCGAACGCAACTGATGCGCCTTAGTCGCGCGCTAAAAGAAAAGCGGCCACAATATCAAGAGTGACATGACAAAGTTATCCTCCAACACGACAATGCTCGGCCTCACGTCGCAAAAGTGGTCAAAAAGTACCTGGAAACGCTGAAATGGGAAGTCTTGCCCCACCCGCCATATTCCCCAGATGTCGCTCCTTCTGACTTCCACCTATTCCGTTCGATGGCACACGGCCTGGCAGATCAACATTTTCAATCCTTCGAAGAATTGGAAAAATGGATTGCTTCATGGATAGCGTCAAAAGAGGACTTATTTTTTCGAGCCGGGATCCGAAATTTGCCAGAAAGATGGGAGAAAGTTGTCGCTAGCGAAGGACAATAATTTGAATAATATATCTGTAAGCACTTTTTCGCAATAAAGCTTTTAATTTTGGAAAAAACGGCGGAAGAAAAGTTGTACACCTGATAATTTAGTTGATTTTATTTTTTTATTTAATTATATTATATTTTTTTTGCTTATTAGTATTTTATTGTTTTTTTTTGATATTATTGTGTTGTGTTATATGATTTAATTTATTTTATTTTATTTTTCTAACTAAATTATTTGAATTTTTTTAGATTTATTTAAATTTTTATATAGTTTGTTATTGTCTCATTTTATTTTTATGTTTACCCTTTTCTAGCTGTATTTAATTAAATTTAATTTTAGTTTATTTAAAATTTCATTTTTATTAGTTTTAAATTTTATAATTCTATATTTTTTATTTTTTTGATAAAATTTCTAAAATAAATTTATATATTTTTGCTCTTTTACGTTTTCCTTTTATGTTTGTGTTACTTTAATTCCTGATTTCCTTGTTTTATTATTTTATATCCTTTTGTAATACTTGTATAGTTTTTAAGTTCAATATTTATATTATTGCTTTATTTTTTTTTATTAAATTTTAAATTTATTTTGTATTATATTTTTAATTATTTATTTTTTAGCTTAATTAGGTAATTTTATTTATACATATTTATTTCTTTTGATTGAATTTTAATTACATTTATTTATTTAATTTTGTTTTTTATTCTATTTTATTTTAATTTATTTATTTAATGTTTTTAATTTGTTGCTACAAATAACTAATGTAAAGCTCATAACTTAATTGCATCATCAGACATACATACATTCATACATACACTCGTATATACACATCCCCATTGTCAATATTGCCACTTAAATGCCATTACATTTGAAATTCCAATCCATAAAAAAACGGTTTTGATTGAAGATTTCTTGTTACAGATTTTTTGTTACATAAACATACATATATAAAAAAAAGTATTTATTTTAATTTTTTAGTGAAAGTGCTCCCCTTTTTGTGTTTTGTTTCTTCTTTAGTAAATATTTTTGGGTTATAAGTGTCTTTCTGTTTTCTAGCGATTATTTGTGTACCATTGATTTTTTTTCTATAATGAGGCATTGCATAAGCATTAGAAACTCGAAAGCTTTTTGGTAAGGTACATTACTGATGGATTTGGATTCCCACGATCCACTTGTGACATTAATGGGGTAAAAGGTATTTTGTACTATTAATTGACACTTTGACACTTGTTGATACAAAATACCAATCTGAAGATTACATAATCATTTAGTAAGGTAATTGTTATGAAGACAGTTTTAGAAGGGACCTGCAGATGGTTTATATAATATTTTGAAGGACTTCACATGCAATTAGAGCCAAAGAAAATCAAAGTAAGCGGACAAAATATACTCAATTACTATAAGTAGGTATGTTAAGATGGCTCTAGGTTTTTTTGCTTTCGTTTTGCTTGACACATTTATTCCTTTTCGTCCTTTAATAAGTCTTAGATCTCATACCTAGCAGCATGTACAATGTCTTCTGCTAATACATTTTGGATTCTCATGAAATTGAAATGGCTATGCGGTACAAAAATCCCTAATCCTGTCTTTTCGGGATGCAGTTCCGACGTGAAAATCACCTTTCGATACCTGTTGGCTTCAACTCATACGATACCCAATTTCCTTGCTTTTAAATAAATCCAAATTGATTTAACTGAACAGAAAATACTTGTCCCTCACAACGATTCTGCGAATTTAGTTTGTGTTTGCCATGGATCTTTACCCATTAAAACCTGTAATTCGTCATCTTCAAACTATTGAGTTGACCAGGATGCTTTTTGTTTTCGAAATCAACACTTTTGAAGCAACGAAATCACTCTCTGCAAGGCTTATCGGTCGGGGCAGATTCACACTTTTCTTCCAATTAAAATAGAAAATCAAAACTTTTCGCAAATGGCCGCCACAGTATCCTCGTCTGCAAATCGCTGCTGAATTTTAGCAAAATCTGCCTATTTCTGAAGCGGATAGTGACTGGTGATGAAAATTGGATCACTTACAGCAACGTCAAATGAAAACGGTTGTGGTCGAAGGGCAGTAAGTTGGCACAAACGGTCTCCAAGCCAGAATTGACGGGTAGGTAGATTTTTTTGTATGTTTTGGAATGATTTGAAATCTCTATGAGCTGCTTCGCTACGGCCAAACTCTCAATTTGGACCTCTACTATCTGGAATTGGACTGTCTGAAGGGAGCAATCGCTCGAAAGCGCTCGGCTTTGGCCAACAGTAAGGGAATGGTGTTTGATAAGGACAACGCTCGTCAGCAGCTTCGAGAGCTTTTTTTGGGCGGTTGTTATGCAACCAATTTATAGTCCGAACCACGCACGAAGTGATTATCATCTGTCCTCATCTATGACGAATGATTTGGCTGGTAAAAAATTGGCCTCAAGAGAAGCCTGTGAATATCGATTGCTCCAACAGATGAGAGAGGCCGAGAAAATGGCAAAAGATTATCGAGAAAAACCGATAATCGTTTAATTCTAACTGTGGTGAATAAAGCCTTCAATGTATTGATTCAAGAAATTAGAAGAAATTTGTTCTAAATGACTGATGGATCAAAGCACACTCTAGGCCGCTGATCGTAGAGACCAGAAACATGGAGAGTGTGACCTGTGTATAACCTATCATCCGATATGAAATGATTTTCCGCAATTTTAAGCAAAAAGTGCTAGAATATGGCACATATTTTCAATATGTAACGACGACAGTGCGTGAGAAATCCAAACATTTTTGTTCAAAATTATAGTGAAAGCTCGATATACTCGAGTACTATTATTTAGTAATACAAGGAATTTACTCGTACGACATAAAAGGACATTTTACATAAAAAGTTTTTATAAAACAATTTTGAGAGGTTTCTACGCAGTTTAAAATGGCGAATGGTTTATAAGATAAGTGCGTAAAGAGATTAGGCGCAAGGTAATCTGCATACATATCTCAAATGCAGTCGCATACAAGTATTTGTCGAAGTTGCCTTAGTAAAGTGTTTGGCATTTAGAAAGGAACGATTAAAGCAACATCTATTTCACTCTATCTGTAGGCATGACAAGGTCGTGTTTAATTAGTCGAATATTTTAAACTAAATAAAAATTTTTGTTTGCTGCATTTTTCAACTGTTTCGTCTTCTTTTTCCTTTTTTTTTTCTTACAAATAAACCAGTTTTATTAATTTTTGGCATTTTTTTAAACCGAAAAAATACTAATTCCAACGAATTTAGGCAAAAAATGCAAACTTGTCACCAACGAAAAATTCAAAAACCAAATTGCGATCAGCACTGCAATCTCAACACCTAACGAGCACAACAGTTGCTGACTGCTTGACTGGTGTTTGACTGATCTTCAACTACGCATACAAATGTACTGGTGGCTAAGCGAAAGTGCGATCGTGCTGGCAATGAACGTTGTTGCCAAAATGCTGGCATCTGCTTGACTGAATGAACCAGCCAACGAGCGAAATGTTTGTTAACCATTTGACCGTGCGGCGGTGCGGCGCGCTGTTGCCACTTTGTGGCATTTGGTCTAATGAGAGCGATCACGAGACGATCCAACAACGGTCCAACAACGAAACAGCAGACGGCCGACAAGCAAGCCACATCGGCCAGCTGTGTGAGTAACTATGCAACATTTGGCATGATTGAGATTGTGGTGCATGACGAAGAAGATGTGTTGCAGATGCAGATGAAATTAAGTTGAAGTGAAGTGCAAAACACAAGAAAAAGAAAAGCAGACAACAAAGCAAATAAATTAAACGAATCAAAATCACAACAATTGAGCAGCGTACGAACAAAACAAACCAAATAAAAAGCAAACAAAAACAATTAAATAATACCACAATGAAGTTTGCTTTAATGATCATTAGGTCGGCGTCAGCAGAAGTTCGCCGCCGACGACCACCAGCCGACTTGACTTGAAACAATATGACAGTGTAATATTAGTAACAATGAAATGGGAATGGAAATGAAAATGAAAACAATAACATCAGTGGGCAGCAGCGTAGAGAGCGATGAGCAAACGACGAGTCATGGAAAACTTTTGAGCTCTCGAGAGTTTTGAGGTTTTTCTTTCACCACTTTTTTTTTTGTTTCTTACTTTATGTATTGGATCTCGATTGTGCTTTGTCTTTGGTGAGGTAATGAAACTGAAAGTAATCGCACACGATCCACAAAACCGCTGCTAAAAGTAACAACAATAACAACAACAATAACAAACTGGCACACAATCTCATTAACCGGCGCGCTACAATAATAATAATAATAACATTGGCAACAATGAAAGCAAAAGCCAAACTCCAACCAACCAAAGTCTTCTTCAATTGCACCAAAAATTAAAGTTGATTTCCCTCTACCGCCCGCCAGCGTACACACTCAAACAACACATTGCAGATGGCTCTACGCATGCGCCGGATCGCGCTGACTTTTGCGTTTTGCGTTTGCGCGCGCGCGTTCGCTGTAAATATCTTCGTTGGCAGCGTTGACTTTGCCGAAACGGTTTTTGCGACGCGTACCTATATAAGTGTTCAACTTCGCAGCAGAATCATGCAGAAAGACGCGCCGCGCCGTACAGTGAATACAGTGGTCTCTTGCCTACAATTTGTGTACTTGTAATTGGATTTTTACCTCTCCAGTAGCGAAACGTTATCGTCGTCGAATATCCTTTGAGACTATTTAAAAAATTGTGTTCGAAAAACTCAAATAAAATGAAACGTTTTTGTGCGGTACGTTGAAAGCAGTTCATTACTATTTTTTTTTAACAAAAGAACAAAAATTCGAAACATTTTGAATTTCGAAAAAAAATTAAGAAATCAAACTATGAGAAAAAAAAGAAAATTGAATTTTGTGCAAACAAATAAAAGGGCGTAAAAGAAATATGGTTGAAAGCAACTTAAAAAAACCCAAAATTATACAGTTTTGAAGGACTAAAATTTCAATGAACAAGACAAATATTGAAACTTGGAATATATTTAATATTCTAGTCTGTTAATTTCGTATAAAAACTTGTAATCTGTTGAGTTGAAAAAACTTTGTAGAAAAACTTACTTAGAAATAATAAATAGTAAAAAAATATATATTTTTAAACCATCAAAGATTTCAAAGTTTTCGTGAAAAGAAAATATCTTTTCAGATTATATTAAAAATACATAGCCTCGGGTAAAAAAATAAAAATTATTCACGAACAGTAACTAAGATAAGAATTAAAAAAATACAACTCTTAAACAATAAACTAAAATAAAATTCCAAATAAGGACGGCAAATAATAATAAAAATTAAATGAAGTAAAATAAAGAAAATCAAGTAAACTTAATTAAAAAAAAATTAACATAAAATAAAAAAAGGAAAAACTAAAAGCAAAACTTTATTAAAATTTAATGAAATAAAGAATATTTAATGATATAAAATTTGAAAAAAAATCAAGAGAAAAATAAAAATATACATATAATGCTATACAAATCAAATTATAGAAATAAAATTAATTAAAATAGAATAAATCAAAATAAAATAATATAAAGAATAAAATGAAATAAAATAAAAAAAAATAAATAAAATGCAATAAAATGAAAAAATTATAAAATTAAATAAAACAAAATATTATAAACAGAATAAAATAAAATAATATAAAGTATAAAATAGAAAAAAAAAAAATAAAATAAAGTGCAATAAAAAGAAAAAATTATAAAATAAAATAAAACAAAATAAAATAAAATAAAACAAAGTAAAATAAAGAAAAATAAAATATTTTAAAATACAATAGCATGAAATAAAATAAAATGAAATAAAAAATAAATAAAATGAAGTAAAATAAAATAAAAGTAATATAAAGAAAAATAAAATATTTTAAAATAAAAAAAATAAAATGAAAAAAAATAAAATAAAAAAAAAATAAAATAAAATAAAATGAAATAAAATAAAATGAAAGTAATATAAAGAAAAATAAATAATTTAAATAAATATAATAACATAAAATGAAAAAAGAATAAATAAAATAAAATAAAATGAAACCAAATCAAATAAAATAAAAGAAATAAAGCAAAATAGAACAGATGAATATAAAAAAATAAAGTGAAATAAAATAAAGTAAATATTGTAAAATAAAATAATATAATATTACAATAACTAAAATAACACAAAATCAGTTAAAATAAAATCATAAAATGTTTAGTAAGATAATGTAAAATAAAATTATTAAAATCAAAATACAATAGCATGGCACTAAATATAATATATTTAAGCAAAATGAATTTAATTTAAATTATATAAATAACATTCAAATTTATAAAATGAAAAAATATAAAAAAAATTAATTAAGATGAATATATAAAAGAACAAATTATATACTCCTTATTTATCCAAAAATTGATTACGAAAATCGTATTATATTAACTAAATTAACACTTTTAAAATGACGTGTTTTAAATATTTTAAATACAGTGAAATTATAAAATGAGAGTTACCGTAAATAATTTAAAATATAATTTGGCTTCAATATATTTTTATGAAATTTGAGGCTTCGTCCCAAAATTAAAATATTTTATTGAAAGATATGCTTCCTATAATTTTCTTATTGGGATTTTAAGTTTTGAGATATACATATTTCAAATAAACTCCAAGCTCACTAAAAATTAGTTCAATATACGAGTATACAAACAGTTTGAATAATTAAAAAAATAAAATAAAATAAAGAAGAGACAACAGTTTTCAAGTTTTTCTTAAATTCTTTAATTCTTCATAAAATATTTTCTAAATTTTTCTGAAAAAATTAGTATTTTTTTTAATTAAACAAAATTCACAAGACTCGAAATTAATTAATACTAAAAATGAAAGTAAATAAAATGTTATTTTATTTATTGAAAATAAGTCGATTTTAATATTTCAAAATTATATAATATAGTAAAAAAATTTATAAAAAAATAAATTCAAAATTTCAAGCAATATTATATATTTCTTATTAATTTGTGTTAACTATAAAACAATAAAAAATTGAAATAAGCATTATTTTATCAATCTGAAATAAATCGATTATGATCTTTATTTCTAATATTAAAAATTATTTACTTTAACAAAAATATTCATAAAACACCAGCGAAAAGTAAAAAGACCAGGAAATTTTAAAATTAAATAATAATTAAATATTATTTTTTTCAATTTTTATCATAACAAAAAATTGCGAAATATTTCTATGAATTTTATTAGTGAAAATATTTCGATTTTAATAACATCCAATTATATTATTGGTGTAACAAAAAAAAAACACAAAAAAAGCAAATTTTCGCAAAATTCTGAGCTAAACAATCATAAATAACTATTTAATTTTTCAATTTTTCATTCAATAATTTTTTTAATATTTCAAATAAAAAAAGTATGCAAAAATAAATTTTATTATCTCTAAATTGAGCAATTTTAATATTTTTAATGAGAGAAACTAAATCCTAAAATTGAAATTTATATATTTTTATGCCATTTTGTTTAGTTTTTTAAATGGAAATTAATTTAATTTAAAAACATAAATGAAAATTTGATTAAACACTTAAAATTCCTATCATCTAATATATGGCTTTCCCTCTTTTTCTCTCCTCTACATTCCTATAGGTTTTCCTTGTTTTGGTTGCAGCTGGCTTAGCAGCAGCACGTCCAGAACCACCACGTGACAGCTACAGTGCCCCACCACCCAGCAGTTATCAACCATCGGCGCCCAGTGGCGGCTATGGACCACCACCGGTATATGGTCCACCACAACAGCCGCCCGTGGTGCATAAGCATGTTTATGTGCATGTACCACCACCAGAGCCAGAATATCAGCCACCAAGGTAAGTCAGGGAAAATATGCATAAAATATATATAAGAGGGTGACTAGAAAAATAAATAGATATTTTAGATAGAAATAAGAGCAGAGTGAAGCGGAAGCTAAGCTAGGCATATTTCAAGTTTCTAGGAGAGTAGAGAAAAAGATTTTATTATTTTGGCTTTTATTTCCTGCTGTTGACCACTTTTTGATCAATTTTGTAGTTCTAATTCTTACTCGTTGATCTTCAGAATTTTGAAAAAATATAAAAAATATAAAAAATACTTAAAAAATCTCAATCACTCAAATCTACTTAGATATTAGATTTTTCCACTATGAGGTATATGTGTGATCCTATTGGCACAATCACATGAGTACATACATATGTACAAGCATTTATTTATTATATATCGACCATTCATGTCATCATTTACCGTCAAAAAATTGACACAATTTTCCATTTCAAATATTATGATATTGACAATTTCCTTTAAAGCCAACATAAATTGTGACAATGAGATAAAATAATGCATACAAATCATAGAAATGCCGGACAATAAAAATGCAATTTATACACACAAATATGAGAGAGTAATATTTTTGAACAAGCTAAATTTATTATTGGTAATTTTTTTATTTATTTTAGTTATACAAATGATATTTATTATGAGTAGAGCAACAAGCAGGTGGTAAAAAAATAAAAAATAAAAATTAAAATAATAGAAAATAAATGAAAAATTGGTAAAAAATTAAAATAGAAATTCGACCATTATATAACTAAATAATATTATATAACACCAGACAAACACATTCAGAAACAGAATTTACATTTTATGATGGCAGATGTGATTTACACTTAATTGAGGCAATAGAAATGTTTCTAAATATTATTAAAGTGCTACCTAGTAAAAAATAATCCATTATTTTTGCATTAAATTGAAGTTAGAATTATACGATTTATGTCATGATTTATGCATTGTTTTTCTCGAATACATTTGTCATTTCGAAGATAATGCCATTTGCCTCTCTCTTAAAAATGACTGTCTCTATTGGCAAACAATTGGAAAAAACGATTTTCACAGGCTCCTCATGGGGCCAATTCTTCAGCAGCACAATCGTTCGCGCCATCGACAGGAAGGTGGCTGCATAAGAACCTCCCAACTAAACTCTCGGAACTGCTGACGAGTTACTATCGATGTGTGCGGTTTTTCGTTGTTCTGAAGAAACACAATTACCCTACTGTTGGTCAAAGCTGGACCCTTTTGAGTTATTATTTCTCTCATATGGTTCAATTGCCGACAGTATAGGTCCAAATTAAGAGTTTGGTCGTAGGCGAGTGGCCATATACCTTTTTCGGGTACGCAGTCTGTTTCGAAATAGATCTCGCCCTACGTTTAGACCCGACGATTTCCATTATTTTGTTGAAATTTTCGACTATTGGCCTTCCACATGGTGTAGCCTTCTATTGTATCAGGCACATAAACACTATTCATATTTTTAGCTGCTTGACTGAGTTAAGTGATCAACACTTCTGCCATTGTCTTTTTTAGAAAAAAATATCCTCTTTTTAAAGCTATCTGGCCTAACCCAATCGCACTTGTAGAAAACGAGATATAGATCAGATAAAATAATGTATTACTTCTTACTAGACCAATACTTTTCCATTTTTTTCCATTTTTAAATCTTTTCTATTAATAATTCCTGACTCTTTCAGAATTCTTTAAAAAGAATAAATTTTTTTTTTTTGGAAAATAAATATCAAAAAACCGAATGCAAAAATCCAAGACTTTTTTCGAATAAAAATTAAGAAAATTAATTTTTTTTTTTGAATTCCCTTAACTTTTTCTTATACTACCGAATATTGCGAGCCACATAAATTCAGATTCAAAATTTAATTTTTTTTTGCAGATAAATGACAAAAAAAAAGCTAAATAACTAAAGGTCTGAGACAAAAACAATTTTTTACTTCTAAAAATTTGTTCCGCAAAGTTTTTGATTATTTGAATTTTCACATTTTAAAATCTTGTTAGCTTTTTTTTACATACTTAGATTTAAATAAAATATTGAAATATACTTCACTTGTAATTATATTACTTTTTACTACTTAAAATTCTCCTCAGAGTTCAAAAAAAAATATTCCAAAAGGTGGTCCATCCATTGTACCTCTCTACCCTTCATTTGCATCCGTTGCAATTTTTCTGCTCGCATTGCACGTGTCTAAATGCAATGGCAAATGCTAACAAGCAAGAAATATGTATGTATGTATGTTGCATGCAACATACTCGCATATGCAGTGTATAACATTAATAAAAAGATTTTTAGCGGCACTTTGCAAGTAACAAGAAATCAAATGCATACATATATTATGTACACACAAACATAAATATTAATATCATTGCAATTGGTTGCATGCGTGCGTGAATTTAGTTATTTTATTTTTATTTTTTTTATTGCTTGCAGCAATTTGTTGCATTGTGCCATTTGTGTGGCAGTAAAAAAACAGCGAGGTTTGCGCACGAAGCTTATTATATATGTACGTAATAATTACTATATTAATATGCATGACTACAAATTTACGGGCATGCATACATACATACATATGCATGTACGAGTGAAAAAACTGTACTCATTAATAATTAATTAATTTTTTATTAATTCTGTTCTTTGTTGCCCTCACTCAACACTCTACTTCTAGTAATTTTTTTGATTTTAGAATATTTCAAAAAAAAAGTTACACTTTTCAACTTGATTAATTGATTGGTTTGCTGGAATAGAGAAGTTAAAGATCTAACCACAAGCCGTAGCTCATTATGGTCCCTTGTATATCCCAACTATAAATTAGCGAACAGTTCATTTGATTTAATTTATTTATTTTCTACTTCTTCCTTGAAATACAAGACGTCTCAGTCGGCTCAAAGTCGAACATTCGCTAAGACAGAGCTCCAGCGTTTCCTCTTCTTCTTTGCATGTAAAACAAAGTTGCCGAGTTTGTGAAAATTATATAAAATTTTCGTGGTAGACACCCCCTAATTGGCTTTTAGTTAGTGAAAGTAATATTTCGGCCTGCCCGACCCACATTAACTTAATGGTAAGGTATGCTCTTTGTACGAAGACCTTAAAGAGTCCTCTGCTTTAGACAGTGTTTCAAGACGCTGAAAGGTCTTAAGTACTCGTTGGTGCGAGACACACCAGCGTCATCATCTCGAGCCAATTCCACCGCTTTTTCGTTACCCTCAATATCTCTGTGACCTGTCACCCAGGTGATTTACACCATATGTTCAAGTGGAAGCCTGTTAATAGTTTTCTAAAGTATTTTCACACTTTTGGACTTTTTGTCAATAATAGACTGCTTGGCTGTATACCAGAAACTTGCTAGATTTTCCCATTAAAGCATTTGTCTCTTTGCCACCTTCAATAATATCTATAAACCCTGCTAGTTGTTATGGCGGTCATAAAAAAACCCTACCTATCTGTATAAATATAGACAACTTTATTATTACGGATGGTCTTGTCTTCTGCAAATTCTCGGGAAGAAGCAGGTGGCATCCGGCAGAAAGTTTATGCTTCTCAGTTCCATTATAAGCTTAGCTCGTAGTAAGAAAATTTCTGTATACCACGCTCGTCCCAGTTAGCAGATTGGACCCGAATTTGAATTCGTAGGAACTTCAAATTTGTAGCTGTAACAAATATTTTTTATCGGGCAGACCAGATTTCAGGGTATGGACCGTAAAGCGTCAATATATTGGCGCTGTAAATGTAAATGTAGCCAACTCGTCGCTTTTTTCGGTAACAAAAATATTACTATAGTGGGGGAATTTCGACTAAGTGCGGGCTGAAAATCTTTCTTCAATTGTTTACGGCGCTAGATCTTGTAAGGCCAGCAATGTTACCCAGCTGGCCGTATTAATGGTTACTTTGTGAACCCCCGGAGTTGCTCTACAGGTCACTGAGGGAGATCTTAATTCCGATAATATTTACGAGAAATGTATTTTCTAGGACTCGCTTTAAATTCTATACGATATCATCTTCGTTTTTGTCTTTATTGAATATCAATATTTTGGTTCTAAGTAATCCCTGAAGCGATTTCAGGCCGAGCTTTTTTTCTTCCAGGTTTTATATTTTTCAAACAAATTGAGGGACAATTTATTTAAATCCGCCTCGGATTGGCCGATAATAGCCCACAGAATACACTCGGAGTGCATGACATTCCCTGCCGAGAGGCGACCACAATTAGAAAGGTCAATTTTGCATGTTGGGCGGACAAGGACTCGAACCCTGTGCTTCCGGATGACAGTAACCACTCGGCTATTACTGCTGTCATTGAGTATAGATTCATATAAATATAATATACCTATACTTCAAAACTGTTGAAGAACAAAAAGCTATTCTCTCTTGAAGTTCGAAAAATTTTAATTACAATTTTTTTTTTATTAATGCCGATATTTTTCAGCGATCGGCAAAATTATAACGTCACAGAGAAAATTAAATTTTTTTATTTTTAATTTTTTGAATTACTTTACATTTTGAGTTCACAAAAAAATAACCTCAAAATCATCGCATAAAAGCGGAAATTTACGCTTGAACTTAACACTGATCTTCAGATAGCACTTGAACCTACAAATCGTGCAAAATCTTTCTCCCCAAACAACAACAACTCTTTGCTAACGCCAACGGTAATTGTCACAATGTCAGCGACAAGTAGCCGACAACAAACGAATGACAGGCGACAGAGTTGAATTGGATTGAACTGCATTGAATGGCAATTGACGATCAAAGCGGCGGCCAGCTGCCAGCTTATGGTGAGCGGAAAAAATGTAGCAGAAATGTAACAGAATGTGAGGAAAAATGCAAGAGGAGTAAAAGAAAGATGGAAGGGGAAACGCACGCAAGGCATGAGCGGTGCAAATGGTTTTTTTTTGGTTATCTGTGGCGTTACATTTATGGCCGAGCACGCGATCAAATCGTATTCATACAAATAAATTGGCATTTAAAATAACGCGTTTTTTTCAGCTTACAAGTAATTCCGCCGACTGACTGAGATTTGATGGGAGTTAATTGGTGACATTTTTGTCATTTTTACCATTATTTGTTTGTTGCTTGGCATTTTAAAAGGAAAAATCGTTTGTTGGAAATAATTTTTTCTTTTCTTTTATTTATTTCACCTCATTTTTAGTGTTCACATTTTTAATTAAATTTCAATAGGAAGACAATGGCTTAGAGCTTCCTTAAAAAAAAAGGTGGTTTACAATTTTCTTACATAAATTTTTACTTATAGAAAAGTATGCAATTTCTTATTCAATCTCTATGATCTACAGGAGCGATCGCTGGCGAAAGATTTGCTTTTATGTTTCACCAGTATTTTATTTATCTTTCTATTTATTTAACAAATTTATGATTCATTGACTTAAAGAGGCAGGCGCTAAATGTATTTGCATATATACTCGTACATACATACGTACGTTTGCTCAGTTGCGATTATGTAAATTATATTTAACATGAAGTTTAACGCTATTTAGCATACCGTTAGTTGTTGACATAAGTGAAGCGATCGTTGTTAATTAACATAAAATTATTTATGAGCAAAACTATTTGAAATGAGGAAGCATGAAAAAGCTTTAAAAATTTTATTCGAAGAAATAAAAAAAAATAATAGTCTTTCTTTTTCTTAATAAGAGTTACGATCGCTTACTGTGATTCTAGCGAATTTTAGAGTTAAACCATTTGGCATCATTTACGAGGATTTCTCACTCAGTGATCTGTTATTTCCTACGCGATCATAATATTGAAATTAAAATTAATACAAATAATTTCTAAAGTGATGTTTTCGAAGATCGAAGAGTCAAGACTGGTGTGGAAAAATTTCAAATGAAATTAGCCTTATTTTAAAAATGGGATCTTAGCATGATCAGTTAAAAAATTAACAAAAATGCAAATAAAAAAAATTCTCGTTAAAATAATGTGATCTTGGCACGATCAGTTCATGGATATGAATATTTTAAAATAAATAAAAATATCTTAGTCGGCTAATAATCCACGATCGGAGTGATCAATGCAAATAAAAATAGCTCTGCCTGAATAATGCGATCTTGACACTATCAGTTTTTAGATCTGAGTGCTTTAAAATAAATAAAATATTTCGTAAACTAATAATCAACGATCGCAAAGTGATCTTTTGGAATTGGTATTTTTCTTTTGAAATGATCGCAACTAATTATGTATAAATCAAAGCATGTGAGTAGGGGAAATGTCTACACATTAATAGAAAAATACCTTTTTTAGTAATCTGAGGAAAACTGATCGTGGAAGAAAATTCAAACTTTTGAGTTTTTAAGTGATTATTGTGACTCATGATTTCAAAACTTAAGTTCATATAAAAATTATTGCCTGTACTATGTTCGTAAATGAAAATTTAATACTAAATCTCTTTAAATAGAATTATGGCTCTATTGGAAGCAATATTGATCACTTATTTTTCTTAGAAAAATTAAGTAAAAAAAATTATTTAACTTTAATGAAACTATCATACAACAAAACAAAGTTTACCACTGGTTACGAAAGTGATTCTAATGAAACTAGTTGACGACCAGTGCCAATTAAATACACTAAAAATGAAATTTAAATAGCAAGAAAGTGTTTAGTTAACAAATTTCACACATATTGTCATTTTTCAAACTAACAGCCACCTGCATTGGCGGCAAATGTGGGCGATAACTACTGCATTTTATTATGTATGCACGTGTATGTGTATATTTATGTATTATGCATTATTACATTTGGTTTCATTTTACATTTTACTGTTGTAATTGTATCTAATTGTTTTGCGAGATTTTTATGTTATGCTTTACTATTACTCATGAAAGCATGAAATGCCATCAAACGTTGATGCCACCAACACAAATACAAGCAACACACCCACTTGCAGATATGACTTTTCCGCAAAACACCGACACACATACATACACATCTACATACGCGCCACACACAGCTTGCATTACATAACATAATGCAAGAAAACGTTAAACGAAAGCGTAAATATTACAAACTGTGTCAGGAAAATCTGAGCCCAAAAGCGAAAATAGTTTTATCTTGCAAAAATATTTTTTTAATTTTGCATTTTTTGTAGGTGTATCTAAGCACTTTACGTTCACTTCTCACTTTCTTGTGATTTTTTTTCCAAATTTTGAAAAATATTGTGAGAAAATTTTCTGGTTATTCTCTATATAAAAGTGATAGTGAGAAGCAGCAAAATATATAAACTAAGAGTATCAATTTTTAAATACATGCAAATATGTATGTATAATATTTAGGTATATCATTAATTAAAAAAACATATTTAAATAAAATTTTAATTGCCATTAAATAAGTTTTTAAAATTAATAAATTTTTAGTAAAACTTTTAAAAGATATCCTCACTCGCCTAAGTTACTACAGCAAACCTACATAACTGTAAAATAATTAAACCATTTTTACCGTTAAGGCAAATGCGCTCAAATACCGGCAAAAATCACGCCCATGGCGACAATGTTGTCAGCGCCTTATGTGGTCCGCTAGAAAATATGCAGCAGAAAAAAAGAAAGAAAGAAGAAAATACTAAACATTTTTGTACTTCCTGATTGCGCTATATCTACATATATGTAAACTGTTTTATGTACAAAAAAGCAGCATACATATGTATAGTTATAAATATTTTTCAACGTCAAAATGAAAGTAAAGTTATAATTTTTCAAGCAAAATATTTTTAGCCGAACTAATTGCTATATACTCTATACTCCACAAAATTCATAAGCCCCAAGTATGTAAATACAATTACAGGTACATACCATATATATTTTCTTATGTATTTCACCTACTCTCAGTCAAATTTTGCACTTTGGTAATTAACCGAAAATTAATGTTTTACTTGCTACGATGAGATAACTGCCAAAAAAAAAATAAATAAATAAAATAATGTTAGTAAATAAAGTGAAATAAAATAAAATAATAAAACTAAATTGAATTTTATAATATGAATAAAATAAAATCAAAACAATTAAAAAAATGAAATCATAATTTAACAAAAAAGGGAAAAAAGTAAAGTAAAATAAAACAAAAATAAAGTAAAATAAAATAAGGAAAAATAAAATGAGTAAAATAAAAATGAAATAAAATAAAACGAAATAAAATAAAATAAAATAAAGAAAAATAAAATAAATAAAATTAAATTAAATTAAAATAAATAAAATGAAATAAAATAAAATAAAATGAAATAAACTAAACTAAAATAAAATAAATAAAATAATGTGAAATAAAATATAAAAGAATACAATACAACTAAATAATATGAATTAAAATAAAATAAAATAAAAAAAATTAAATTAAAGAAATTAAGTAAAATGAAATAAAATAAAGTAAAAAAAAATAAAATTAAATAAACTAAACAAAATTAAATTAAAACAAATAGAATAAAATAAAATAAAACAAAATAAAATTAATTAAAATAAAATAAAATAGAATGAAATAAAATAAAATAATCTAAACTAAAATAAAGTAAAATAATAAAAAATAATGTATTACTTTTTACTAAGCCTAATATTTTAAATTATTATTTTTTTGTATGTATATTTAATATTCTTGTTCTTGATCAAATATTTCATTGATCCTTCGATCGGTCGATCCATCTTAAAGCCCAAAATGGCTTATGTAAAATGTATAAAAAGATTAAATGTTTAAAATGTCAAAAAAATATCGAAATGGTCGAAAAGGGAATCAAAATTGTAATCGTTTAAATATACTCTTTGGATCGACAACTTCGTGTTACATAGTGATCACTATAATCTGAAAAGCTTTTTCACCAATTTTCATAGATATCTTTCTAAATTACTTCAAAGCTCTTAGAAGTGAATAAAAATTCTTATGATTCGAAGGCATTCAAGATGAAAAAAATCTATCGATCGTTGATCTTAAGTAAATAGAGACGTTAAGCTAAGTTTCCATTGAAAATGAAATGGACATTTTTAGATGTTAAATGTTGCCAAGCCTTGAAAAGTCTGCCCTAGACCGAACAGATCGTGATTAGAAGGTAATAACTGGCAGCAAATAAGCTGTTTTCCGATCAAAGATCAGCAAGTGATCTTCAAAAACTTTACATTTATTTGATAATTCTTTAAAAATCCATTGAAACTATTTTAAAGCTGTTTTTTTCTAGATTGGGTGATCTTAAATATTAACTTATTTACTAAATTAATTTCAAAATAGTTTCTTAGTTCGCGAATTTAAGATAAAGAACAAGTCAGCGATTGTCTGATAAATTATAAAAGACTTAACAACTCACAACTCTTTGAGACATTGCGAGAATACTTAAGTTAAGCTAATTGTAAGTAAATATTATCTGCAAAGATCAATAGGTAAATGATCTTAATTTTAATATATAAAAATCAGTCACGAAATAATACTAAACTTTATTAAACAGTCTTCACTTATTTTTAACAGCCTCGCGTGCCATTGAACTTCGATTAATCTGCCACTAACGAACGTCAGATCATCTACGTGATCTAAAAATCCAATATACACGTAATAAACTATATAAACTTCAAGGTCGTTAGCTTTATCCTTTCTACCCTTACACTCGAAATTACTTCAATCTCAATCTCAATTGTATAATATAATATAATTTTTTTTCCACTAAACGTAATTGTTCCTCAACTCAAACCAATGTAACTTTTGGTGTAACAATCACTTGGTTAGAAAGTAAAAGTCGTCATTATTTCAATAATATATTTTTTTTATCTTTCACAATTTAATCCTCATTTTTGCATCTTCACTTTTTTCTTGGAAATTGATATTTTTTATTTCGCTATTTGCTTTAATGGAAGCTGAGCTGAGTGAGGCTGCTTTTAGACATATTACAGCAACAAAAATGTAATGACAGCAACAATAGATTTTAATAGTCAAATGAATGATTCGCTTATTTTGTTAAAAAGTCACGCTGATGGATCTCTTTAGAGTTGAAAAGCTCTTTACTAATGTACATACATATATACGTGTATGTATGTATGTGCGCAGATATTTGTGCATTTTGTATAATTTACAAAATAATTTGACGCTTGAAGCAGCGTTAGGGAGTGAAAGGTAGCACTTGAAGGTGTTTATGCAGAAAATCTGCATGAAGTAATAGCAGTGAAGTAAGATGGTGGTGGGGATAAAATGTAAATAATTGCAACAACAATGCTGAGATATTATGTTAAGATGACAAATGATATCAAGTTAATCGCAATATGTGTGTACCATATATTTGTACATAAACACTTTCATTGCTTTCGTTTTATGACTATTTTAAAGCTAAGTGCACAAAGTTGCTAAATAAAATTAAATGAAATTAATTTAAATTCAATTAAAAATTATATAAAATTAGAAAATTTAGAAAAAAATTATAAATAAAATTAAAATATATTTAAATTAAATAATATAATATAATATAATATAAAAGAAAATAATATGAACAAAATAGAATACAATAAAATAAAATAAAATAAACTAAAAGAAAATAAAATAGAACTTAATGAAATAAATTGAAATAAAATATAAATTCAAATTATATAAAAAATGTAAATAAAACAAAATAAAAGAAACTAAACAATAATTTAATAAAAAATTTTCAAAAAATAAAATCAAATAAAATAAAAATAAAATGAAACAAAATAAAAAAAGATAAAAAATCAAATAAATTTAGATAATATAAAATAAAATAAATTAATATTAAATAAAATAAAATAAAATAAAATAAAATAAGATAATTAAGTAAAATCAAACGAAAGAAATTTAAATAAAATATAATTAAAAAAAAATAAAATAAAATAAAGTATTAAAAATAAATAAAATAAAATATTTAAAAAATATTAAATAAAATATTTAAAAAATATTAAATAAAATAAAAAGAAAATATGTAATTAAACAAAATTAAACAAAAGAAATAAATTAATATAAATTAAAATTTAATTAAATAAAATATTAAAAAATATATAATAAAAATGAAATAAACAAAATAATTATACATAAAATAATTAAAATTTAAATTAAATCAAACAAAGTAATTAGAAATAAAATCATGTTAAATATAGTAGATAAAAATAAAAACAATTAAACAAATTAGTCTAAATTAAAACAAAGTAAAAAAAATAAAAGTGAAATAATTTATTTAAACAAAAATAATTATTTATACTAAATTAATATATTTTAAAACAAAAAGCCGACTAAAACCAATTAAAACAAAAAAAGGTAAATTAAAATCAAATAAATTGAAAAAATATAACAATAAAATTAAGCAAATAGAACAAAATTAAAAAATAAGTAAAATGTGTATAAATATAATTAAATATAATTAAATAAATAAAGTTAAACAAAAAATATTAAAAAAGTAAAATAAAATAATGCAGAGGAAAATTAAATCACTATAAAGCGAATTAAATTTAAAATAAAACAATATAAACTAAAACACATATAAAAATTAATATTAAAAAAAAAGTCAAATAAAATTACATATTTTAAAATTAATAAGTATAAAATGAGGTAAAATAAAACATACTGAAATAAAATAAAAGGTAAAATAAATTGAATCAAATACAATTAAAAAATTTTAAAAGAAGGAAAAAAAATTAATTAATTAAATAATAAATATAATAAGTAATAAGTCTATTAACAAATTTGGTTGAAATATATTAATACAAATTAAAAACAAATAAATGGAAAATTAAAAATATAAAGTAAAATAAAATAAATGAAGAACAAATAATAAAATAAATCATATCAACTTAAGTAAATCAATGTAAAATAAAGAAAAAATTATAAAAAATAAATCACAAAAATTAACGAAGCTTAAATGTATGAAATTAAATTAAATTAATAAAAAAACACATATAAAAACTAAGGAAAAAAATTGAGTCTAAAGTAAAAGAAAATTTTATAGAAAATTAAATAAAAGAAAACAAACATAAAATTAATTTTTAAATATAAAAAAAATAATAAAAATAAAAAATAATAATAATTTAAAATAAAATAAAATAATTATCCCATGAAATCATAATTAGAGCGCTTGCGAAAGCGATAGCCACAAGCAAACAGCGCAGCGCAACCAATTTCACAACTAAATATCAGAGCTACACATCGCATATCATAACATAATAATTACAAAATATGTAGGCCTTTAGCTGCGGTTGCGTCTGCGCAGTGATTTCTACACTCATGCGCACAGCTCCTCCTCTGTTCGTTCATTCATTCACTGAAAAAAGAGGTAAACCCAATTAAAGGTACCATGCGTGACACTCCCAGCTGACGCATTTAAGATGCTGGGAAAAATCACATAAATTTGCAACATGTAAATCTTACACGGTGTGTGGCATAGTTGGTAAACCAAACAGTAGTAGCTGCAACATCAGCTACAGCCTACCTGCTACGGAGCGAAAGATGAGCGCTGGTGCGATATGTTGCTGCGTACACAGCAGGATAAAATTGCAAACATGAGGCAGATTATATGTTGGAGTAAAAGTAAGATATAAATGCAGGGGGAGTATCAGTTGCAAGAAGAATTTTGAAAAAATAAAAAAAAAACAAAAATATATGAATAATGAAATTAATGGACTTGTAGAGATAAAACCAAAAACAATACAAAAAAAAAAAATTAAAAAAAAAACAAATCTTAAAGTAAAAACTAAATTAATAGGCAAATGTAAACGCATTGAGCGCATAATAAATTAGTACAACTATTGCCACACGCAACTTTGGAGGAAAAATTATATGTGACACAAAGCTATTGTTGTCACAGACAAATGTATGTACGAGTACACACATTTCTACGAACATCAGCCTTTCTTGTACTTCGCTGATGCTGCACCAACAATTTGTGCATTGTATTTTGCATATAAAATTTTTTTCCACAAAAAATGTAAGCCTATGTTTACCGTTGTAATTACAAATGTTCATATTGCCAACATCATAATTCATTTTCTCATTTTTCTATTTCATTTTTTTCGCTTTTCTTCATTTTTTGCGGTTAATTTGCTGCGCCTCACACAATTGACTCTAATGAATTGAGTAGCCTGAGTAGTTAAGCTGAAGCAATAAAAAATAAAAACCAAAACAAAAACAATACTAAATGATTTCATCGACAATATGAGGTGTTGTTGGCTCATTTGCATACAACGCTCTTTAGACTGCTACGCTTCGCCGCAGGTGGCAATCACTTGACTTAACTTGTTGCCTGAAGACTTGACGTCGCGTTGGCATAATAAAAAGTGGAAAACAAGATAAGATAATAATAAAAAAAAATTTAAATAAATGACACTATGCTTAAATGTGTAACGATCATTAGTTGAGTTTCTGTTCACACAGAGCTTGAGCGTGGCAATCGTTAATGTTGAGTAGGTGGTGACTGGAGGGCGGAATAATTATGGAATATATGTACGTGTATGTAAATATACGAGTCTAGGAGGCATATTGAAGACTTTGATGTGAATCTTGTAGCACAGGAGATTTATGTGTAATAAGCCACTGTGGAAAGTTAATTAAAAATATATTAAGAAAAAGTAATAAAAATAAAAAATTAGGTAAATTGTAGGCAAATTTGTCAGTGTGCAAAATGTTAACCATTTGGTTTTAGAATTAATAGTTAAAGCGAATATTTTTTAAATGAAAAATAACCCCATCGGAAGAAATCTAATATATTGCTCTCAATATATCATATGGGGAAATTTTATTACATATTTAAAGATAAATTTTTATAAAGAAAAAATTTATTTTAAATTCTAAACGATTTTCTGAGTCATTTGATACCCATATTGTTAAACATTAGAATGAATTTGAAGACAAAAGCTTCTCAAAACTGCTCCGAAAAAGACTACTTGGGTTCTGTATGGTATAAAACGCTTCGTCAAGCTAGCTTTAAAACTCAAAGCATTTTCAATACTTTAAGCGTGTTACTTGAACTTAGTTTAGCCACATAAAAAATAATATAATAATTATTTTGAATATCAAAAGCTTCCAAAGACTTTTTTTCCAATTTATTAATATATATTCCACACTTAATGGCTCAACAATACAAATGAGCAATGACTTTCGAATTAATTTCTTAATAATTCACATTTAAAGCTCGCTCATAAAAAGCTCTCGAGGAGCTTTTAAAAATAAAAAGTTCTTAACACCAAAGCTAAGTAAATTGAAGTATTAGCACAAATCACCAAAATTATGGGCTTTAGAAAATACTCCTTCCGAAGCTTTTAAGTAATAATTCTGAAAAAAAGTAATTTTATCTGCATAGCTAAAGTTTTCAAACTGTTACATGTCCTTAGAACCTAATAGTTGACACCATAAACCGTTTAGTAAGTCAAATACTTAAAAGCTTTTGAATTCAAAAAACGTTCAGAGCGAAGCTTAAGATTCATTTCTGCAGTGCGCAGCATAAAAGAAAACTGTTGGGCTGCACTGATTATTCAGTTTAAACATAACATTCGCATATCCGCTCAAAGCATTTTATTAAAACTTAAAAGCATTTTAGCATTTATTAAATGATTTAGAAAATTAGCAAAGCTCCAAGATTTAAAAAATTGCCTGAACTAATGAAAGCTTTGAACTAAAAAGTTAAAGCCTTCGAGCTACTTTTTCGATTTTACTAAAGCTTTCTGATTAAACAATAATACAGAACTGTAGATTACTAATAAATCGAAAAAGCTCGAAAGCTCTTAATAACCGCTTGAGCAACAAATAAAATATTTACCTGCAAGCTGCCATTTTTTATTTTACAAATTTCAATGAAAGCTCAGGTAAATTAAAGCTTTTGAAGCTTTGTTGATTTTCGAGGCTTAAGCAAAGTTTGCTTAAAAGCTTTCACATCAAATTTTCTCAGCACTATACAACATAATAATAATCTTTGAAAGCTTTCGATATAATTCTTCAGGAGGTTAAGTAAAACTCCAAAATCTATTGTATTTAGGAAAACCATAGACAAACTCGTTAATTTGTTTTTTAAATAGTTTTTAATGAGATTTATTATATTACATTAAAGCTTTTCATAAAATAAATTTCTATAATTATTTATTTAAACAGAGTGTTGGATGTTTTTATTAACTGTATCTATATCTCTTTCACTCTTTGCAGAAAACCCATTGTCTTCCCACCACCACAGAAGCACTACAAAATCGTCTTCATTAAAGCGCCATCACCACCCGCACCAACAGCGCCTGTCATACCAGTGTTGCCACAAAACGAAGAAAAGACACTGGTCTATGTGTTGGTGAAGAAACCCGAAGAACAACCCGATATTGTCATTCCCACACCAGCACCAACACAACCCAGCAAACCCGAAGTATACTTCATCCGCTACAAGACACAAAAGGAAGAGACCGGTCCATATCCAAACAGTATTGCGCCACCACCATCTGGCGATTATGGTGCACCAGCTCCACCATCGGCACCATCAGCGCCCAGCTCATCATATGGTGCACCATCGCATTAAATATGAGAGTTGGTAGTGAAAGTGAAAAGCAGTAAGGAAAGGAACGAAAAGGAATTATGAAACGAAGCGATCCAAAGCATTTTTTTTGTTAATACTAAGAATGAAGAATGAAGAATGATGGATGATTTTTAGGGGGTGTTAGTTAGTAATAAAAGAATTTAGAGGGGAAAAGTTAAAAATCTTTTGTTTTTTGACGACGAGGTGGCGAATATGATCGCAGATTATCCATTGAGTAGCGTGCGGCAGTGTTGTTGTATAAATAGCAATTGTTTTCAAAAGTAGAGATTTTTGAAATAAAAATCCATTTTCACATACATATAATTTTTTTGTAGTCTACTTTAGCGCGCCTGAACTACCTAACAGTTAAGTTTTATTGTTGGTTTTTATTACAATTTCTCTCTATTGTTGTTGTACTATTCGTACTTTGACTAACATACGCTACGATTTATATATAATATGTACTCATTCTTATTACGATTAATTAATTCATTAATTTTTAACTAAGCAATTTGAAAAGCGAAAAAAAATCCCTTTTTTTTAACGTGTGACAACAAACAACGCCTCGAAATGCCAGTTAAACTGGTCCGAATACATAGTTTTTATTTACAAACTGCAAAGCTTACGAGCTTAAAAGCTTCAAAGCTCTAAAGACTTGAATAATTTTGCTTGAAATATTTTTTTGTTATTTTTTTCTAGCAAATACTCGTGAAATAGCATACATTTTTGTTGTTTCTCTTAGCCTTAGCGTTGACGAAGTGTGTAGCATGCTTGCGCTCTTTAATTAAGCCGCCACTCTACTACTCTTCTCTCTCGCTCTCTCCAGCGGCCTCCTGCACGCATGCGCATGCTGTCAGCGCTTTTTGGCTGTTTGTTTCATAAAATTATATTGTTAGTTTTAAATGTATGCGTTATACAAACCAAAAAAAAATCAAAATATATATATATTCATTCTCTTTGTTCTCTTAGTTTTAATTACACTCATACACTCACATATATTTGTTAATAATTTTTTATTTTATTTCACTTCAAACAACAATCGCATATTTTTGTTTTTTTTTTTAAAGCATATCAATTTAACTCTCCGATATTTGTTCTTGTTTGTATGTATATGTAATACTCTTTATAAAAATACATACTTATATAAGTGTTGTAAGTCGATAATTAACATACTATTACGAAGATGTAAAGGAAATGTAATGATGATGATGTTGGATTTAATAAAGATCTTTTTATACATAACAGTAATTGTTGTTTTTGTTATTTTCTTTTTGTACAATATATATTTTATTACAGGAAATTATTTTTTTTTGAGCATGAGTGTCTACTTTAGTGTGCAAATTTTGGGTAAACATGGAAATTCTGTAGGGTAGACATAACATATTTGAAGGTTTGAAGGGAACACATCAAAGGTGCTACGCTCTTTTAACGTGAAGAACAGAAAACCTACATAAATCTCTATCATATTGATGAATGGCTTGTCATTTCCTGCCCCCTTTCTGTACCATTCATAGATGGCTTCTCAGTATATTCGTTTACTCCTACTCCTCAGACAGATGTCACTTTCCTTTCGATATATTTTCATAATACATTTCACATGTGAACGTCGAACGTCGTTCAACGAGAATTTTTAATTACATTTTCACCATAAAAGCATCTTATGTTCTCGTGAGATTGAAATTTTAATAAAGCAAGTGAGCTAACGGTGAAGATAACAGACATTGCCTTCTGGGTTAAGGGAATAAAATAAAATAAAATAAAAAAATTGAATAAACTTAAATGCAATTAAATGAAATGAAATTAAATTAAGTAAACTAGAATAAAACTAAATAAAATACACTAAGTTAAAATAAAAAAAATAAAATATTAAATAAAAGAAAAAAAATAAAAAAAAAAATAAAATAAAATAAACTAAAACTAATTAAAATAAAATAAAATAAAATAAAATAAAATAAAATAAAATAAAATAAAATAAAATAAAATAAAATAAAATAAAATAAGATAAAATAAAATAAAATAAAATAAAATAAAATAAAATGAAATAAAATAACATATAATATAAGATAATATAATATAATATAATATAATATAATTAAATAAAATTAATTAAAATGGAAAAAATAAAATAAAATTAAATTAAATAAACTAAATTAAAATAAAATAAAATAACTCAAAATAAATTAACATTAAATAAAATAACATAAAATAAAATAAACTAAAATAACATCAAATAAAATATAATAATTTAAATTAAATAAAGTTAAATAATATAAAATAAAATAATATAACATAAAGTCAAATCTAATAATATAAAATAGAATAAAGCCTAACAAAACAAAATTAAATAAAATTAAATTAAATTAACTGAAAATAAATAAAATAAATTAAACTAAAGAAAATAAAATAAAATAAAATAAAGTAAAAAAAACTAAAATTTTAGGGAAATGGTTTCCTCTAAGTGGTTCGTACCTGCCTGCGTGCTTAATAAAACCAGCCAACGAGAGCCAATAATTGTCTACAAGTGTCTAGGCTTTAATAAACACGGCAAATGATAAAAAAACACGGTAGTTCTGGACGCGCGCGTCTTTATTAGTCGCATGTACGAAATGCTTGAGTTTTTATTTCAGTATGATCTTATATAGCTAAAATTCATAGAATCTAAAATTGAAGGACAACAGTTATAAGTAATTCAAATTGAGTGAAACTTTTGACAAAAGCTTTTGAGATGAGCTTTAAACATATTATTCTATTCTAAGCCTGTGTTTACATAGCTAATAACATAATCATTTAACATAATGTTGCGCTAACAGAAATAATTGCAACATTACATTTCTTAAATTTAACTTATGTACTAGTCTATTATTAATAATATGGATACAGCCGCTACAAAATGAATTAAAAAAAATAAAAACTAAATAAAATAAAATTAAATAAATTAAAAAAGTAAAGTAAAATAAAATGAAAAGAAATCATATAAAATAAATTAAAGTAAAAATAAAAATAAAAAAATAAAACAAAACAAAATTAAATAAAATTAAATTAAATTAACTGAAAATAAATAAAATAAATTAAACTAAAGAAAATAAAATTAAATAAAGTAAGTAAAAATATATGAGTTAAAAAAATAAAAATAAATTAAAATAAGATTAAATGAATTAAAAAAGTTAAGTAAGATCAGATTAAGTAAAATAAAATAAAATGAAATAAAATAAAATAAAATAAACTAAAATAAAATAAAATAAAACAAAATTAATGAAAATAAATTATAATAAAATAAAATGAACTAAAGTAAAATAAATTAATATAAAACGAAATGTAATAAAATTAGCTGAAAATAAATAAGATAAATTAAAATAAAACAAATAAAAAAATATAGTAAAGTAAAATAAAATAAAATGAAATAAAAAAGTAAATCAAATAAAATTAAATAAAATAAAAAAGTAAAGTAAATAAAATGAAATGAATTCAGATAAAATAAATTAAAGTAAAAAATAATTAAAATAATTAAAATAATGTTATTTTATAACATAAATAAAAATAAATAATCTAAGTAAAATAAAATGAATTAAAATAAAATAAAATAAAACAAAATAAAATAAA
>JAWMAG010000002.1:87500-255000 GCA_037013455.1 Ceratitis rosa | reverse complement strand
GCGTATGAAAATTGTATTAATCACAGAGTTAACATGCTGCAACATAACATAACTGCAACATGAAGCAAACAAATGCCTCAACGGGAGGATATGCAAATTTAAGTCCTTATGGATATGCATGTGCAACGGATTTGAATGCACCTGGTTTATAGAAATTCATCGCTATATATGTATATACTGATAATTTTAGTTAGTATATATATGCATGTATTGTACATAAATACAAATGCATGAGCATTTGTATAGAAAACTAAAAATTGTTTGAACGCAGAAATATAACTGAAAAAGGGTTTGGGAGTGTTGTAGGCGCTGTGTATACGACTTTGCTCGATATGAGTGGGTTGTTGTGACGTATTACTCGGACAGTGTTTAAGAAATTAAATTGCCAAAGCATGATTGCATAATTTAGAAGTAGAGAAGTTAAAAAAGCTTATGAGCTTTAGACACTTTTTTAACTAATATAATAATATAATTTCATATAATTAAAAACCTTCCAAAATACAATCGAAGATGTTCTATTTTTAATATGCAAATTAAAACTCTTTTGTTTCCCATAGTTAATATTCGTATGTAACAAAACTATGGACTAAGTGCTTTGCCACCTACAACAACAGAAAGTGAGTAATACCTAAGTGATGGGACGTCTGGTGTACAACTAGATAGACAGACAGACAGCTTATGAAATGTAATCACACAAAAGGTGATTAAATAGTCTGACGATGCGACTACACATAGCAGTTACAACAACAACAACAACAAAATAAAGTCACAAATATATGTACATATCTATAGAAAAGCTTCACAATAAAAGCCTCTTTATGAATGTGACAATATGAGGATAAGAAATATGATTTACATACCTACTCCTGATGTGCTCTGTGTTACTTGCCTTCTATTGACACTTCCGTGGATGGAATTGCATTTGCCTCTGCTTAGTTGATGTACTTAAAGATATACATATCAATACATAGCAAAACTTTATACTTACGCCCACATGCAGTTGCAACATGCAACATTTGAGGCTCACACTCTTTGAATGTGTCACCTGACGTCTGAGTAAGGTTCTTTTATGCAAGTATGTTATGTTTTTGGGTGGAACACCTTATTCAAGTTCATTTTCATTGTTCATGCGAGGATATACTGTAGATACTTGAACATGTACCTGGACACTTGAGAATGCCATTGGAGTAATTGACATTTGACTATGGAAGTAAGCTTTAAGCGACACTACCAAAAGATTTCGGCCAACCAAATCCTTCAAGTCCATCATCATTCCCGTCCTTACATATACGCTGCGAAGGCCGGAACGAAACAATATCTGCTGAATGTCGACTCATGAGTTTTATGAGTTTTCGAGGGATAGATACTTTCCGGAAGATTTATGGTCCATGGCGAATACTGCAGATGATGGAACGACGATATGTACAAGATATACGACGACATTGGCAAAGTTCAACGAAGAGTGATTATGCTGGTTAGGTCATGTAGTCCGGATGGATCACAACACTGCAGTCAATGAGGCTAGAGGAAGATGAAGATCGGATAGAGAAAGATAGCAGAGGAATCTCACAAAGTGCAGTACTTTTGATTTTTCAACGATTCTAGACAATGAATCAATTGCTGAACGATATGGAGGAAGAAGGGAACTGCAGGGTCATGACGAATGTGGACTGTCGAGCGGTTATGGAGCGGATGGAAAGCTCGCCTAAACTTTATATGACGTCACGTAGGGCATATTAAGCGATCCAAGTGGCATTTTAAAACGGTTCTGCCTAGCAGAAAGAGCGGACTAGTGTATAAACTTCATAGATTTCACTTTGAACCATGAACCAGGCGTGGACGAGCTTGTCAGTGAAAGCACCTGCTCAACATCTTCGCCATCATAGTACAGGTTAACCTTACAACCGTATATTTGAAAGCCACTATTAAAAAGCTATTCGCCGCAGATATCAACCTTAATGAAAGTGTCTTTGTTGTTGTTATGTGATCTGGATGATGTAGAGGACATATTTACAAGCGTAGACATGCAGAAAGCCTGGATGTACGATCAAGCGACTTCTGCAGGTGTGGTAAAGGTGAGAAAGATTCTGAAACCCTAAGGAGCTTGGAATGGTTAGAGTTCGTACTACCAACAACGTACTACTTGTGAAAATCGTCATCCGTGACCATGTCATTTTGGGCCCATTCACCAAACGCGCGGCGTGATTAATGTTCGTTAGGCTACAATTCTTGCACAAGTTGGATTTTGTAAGCCCACAATACGAGATCCTTCCACAAAATCTTCCATAAAGTGGATGTGCACAGTCAGCTGCAATTGCTGCGCGTGATGGCGGATGGACCCATTCGGGTCTTCTTCGATATTTTGCTCCACAGCAGCAATAGAGATTTCGGCGCGCATTCTACAACGTCTCAAAAGATGTGCATTATCTACTTGAGTAAACGAGATAGTTGCTCCAATTACCGAGTCTGCATGTCGATCGAATATTGGACGCACAAACCGAACCATTATTTTTGGATCTGTTCATTATGAAATGGTAAACCCAACTGAGTTTACATTTAGTGACAACTGTCAAAAAGACCAACCCCCTTACACGTCTAAAAAACGCCTTTTTTGTGTGACCCAAATATATTATTAATAAATCTAAAAAAATGTCAGGATTCAGACAAACAATGGCATATACCTACTCATATTGTCATTCCGATCACATTGATAAAAATTTTGGTTTGGTGATTGACTATGAATTCTTGAATAAAAAAAAAAATTAAAATAAAAACTTTAATCTTTCAAACTCTTACAAATAACCACTCTATATATTCAGTTTTCCTTATCTATTTCACTATTCAAAGTCAATAGTTTTCATAATTAATTTCAATTTAATAAAGCGAATTCTGATGTACCGGAACAAACTAATGGCTAGAAAAGCCCAATTGGCATATGTGTTCATAATAATATTCATCTATATGTACAATATATACAGCCTTGGTCAAAAGTATTAGGCACCCCACTAATTACTGAATTTTTTGTTTTAACAAGTGAAGTAATGAAGTTTTATTAGTAAAACAGTGAAAATACAATGAATTAGTGATAATAACATTAATATTTAGTAAGTCCACCCTGCGATTTAATAACGGCTGCAATTCTCTTAGGCATGCTGCGTACAAGCTTTCCACATTCGTCCGCCCTTATAGCGTACCACTCGTTAATTAAGGCATTATTTAAGGCAGTTTTTAATGTTATACAGTGTTCCTTAATTTTGCGTTTTAAAATAGCCCACATGCGCTCAATGGGATTAAGATCTGGAGACTTTGCAGGGCAATCTAACAACAAGGAGCGTTGTCTTGCTGAAATTTAACCCTGTCTAAATTAGTACCGAAAATGCGCGTTAACGAAGGCAGATGAACAGCTTCTAATACATTTATGTACTTTTGACTGTCAAACGAACATTTCGCCGACACCATCAGCAGCCATGGAGCCCCAGATCATAATGCTGCCTCCTCTATGCTTATCAGTGGGTACCACGCAATCTGGATGATATTCTTCCCCAATCCGTCACCTCATGAACGTCACACCAGATGTTCTAAATATCTGTTGAAAAGAAAAAATAATGTTTTCATAAGATTTGTATTATGTCTTCAAAATTGCTCTAGGGTAAGAAGCTATGGCTGTTAATACTTTAAGACGATCTGAACTAAGCTTACCTCGAAGTTTGATTCATCAGACCACAGAACATTCGACCAATCTTCTTCCGTGAAATGTTGGTATCGGCGAGCCCATTCCAAACGATTTTTCCTATTCTTTTCTGAGAGCCACGGCTTCTTTCGGGCTTTACATCCTTTTAAACCTGATTCCAGAAGTCTTCTTCTAGCTGTTCGAGCACTAACTGGTTTACTAAATTCATCCGAAAGGGCAGCTGCAAGTGCAGAAGAAGATTTTTTGCGTTCCTTGAGAGACTCGCGTATAAGTATTCGGTCTTCTCGTTTACTGGTTAGATGCTTTCTTCCACTTTTTGATTTATTATTGTGGGATTTCGTCTCCACAAATCGCCTAATAGCACATTAGACCGCGCACCGCGAACATCCCACCAAAGTGGCAATCTCAACCTGAGACTAGAGAAGGTAACCTTCTTCACTTAGAACTTGAATTCTAACTCTATCATCGTAACTAATTTCACTTTTTTTGGGCATTTCGGTAAATATGAACTGTTTTTATAAGATTGGTAACTTTTCACTAAATGTAATTTACACTTTCACTTTCAAATTTTAAATGCGAAAATATTTTATGAATTTCTTAAGAATGACAATTTTTAGGTTTAGCTTACCTAGAGTGCTATGACTTTTAATATTAAACAATTTATTCGTTTAATCAACAGTTAAACACCCATGTAAGACATTTACAAAAAGAAGTGGTAACTTTGATAGCCACATTTGAGTATACTTGTATTTTAGTGGGGTGCCTAACACTTTTGGCCAAGGCTGTATGTATGTATATTGCATTTACACAAATATAAGTTCTGCCCTACCTTAACCAAAACCATCATAATATCTGTAATTATCCTCACTAATAGTTTCTGTAGGCGTGTGTTGGCCTACCGTAAATATTTTCGACATGTCTTGGGTTATTTTTGGCAAATATTTTATTATGAAAAATATTTTATGTTTTTTTTTTTGTGTAGGTGAGGCATATTTGCGCCTAAAAAATCTACTCGTTTTTCCATTCAAATTTGTTTGCTGCTGAAAAAAAAGTATACTCATATCTCATATCTGCATACATTGGCGCATATTAATTTTATTGATTACCCACACACACGCAAAATGGCAATTTTTATTTTTATTCACGTCGTTATTTTTAACATCGGGCTGCATTTGTTGTTTTTGTTTCAGAGAAGAGAATATAAAATGGAATTTCAATGATTTTTTCATTGTGTAGAATCTATTTATATTTGTATGAACATATGTAAATGCGTAAAAATATTTATTATTGTTTTCAGCACGTAAAAATAACTAAAACCTCACGGGGCAAGTTAAAATGTGTTTACATCCCTCATATTAAATCAGGACTTTTTATTCAAATATTGGATTAACATTTGGCAACAGAATTGCTGATTTAATACAAACATATGTATGTATGCATTAGAGTCAAACACAAAAAGCTGGCTAAGCTTGGGCCATCTGTGGTAGCAGTTGGTGGTGCTATGGGCGAACTAATACTTTGACCACAGGCTTACATATAATAAACTGCGTACTCTTCCACGCAAGGCTGGAGCTGTGGACCAGTCCTCGATAGTACTAGGTTCCTGAGCTAAAGCAAAATTGAACCTTAAGCGGATTCACGCTGCTCCGACGACAGTTAACATGCAAAATTAGAATGTTTTTCGTTTGGGATCTATCCTCCTGGAAATTATTTAGACACACTACGAGAATCGTGTGATTACTTCATTTACTATTGTCGTATCAGTATCACCGAGTTGTTAGAAGACAACCGCGCCTTTTCGTCGACAGATCCTGGAGTCATAGACTGGCGATTCCGGCCGCTGGTGGTATAGTCTACTCTCATACACCATCGCCTTCAAAGCGTTCATCTCTCACCTGCGAAAGCTTAGCCGCCACGTGACTATGTCCAGCTCTGAATTGGATGATGGGGAGGAGAAGGTGAGAATTTAGTAGAAACCCTGATATATGCGGAAAACAATAGGCATCTCCTTCGGAAGTAAAACGTGGTGGATTCAATTCCCTGTTTTTCTTGGCCAGAAGCTACAGCAAAGAATCTCCGGATATGACAGCTATCCTCCTCTTGACAGGGATATGTGTTTTCAGGAGCTAGGGGACATCTTTGTCACGTACAAGTTTTTGCTTGGAGTTGTCCCATAGCTCAGATGATGACTGCCACATCTTTAATGGAGTTGATGGCAATTATCGACCTATCCAAACAGAGCTCTCTGAAGATAACAAAAAGATGAGGTCCATAAGAAAGTGATTATACGCCGCCTCCAACAAGATCTGCTGCTCAGAGGATATGCATTTTTCGGGTCCCCCTGCACCTTTGATGGCCTAGCTGAAGAAACGTGTCGCAGCTTTGAGCCGCTCACTGCGTTTCAAGTCGCTAAGCTTGTCCTGCAGCAGGCTCCTTGCGGGAGGAGTGGATTTTTGACTGGTTTCTCAGCTGTGCGAAGTCCTATCTACGGTCTCTGGCGGGCTCGAAGCATTCTCCAGTCTTTTTGCCAAGGCTTACCATCACCACCATCTGATAGCGAGGTTGGGGTATAATATATCTTACGTTTAAACCTTCTTTCTAATGTTGGTTTCCCAGGGTGGAGGTTTTTCAGTGAGAGAATTCAGTCCTCATCCCTTTACTATCCGACACGCTTATTAGAAGCCCAACGGCGTGTGCCATCCAACCATCTTCCTTTCCCAACAGGCATGCTGGGAGCTCTAATTGGGTTACTCGAAGAGAATACGGGAGGAAAGACGATGTGGTAAAGCTGCAACCACTCAAATCAAGTCGCCACTAAATTTGCTATATGGGTTCAGTGGAGAAGCTTCCACGTACTCCACAATCACGTCTTATCCTATACCTTATCACTAGGATTGACTACGGAGCTCTATCATTACCAGGATCCTGCTAGGCCGGATATCCAATTCATGAAAATTTGGGTATTTCTGGTCAGCGAGAGATCCTGGTGTTTACTATTCTGGAATTTAACTTCGACAGCGATAAAACCAACAATGCTGACTGACTGTTTGAATAAAGCCTTTCGAGGTAGGCTAAGTAGGTATCGTCAAATGTACGGTTATCCGCATTTGTAAGAAAATGTTGCAATAATAAAGAGGAAGTCAAAGCTGGTATGGCAAAATAAGATATCAATGACAACTACATGAAACACTGTAAAGCTAGATGGATATATGATGATCGATATGGAGAGTCAGGCTGATTAGAGAAAATAAGGAGACGTCCTAAAATATATTACAAAATGTGTCTAGATTATGGGTGCAAATCAAATTAAAACCAATTTCGTCAAAAATACTATTTTTTCGTGGAATTTTTGACACTTTAATATAAATTCAAGCATTACCTAAATGTCCCTCTGCGAACACAATTGCATTACAAGTAATCCCATTTCAACTAAAAATTGTCAATGATTTACAGTCTCGTGTGGCGCATAAGCCGTGATAACGTTTTCAGTGCTCCACCACACCAAATAAAGACTTGATTATTCTTTAGAACTGGATTAACGATTTTCCACCCTCGCACTGACACTTTTAACCCTATCATAAATTCAAAACGAGTGCAATTGATTAATATTAGATGCCACTTGATCGATGGTTTTATGGTGGGTATGAATACTCGTACATATATGTATTTATGTATAATGTACATACGAGGGAACTAACAAAAGTTCGGAAAGTTAACCAGAAAAAAAAATAAAAAATTTCTTTTTGTCTTTATTCGTCATCTTGGTCCTTTTTTAAATTCTCCACATAATCGCCATTGATTTCGATGCATTTCTTAAGCCTTTAGATTTACTCCTGAAAACAGTCTTCAAAATTTTGCTTCTCAAACTTATTTTTTTCTTGTTTTTTTGGTCAACGTCCCGAACTCTTGTTAATCCCCTCGTTAATTCTTTCCTCGTTGCTATTAAAGACCTTTCCTTTTATTTTTTTTAAATTTTTGGAAATAACCAGAAATAACAAGGTGATATATCTGGCTAATATGGTGCAGGACGTATTTCTTCGACCCCAGAGATCGCAACAAAATTATTCGTTGTTTTAGCAGTGTGGGATGGCGCGTTGTCATGATGTCGAAAGTAGCGCCGCTGACTTTTGTGATTTTTGTTGCTTAGATTTTACGGGTGGGCTTGCTCCTGTTGAGTTCCATGCCATGGACTGCTGTTTCGTTTCTGGATCGTACTTATAGAACGAAGATACGTCACCAGTAACGACTTTACTAAAGTTGTTAGACTGACCATTTTCGAACTTGTTTAGGAAAAATTGTTCAAAACGCACTCGAAACTCGCGGAAACGTACGCTAACATTGTAAAAGTACATAGTGATAGTGTTCTTAGTCGTACCCAGGTTTTTCGATGGCATAAAGAGTTTAAGTTTAAGTAAAGCTCGCATGAGCAAGTCAAAGGTGAAAACGATGATTATTGCCTTTTTTGAACGCCGTGGAATCGTCCACGAAGAATTTCTTCCACAGGGGCAAACCGTAAATCAAGTCTACTAACGCCAAGTACTCCAAAGATTGCGAAATCGAGTCAACAGGGTACGCCCAGGCATCGATCTTAATTGGATCCTTCATCACGACAACGGGCCGTTCCACATCGCCCTCAGCGTGTCCCAGTATTTGGTCTCTAAAGCGATCGCCGTGTTGTAACAACCACCTTATTCACCCGATATGTCACCCTGTGACTTTTTTTGTTCCCTAGAACAAAATCGATGGTCAAAGGAACCCATTCTGAGTCGATTGAGGATATCCAGGTGGCCGTGACGAGGATACTCGCGGACATCCCAGTCGAATCATTCCAGAAATGTTACGAACCATGGAAAACGCACTGGAATCGTGGTATAGCTGCCCAAGGGGACTAATTTGAAGGGGTTGGTAGAGTTGTAGAATAATTTTGAAATATACGGTTTTTTAGAATCAGTCTCATTACTTAATTGTCACACCTCGTATGAAAATGGTTGAGCATCCATTTATAAATACTAAAGCATTGAACGTGATATGATTTTGTACGAATGCATATATATACTCACACATGTATGTTTGTGCATTCGTCGATTGAATAAATCTATATGTAAACAAGTCATAAAACAGCAAACTTATTGGGTAGACATTTTTCATGACATCAGTGACAATTTTCCAACGACACATCAATACACGACTGCAGCGCCGTGTCATACAACACCGTGAAGAGTTTAGCCTTTGGCGTTGGAAAGTCGTATGGAGGTACACATGTGGGCGAGAGTTGTATTATGCAAACAACAACAACAACAACGACTATGTAAACTATTCAAGTTTAACTAATGCCCCAGACGCTGCATTCATAGACGCGTAATCCTTCATTAATTAAACTGCGCTCAGTAGTTGCGTACGTGGAATTGGTTGGGGAAAAGGAGACTCTGTTATATGTACATACCTTCAAGGGAAAATTGTAGAGGTTTCTCAATATGAATGTTATTTTATTGAGGTCCAAGTTAGGAGACTTTTAAGTAATTATGCTGTTTAGCATGGTTGAAGGAACACACAACATTGGTGTAGGTCTAAATAAGGAATGCTCTGATTATTCAAGGAAGATCCGTTTAGAGGTGCACTGAAAGAAGAAGACTGTCAGAGTATTATGTAATAGGTTTTTGACCCACTAATATCATTTAGATTCATATGAAAAATAAACCCGGATATATCGCACTGGTTTTAATGTAAAAAGTGGCAAATGGACTACGCTGATCATAAAGTATCTGTGTTTAGCTCACCATTAGACACTTTTCGGTAAAGAAGACAGTTTGAGTAGCTAAATGACTTCAAAATTTCACGAATAATTCCGAATTCAATACTAGATGAGATGAGAGAGAGAGCTCTATAGCTCTTATTGTTTTCTCTAGCATCAAATTGAAGAAATCACACGATAAGGACCTGTCTGAAACCTCGTTTGGTACCGAACGAATCGGAGAGGTCCTTCTCAATTCTGGTGCGCTTATGCTGTTGTTCAGTGTCAGCTTAGACATAGCGGCAATGAGGCAGCTTCTTACTGTGTTGTCGAAGACACAAATCGATGAGAAGGTGATGTGTATCTTTCATGGATCTTTACAAGATTTGGCGCATGGTGAATATCTGGTCAATGGTTGATTTACCAGGTCTGAAGTCACACTGATGAGGTCCAAACAGTTTATTAATGGTGAGCTTTAGTCCTTCACACGATACCTTCGATAGGACCTTATGTGCGATATTAAGGAGACTAATCTCACGGTAATTGGCGCAAGCCACCCCCTTCCCCCTTATTTATTACTAAGGCCATATTCTGCAGAGAACATGTTGCATGAAGTCAGCCGTTATCACCTTATTCACCGCTTTGTTGTTCTTTAAGTGGGAAATCGTTACACAAACCACGTCGTAGTCAGGTAATAGAACGTCTTTTTTGTCAGCATCCATAGGGGTTTCAGGTTCGCCATTCAGCATGCTGAAGAAGTGTTTCCTCCGCACAGCAAATATGCTTTGGCCCTCAGTTACTATATCACTTCTCTGGCTTACACAAAGGTCTGTTTCGGTCTTGAAACCTACCGTCAGTCGCCGTATCTTTTTGTAGAATTTTCGAGCATTACCCAGCAACTCTAGCTCTCCATACTTATGCATTTCGGCCTGTTTATTATTGTCTGCACATGCATCTTGCTTCCTTCTTCAATTCAATTCAGATAAGTTACCCACAAAAAATAAAAAAAAAAATAGTTTCCAAACATTTGTTCTTTCTAAGTCGATTAAAAGAAACTAATCAGTATTGTTAGAAAGAAGGAAGTTTAGATCACAGTTTTCTTGCCAAACATATGTGCTTTTGTATTTTTATATTGCTTCTTATCTCGTGTTGCGTTTTTCGTTAGAGTATTCTTTGTTGTTATAGTAAGCTTGTAGTACTGATATACTATGTACTACACATACATATGTATGCATGGAAATTCACAACGAAACTTTATCCTTTATGTCCACTCAATAAAATAATCCTTGACCATCATAACAAGAAGTTTTGCGCCAAAGGACTTATGGTATGTGGCATTGTAAACAACAACAAAAGCTATTAAATAGTTCAAGGTTTTTGCTATACACTCAATTTCTTTTACGTGCAACAAAACGTGAAATGTTCATAAGACGAGCTAAAAAATGTAGATTCGAGTTAAATTATCTACTACAATGTAGACAAAATCCTGTGAATTTAAAATGAAGCAAAAAAGTTGTAGAGACTAGTTATAAAATTATTTTTTTATCAGAATTTTATTCTAATATTTGTTCTCTGCTTTCTGAATATAACAAAATATACATTTGTCTTTTATATTTCGGGACTGAAAAAAAAAACAAAATATTAATCATCGAAAATCTCCTTATTGTTTTTCAAAACATTCTTCATTAAGATCCTCATATACACTTTTGCATGCGTTCGAACCAATTTTCGAAGCACTTTCACCACTCTTATTGATTCTGAACGCATCAACGCTTCCTCAGTAGGGGAATTCTCTATCGTATTATAACGATTTTCGGATCGCAGATAGGAATAGACGATTTTTTTTAACGATATTCGCTATCGCTGTGTCGTAAACTACTCGAAAAATCGCTAACTAAGCGACGAATATTTTTAAGTTATTAGCGATATCGACAAAATATTGTTATTTCATTAAGGTTAAAATAAAGTAAATCGTGAAATTGCCTAAGTTATATAAAATCAAAATAAAATAATAAACAAAAATGGCTTTTGAGTATTTGCATACGTTTTATCCCAAGATGAGAAGGTATTTATCATTGGATACAAGTTTGCTTCGGGAAGTTGAAGATTGGAAACGTCCAATTGAATGCAAAGGAGTTTCTTGGTAGCCAATTAAAAGGCAGAAGAATAACAGCATTATCTACGGAAAAACAGATAAAAATATTTTTTCAGTTTTAACACTTTTAAAATGTTTAATGGTTCTAACCGCAATGCGATTATTTGCAACTGGATGCTACCAACGTCCCGCCGGAGAGCAATGTGGAATATATATGAGTCAGTCGTCAGTAAGCCGTTGTATTCATCGCGAAACAGAAGCAGTCAACCATTCAATGTTTTCTGCGAAGAATAGAATTCCCATAACACAAATAGAGGGGATAGCAACGAAGAAAATTGGGCTATCGATTGCACTCATGTGTCCATCACGAGTCCCAGAAATCATGAAGAAACCTAGGTCAACCTTCATGGATACTATTCTATAAACGTGCAAAGGGAGACAACAAATTTTATTTCACACAAAACGGCGGCACGATTATTTTATTTGGAGCTCCTCTGTAGAGCGAAGAGTCATGCATGAAACATGTTTTTGATGTTTTTGTAATGCATTACTATTTATTTAATGAAAATAATTGCTCTAACGAATTTATTTGCTTTTGTAATTTCTCTTTGTGTTTTTCGCATATTTTGACGTTTTCTTAAGCTTAATGTTACCTTTCCTTCATTTTAATAAAATGGAAATGTCCGTTGTCGATTATCGTAGAAACTGAGTTAGAAAATCGGAAATCATGTCGACAAAAGATACAGAATTGCACTACAGGTGTCGTTGACCCCTCAGTTTCTTCTTTTAAGTACGGGAAAGAAGTCATTCTATGCAAAGTCTGGCATCGAGTTTTTGAGTCGATGCGTGAGAGAGAGCTAACATTACCGTCGTGTAGAGTATTTTTTTAACATTTCTCACGGCCGAAGCAGCAACTGATTTTGGACGGACTTCACGAAATTCATTTTGGAGTTATCTACGGCCTGGATTGAATTTATCATACTATCGATAAACACTGGTCCTTGACGGTGGTTCATTGCCGATAATTTAATTAAGTTCATCGTTGCTAGGTTAATCCACGTCAGGAGTTGTAAAAATAATCTCTAACGATTTAATTTCATTTTAAGTCATTGTAAACCACACAAATAGTATTCGTATGTCAAGAATTTCCGAGTATGCACAAATTCAAAAATGTGAAATTTTACGATAAAGTTTTCAGTTGCCAGATTGAAGGACTAGGGTGTCCAAGTCACGAAATATAAAAGGCTACTTTCGTACATGTGTACTTTTAAACTCTTTAAGATATTTCTTTTTATGTGCACAGAAAAGTATGCAAATGTTTCTGACACGTTGGTCATATTCTCAAACTAAAAAAATAAATATTTTTGTAAAATTTTACTAAGTTGGAACAAATTCTGATTATAAAATTAGTTGCTATTTAATTTCAATAAAAGAAATATTACATGACATTTATTAATGCATTTTACGACCGAAAAAAATTCAATTAATAAAAAAATTAAGCACAAAATATTAGATTTAATAAATTCGCTTTAAAATTATTTTTCTCTACAAGTGTTTCTTTCTCTTTTTCTCTACTCTTCAAAAGAATTTTCTACCTCCTTACAATGCAGTGTTAATCGTTGCTTGTCCATGAGCAGTCTCAGTTTATTTCTTGTAGTTATTTAACGAGCGAGCTCTTGATATTTAGTACTTATTATTATTATTATGCATACCTGCCTTCTCAACAACAATTAAAAAGTCTAAGTTATAGTGAAAATTATAAAATAGCCAGACTGGTTAAAGAGGCACTTCAAAACTACGAAAAAAGGCAAAGGAAAAATTAAAAATTCACGGCAAATATTTTTATTTAATATAACTAAATACAGAACATACGTTTATAATTAACGGTATTATTATTATTTTTATTATTATTTTTCTCTATTGTTAAAAATTTAAGAGCGGTGACAAGGAAAACTAGATAGTTTCTTTGGTAAAATTTTTGCATATTTGTTTGATAGTTTTACTCTTGCTCTTCTCTTTCCGACTCTCTCTGGTCTCGAAAGCTGAGAGTGTACTTTGATGAGAGCTGTGCATTGAGAGAATTTTGTTTAGTACTCACTGCTTGCCCTGTTATTGCTTCGGGTGTACTATGGTTAATTCCCTCAGGAAAGAACTCAGTCGTCTCCAGATTGGAAATGAATAGAATTTATTCATCGAACTCCATTATATTTGTGTTCAAATACGTTACAAATGAATGAGACTTGATACTACCACTAAGCTGGATATCCAAAGAAAGGGTATTCCTCCAACTCTGCTTACACATCGGAGAGCCTGCTGATCACTCAGCTATTTACCTCGACAGTTTGGCTTAGGATAATGTTGTTGATGGTATTCTTACTTTTTTTACCGTCAGGGAGCATCTGTAAAATTATATATATATGCTACCGACCGGTTATCTGAAAATGATTAAGTTTTCCTCTTATCTAATAAAAGCACTGGGAGTTTTTTTCAAGGAACGCGTCCACTGTTGTTAATTAGGTGCGTAAGGCGAAGTTATCTCAAAGCGGACAACGTTGAAGGCCTGTAGAATCGATCATATTATGTACAAAGGTCTTGTGAATGAGAATGTATTTTATTTTTAATTTTTACAGATGGACTACTTACATACATATAAATATTATATGTAGTTAGTTATTTGGTTGTTGAGGTTGCTCGATCACTGAACAATTGTGATATCTATGGTGAGCCTGTGAATGAAGGTTCTTCTCATCTTCTTAGATTTTCACACCATTTTATGAGACTCGCAAGATTGTTGAGGCTTGGTGAAGCAAAGTTTTACAAGACAACCTGAATTCAAATTATTAAGGAAACGATATCGAGTTGCAATGAGGAATCACCCTCATCTATGCTCCTTAAACTGCGACAGAAGTCACTAGAGAAGTAGCCCATACATCTATAATGGAACCTCATCAGACAACGTCGGGCTTCTAAGCCGATTGTTCTGCTTATGGAGATCCTGTATAGAAAGGTAAAAATCCGGTTTCATATAAATGTGGTTTCCCCTCCTCATCTGCTGTTGGTCCTCCTGATGAAGGCTGATCTTATAGTTTTTAGGTGTAAGGATTTTGCAAAAGCAGCATTAACCATATTAGGACTCTTCTTCTTAGCTCTTCTCAATAGCTTTTTTGGCGTCGTCATTATCTGGTATATCTCCTTTCTGATTACACGAACCATGGAAACAGATGTGAGTTTGTTAACAACTGTTTTGTTATCTTTGAGATGGAGTCATTGCATTTAAGGGATTCCGAGTAACTAAGAAACTGCATAACCCACCCTACGTTCAGTGTATATATAAATTAATTAACAAAGATGGAGGCGATTCAAAAACCCTACAAGCAAGGTTTCATCAGTGCGAATACCATGCCAGCTGACAATATTGAAGCATAACCATAAATCTACGCCTTGAAGAAAGGCGAATGTTGCTTTCCTACCGAAGGCGGACATAACAAGTCCCCTCTATACAAATAAATGCAGACTTATAAGTATAACCCCATTAGACGCCGAGGTAAGTCGTAGGAAACGAGCTTCTGAATAAATTTGAATGATGAGCACTTCAGATTATTGCCTATGCAAACAGCTATGACTATACCTAGAAAATTTACGAAAAAGCTGAGACGCATAAAGGCAAGATGAAATGGCTCATCGGTCCGCCAGATCGCGATGATTCGGTGGAAAGCCAGCGAAGGTGGGTACACTCAGTTTTGGCTCACGCGATCTCAGACTACAGTATGAACTACTGGTCTGTTGCAGGTCTTATGATAGCGAAGCAGATATGTGTTGGACGTCAGAGCCCTCCTCTGTTTCAGTCACAGTCTGGTCTCATCAAGAACATGACTCAGGTATCTAGGGGCTTCGAAATTCAAAGGTGCATATGAAGGTACTCTTGAACTCCACGGTAAGCGTTGACGCATTATATGAGTATTACTATCTTTCAAAAGAGGTAGAAGAACCTTCTTCTGGCACTACAAAAGACGCCGTATCAGCCACTTAAGCCGACAAGCATTGGCTCTGAACTTGCTTATCTGCCGTTGCTCCTCTGTATGAGAACTATTTTCAGCTTCGTCGAATATAAAGAATATAAAAAAGTGGCCTAACTCATAGAGATTTCTGAGTGACCTTTTAATGGACGTAAGAATGCCCAGAAACTTTAAGATGCGATATCGAAGTTGGGCGAGCATTAGAGTTAAGCCGAGGACGAGCGAATCGCAGGAACCGACTGGCCACCTGATCGGAGCAGAATCTCAATCGGTTTGTGTGTACAGGACTTTAAGGACTTTAGAACTCTCTATATTCAACCACATTCCGCCTGTTTGCAATAAGCTTAAAGACACATTTTTGCAATATCCACAATTAAAGCTTATTTAAGTTTTTCTTTCACTCATTAAATACGTAACTTCCGTAGCATTAATAACTGTAAAAAGCTCACATGCAACATGCAACATATTAAGTTCAATTGTGGGTGCAAATGACCGTGTTGCACGATGACTGCATTGAATAACTAACTCGCATGCCACATTTGGCTGAATGAACAGTTAGAACGAACCTACACTACCTGCACCGAGGCTGATGAAAATGTCAGTTAATAAAAGTGTAAAAGTGCAATGGAGGTCCTCCCACCCCCTCACACAATGTAGAGCTAGAGCGGGAGCCAGACAAAAGAAAGCGACGCTCATAAAACACCAGAAGCGGATATAAATGCAACACTAATGAGCACGAAATGCAGCAACTACACGAAAGTGGTGAGTTGGAGAGTTGGATGTGGTGGGTAAGAGTATAAAAAAAACTTTCATGGTAATAACAAGCCCTTCCATAAGTTTCAAGTCCTTATATACTGGCTGGGGCTTGTTGAAATAACAGTAAACGACTGAAATTAAAACAAAACAAAACAAAACAAAACAAACAAACAAACCCAACTCTTACTTGCTTGCAACAAAAGTTGCAACTAGTAGCCGGCAGTTGGATTTGGGTATGAGGCGGGCAGTAATATTTTCATATGGTTTTCAGCTTCATTTCAGTTCGCGCCGTGCCAGCTGGTCAAGTGTTTTTCGCGTCTGTTTTATTTCAATACACATTTGTGTGAGATGAGTTGTCGTTATGTAGCAACATGCAACATGCAACATATAAAAATGTAATAAAAATTGCACCAACCCCAAAGCATGAGTTTTATTTTGTGTTGCATTAAGCACATGTGGCAAGTCGAGTGAGTGTGTGTGTCCTCGGTCCGCCATAAACAGCACACTTTTACTTGTTTATCGACTGCCCTCGGAGTCTTCTGTCTACTAAACGCATAATTAAATACCCTTCCTTGGCACACATGTCTGGGCAATTGGCCTTCTACTGCTGTCGGCGCTCGTCATATTTGTTTGCTCTAACTAAAAATGTGTTTCATTGTCGTATAAAGTGTGGCACTTTTTCGATTTTTCATTCTCAATTTAAGCGGAGGTGTCTGCATTGCTCACCTTGGAGACGAAGAGGCATCAATAAGTTCGGGTGTTGTGTGGTCAACGAGGTTTTAGTCATCAATTTATTATTTTATTAATCATTTTCATGATTCGCCATCAGAAACTCAAACTAGTGTGGACAATTGCTCTGCAACAGCACTCTCTTCTGTTATTGCTGTTAAGGTAGGGAACACCAACGTCTTAAACATTTAATATCCAAACAGAAGGTGGCTTCTGTCGCACAAACCTCCAGTAAAAGGACATATGTACTGTGAACAGGATAAGTTCTACCCTACAAAGAATGAAGGGATGAGTAAAAGTAGCGGCGGATACCTTTCATAATAACAGAGGAGTGACCTACACAGCCATCTTCCATTTCTTACTTACTTACTTTACTGGCGTAGAGACCGCTTACGTGATATTAGCCGAATTCATACCTTTTTCTCGCTGCTTGGTGCCAATTGGAGATACCAAATGAAACCAGGTCGCTTTCTACCTGGTCTTTCGAACGGAATGGGGGTCTATCTCTTCCTCTGCTACCATCGGCGGGTACTGCATCGAAAACTTTCAGAGCTAGAGTATTCTTATCCATCTGGACCTCATCCATCTCTTAGATTTGTATATATTAAGACATTTTGGGTGATAGCCGGAACTTGGTTATATTTCGAAGTTCCTAAAATTCTGAAAAATTCTTTAAAGTGATTCGGATGGACAGGAGCGATATAAAGTCGTTATGGGGTGACGTCAGTAGATGATCAGATCCATGAGCCCGTCTTTTAATAGATCTATTGTTCAAAAATAAGGTCTTCTCCGGTTTCATATTGATTGAACGAGGCGTATCTCCTACTCAACCACAATGTTGGCCACTAGATCCCTGCCTATGCTGTCCCATCACGTAATTTTAATCGAATCATAGCAATTCGCCTCCGTTTGGAGAAACCAAATGAAATCAGCTCCTTCTTCCACTTCCTCTACAGCTTATCGTTCCATCGTCGTCGCCTGTGCGAGAAGGTCCACAAATCGTTCACAAAATCTTTATTTCGAAAACTCAACAGACTTTTCAAACGTCGACCTCATCCATGCTTCTTGCAGGACGGGAGTGAGGAAAGATTTCAATCCAATTTAGCACACGTTGGCAAGAGTGATTCTGCGTTGGATTTCAAGGCTGATATTATTGTTGAGAACCAACACGCGAACTGCCTGGATCGATGAGGTCCTTCTTAATTCTGACGGAGTATCAATCAATTACCAAATTATTTCCTTAATTCCTACATGAGTATGCTGTGGTTTACATATTCTCTCATGTTGGAAACTAGTACAAGAGAGAAACATCTATCGAGCCTAGGCGAAGTTGATCTGCCTCTAAAACGTGGATCGATTTTTAAATATATGTAGACGTGTTCAGAGATGAATCATGACCAAATCCATCAGACCGCTCCGTCTGGCACAGGATCGTTTACTTAGCCCATAAGTACCATCTGATGGAACTAGCTCTCTCTATCACACTACTCACTGCCTCATTAAGAAGACTACTGTTTATTTCGATGTCTTTATGTTCTTTAAAATTCCGAGCTGTTGAACTCTTTAGCTGTGTGGGTTGTTTAAAAACTTTGCCGAGAGCTCTTCTAAAGAAAAGAAAATTCTTTTGTTGCTTGCTGCGTATCTAGTAATCACGGCGCCTTTTTCAGCTCATTTTCTAAAGTACTCGATGCTTTCTTTCTTGTCTTATCATATGTTTGACAAGGTTTTCATAGGATAATCTGAAAGAATAACGCTGAGAAGTTTACTACTCATCTTATCTTCTAAGACAATTACTGGATACCATCGAGAAGAGCCATTCGGAAACTCTCTCCTATTTGATGCAAGACTTGGAATCGCCTTTTATCGATAAAGAGAGCTGGAAACCACTTCTATGTCTCTGAAAAATCTTGACAACTCGGAAAAATTCTTTCTTAGTGAATTATCTTGTCTTTAGTACAGGACAGGACAGGACATATGAGACCAGGGTACGGACGGTACACAATTACAGAAAAAAGATGCAGAGAGGCGTTCAAATAATTTCTGAGACTAGCTTCTACAGGCAGTTACTTCTTCTCCAGCTAATATCTGTGGATTATACAGTCAAAAATAATTAAGAAAAAATTTGAAAAATATCGGAAAAGCTTGAATTAATTTTCACCTTCCATAACCTCAATCAATCTGGAAAAGTATTGTGAGCACTTATAAGCAACAACAAATGAATATATTTTTCACACCCAATTACACCAACCAACAGAGCAAGTCCACTAAAAAGGAAAAAGAAAACTAAAAAAAAAGAAACAAAAACAATGTTTGTAGGTCAGCAGGGAAACTGAGTAAAAAATAGCAAAACAAGAAAAGCACATTTACGCCGTGTGAAGCTTCTTTTTGAACTTTATGCTAAAGATGCAACTTAATGCACAACCAGACACACACACACATACACCTACAAAAAAAAGTACCAAATATGTACCTATTTATACGTAAACAGCAATAAAAAAGAAATTAAATAAATACATTGGAGGTTCAAAGCAGCAGCAGCAATGCCATGTTCTACCAATTTATTTAGCCGCAAGAGGTGAATTGAAGAATCTTTAAAAATGGGCAACAGCCAAGTGAAAAGTTCACACTTTGCCTGCGGGACGTAAAAAAATAAAAGAAAATAAAAAACAATACAAATAAATTACCGTATAGAAAATGGAGGAAAATAACAGAGATTTGTAGGAAAATGAAGTAGAAATGTAAATAGTATTTATACTATTGGAAGGAAGGTGAAAGGTGATACTTATAAAAGGATTGTACCATGAAAAATGAGATTGCGTACAAATTTTACCTGTTTCAATTAGTAAAGAATTTTTATTTGCAAAAATAAAAAAAAAGCAAAGAAAAGTGTTTAAATGCTTATTTTTAAATTAATCATTTTTTTATAAATATAAAATTAAATATAATAATATATAAATTAATAACAAAATACCATAAATATACAATTAATTTTACTGTGATCACAAATTGAATTTAAAGTTTTCAAATCATAAGAAAATTTTTTTGAGCAAAATGGAAAACTACATTGTCAAAAACTAGTTGCTAGTCTCGTTTTCTATAGGACATATATATTCGTTTAAAATATGTATGTATATGAGGCCTTGGAACATGTGCATAAAATGCTTTTGCGCCATCGGCATCAAAGATGCACCTCCAAATCAAAAGAAATAAACAAAACCAAAAAGAAACATAAAAATGCAATTGAAATCTTATACAGTTGCTGTTGATGTGCACAGAAAACAGTTGTTGGGATTGGCGGTTGATGTTGCAGTGGCAACTAAAATTTTCCAGCTATAAACAACAGCATAATTTTATGTACGTGATATACAATTATTGAATTGATTTTGTGGTAAATATAATTATTCATAGATAAACAGCGCAAAATATATATATTTTAGTTATTCCGCCTTCACTTTTCTGTGCATCCTATTTTCTTTGGAGGTGTGTTGTATTGCAATTTGACATATAGCATTGGTATGTAGAATATAAATAACGCCAAGTAAAAAAAAAAAAAAATTATATAAAACAAAACATAACAAATTAAAATAGAAATAAAATAAAATAAAATAAAATAAAATAAAATAAACTAAAATAAAAAAAATAAAATAAATGAAAATAAAATAAAATAAAATAACATAAAACAAAATAAAATAGAATAAAATAAATTAAATTAAAATAATATACAAAAAAAATTAAATAAAATAACATGAAATAACATAAAATAAAATGTAATAAAATAAAGAAATACAAAATAAACTAAAATAATTTAAAATAAAATATAATATAATGAAATACAAAAAGAAAAAATTAAATAAAAAATATAAAATAAAATAAAATAATATTAAATAAGGTATAATGTAATTAAATAACAAAAAAAACAAAAATTATATAAGCCAAAGTAAAATAAATTAAAATAGCATAATATGTTTAATTAAAAAAATAATATTAAATAATATAAAGCAAACTAAAATAAAACGTTTGGAAATAAAATAATGTTAAATACAATACAGAAAAGTAAAATAAAATAAAATAAAATAAAATAAAATAAAATAAAATAAAATAAAATAAAATAAAATAAAACAAAATAAAATAAAATAAAATAAAATAAATTAAAATAAAATAAAATACAATAAAATAATGTAAAATCAAGTAAAATAAAATAAAATAAAATAAAATAAAGTCAAACAAAATAAAATAAAATAAAATAAAATAAAATAAAATAAAATAAAATAAAATAAAATAAAATAAAATAAAATAAAATAAAATAAAATAAAATAAAATAAAATAAAATAAAATAAAATAAAATAAAATAAAATATAAAAAAATAAAATAAAATAAAATAAAATAAAATAAAATAAAATAAAATAAAATAAAATAAAATAAAATAAAATAAAATAAAATAAAATAAAATAAAATAAAATAAAATAAAATAAAATAAAATAAAATAAAATAAAATAAAATAAAATAAAATAAAATAAAATAAAATAAAGTAAAGTAAAATAAAATAAAATGAAATAAAATAAAATAAAATAAAATAAAATAATAAATAAAATAAAATAAAATGACTGAAAAACAAATAGAATGAATTTAGAAATAGTAAAATAAAGTTAATAAAATAGAAAATTAAATCATAACAATAAAATAAATTGAAAAGTAACATAAAATAACGAAATAAACAATATTATAAAATAAATAAGAGGAAATAAAAAAGAATTAAGATAAATTATTTAAAACAAAATAACATAAAATAAAAACTCAAAAACAAATACGATCAATAAATAAAAAATTAATTGAAATTTTAAAATGAAATAAAATAAAAAATAGCATTAAAATAATATGAAATGAAGTAACATATAAAATTATATTTTTTAAAATTAAATGAAAGTGCAATTTGTTAATGAAAAGCAAAAAAGTTAAATAAATTAAAAACAACCAAAATTTGATTTTGAACGTTAAATATAATAGCGTAATAAAATTAAATCGAATTAAATAAAATAAAGAAATGAGATAAGATAAAATATTTTAAATTAAGATATAAGAACATCATTCATTAAATTTAATGTCGCTGACCTCGTGACCTTTGTGGTTGCTGTATTTAGGTATGAATGTATGCATATTTTAATGAATTCATTTAAATGGTTGCTATTTGTTTTTGCTGCTATAATCTTCTACCAAAGTTCAACTATTGCGCCTATAGCGAATTCACGTCTGTATGTAAGCAGAGACATTTACTTTGTCTTTGGTCTAACAAGAAAAGGATGCAAGTATTTTTATTTCAAAACACCTCCAACTATACTAGCATCTGGGTGATGGGTATCAGTTTACGGATTTAACCCAAGTTATTGTATAAATTTTGGCTTACTTTCCGCTTTGGGTTGCGATATTCATTTGGTTCGGAAATTACAACTTTAAGTGCAAGGAACCTCTACATTTCATTCAAAATTAAATTAAAATACCTTTGGTTTGAATTAAAAATCTAGAAAAGTATTCGCTTGATGCTCCCCAAACATCGCCTTCCCATGCCAACAGTACCTCAAACAATAAATCAGACGCATATCACCAAAGAAAGTGCCATTTCCGCAATTATGAGCAGCAAAAAAATCTAGAAGCGATGAAAATGATTTAAGTATAAGAAAAAAACTGAAGAAAAACTAAGCAAACAAACAACAATTCAAAATACAACATGTTCGTGCTGTGTGTTGGAAGCGAACTTGTTCACAACATGTTGCAAGGCTCCATCGAACAATTAAAATGTTTTTTTTATATTTTATAAACAGCTGATTTTTGTTTACTCGGAAAAGTCTCCACAAACATAGGTTTTCGGTCGATGAAGAAGTTTGATGTTGCATTTATTCATTGTTGTTTTTTATTAATTGGTTGCATGCTTCTTAATTTCTGTGCATTGCCAATACATTTTCAGTAGTTTCGAGAAAATGTTTATTGGATTTACAGATTAAATTATCATCGATAGGAACTTTGATTTTTAGCTCTCAAAAGTAACAACAAACTTAGAATGTTAACTGTTTTGATTGAAAATTGGAGAGAGCATACCAGAGTGCGATTAAAAAATCACTCAGACGAAGATTAAGTGAAAAAATATTGAGCTATTTTTTTTTATTATCAATAAATGGAATTCTGCTATCCAAGAGACCTTGATAACTTTGGTATGAATAGTATGCCTAGTACGGGCCCAGTCGGGAAAATGAGATTTTTGAAGGAAAACTCACCATTTTATGAAGACTTACAGTCAAATAAAGTGTTTGAAAAGATTTTTCAGTATGAATCGGTTTTTTACACCTTTTCGTTTTACGGATAGTGTGTAATTAGGATTTTATTTACTAACTAAATTGGCTGTAAGTTTCTTCTAAACGCAATTTGGTGTCAATCGAAGACACCAAGTCCAGCCAGGTCTTTCTTTACTTGATCGTCCATCGGCGTCCCAGTCAGCGTGGCAATATCGACAAAAATCTCATAATACATCTCATCCTTCCATGATCTGCGGTAGAGACTAAGCTTGTACTCCCTCTTTATTTCCATTTTCCATCGCATACTTCTAATTCTACTCACTAATTTTCAAAATATTTGTAAATCATACTAATTGAAAGTGTATCACACTTAACACTTATCGCTGCAAAACTCGACTTTGTTCGTTTGTCTTACGGCTTATTGCTCTTTTGAAAGATCAATCCTCGAAAAAACGTGAACATTCAATATGCCTGCCTTTTTAGGTATGTATCTGCACATTTTTAGCTTATTTTTTATTTTCTTGTTTTTTTACGCGTTTTCTTTCATGTTTACTTGTTGGCGCCTATGTTGTTGCCGATATGGTAATATTAACACTGTTATATACAAATTTATGTAAAGGTATGTATTTACACTAACACATCAGACACGATTTAAATAACATAAGACCAAATAAGAAAATTTTGAACGAATAAATCTCTGCTGCAGAAGCAACTGAACCAACCGAAGTTAGATTTGAATATTTGTTGGTATACAAGTATGTATATTTAAAGAGACATAGTGTCTTAGTAAGTGTCTTACAGCTCGTGCAACACCTCAAAAATTGGTATACATACATACATATATTTTTATCTTTTTGTTAATTCACACTTTAATAAATATTATCTCTGTAGCATTTCAAGTGTTGCATGAATGAAGCTGTTGGCACACAGCATACATATGTATATTATCAAAAAAAAAAAGAAAGCTTCTTGAGCCTTTTGGAATATTTGACTCAATTTGAAGTACATACAAAATAGTCCTTTGTAATGTAGCCGTGGACTAGTTCATATCTCGATACCAGCTTATTAAAGTCTGATCTTTGCTCGTGTTCTAACGACCACAATCTCTACGTGATGTTTCAAGTATTAATTTCTTTTCCTAAAGAGTACTCCAATGTGATGGAATATGTGGTGTTACTTTAAGACATACTCATACTGATTATATATTTTACATGGATTTGTGATTAATGTTGGAGTACTCTTTGCCTCATGTGGTGTATGTTTATTTTACATGTGTGCAAGGAGTAATTGAGACTTTTGTATGGCAGTATTACTATATTAGGGTTCGACACTGCTTCTACAGGCCTACAATTTATTACTTATGAATTTTAAAGTATTGTTTTTATTATTTATATATAATATGCATGTATGTATGTGATAAGGTACTACCCTGCAGGGAAATGTACTAGTTGTGAACTAAAATCCAACTAGTTTACATTTTTACACACACTAGTTCATCTTCTATCTATTTTCCATGCAAGCAATTGGTATTTTTAACACGGCGATATCCTACGAACTGTCAAATGTCAGTCTATGCATCAGCTTCATACTAGTTTAATACCAGTTCATATTACCATTTAAAATACTCGTTGTTTTATACCAGTTGAGAACTAGCTCATCTCAGACATTCCAAACGTTTGAACCGATTTCAATAAATTTTTTTGTGTGTGTTCAGGAAGTTGACTTATGATTCACTTTAATACAATTTTGGTATACTATTTCTTTCCAGGAATTGGATCAGATTTCGATCTATGTATTCGAAGCTTAATTAAGACTGTTCATCTATTATTACAATTGAACAAGGTATAAAAACCACAATAATATGTGTTTTTTGTTGTTGTAGTGCAAAGTGTAATAATGTGTGGTCAACGCTTCTAGTTACTTATGAGTCCTGGTATATATTTTTGAGCAAATTACTAGTTCATATACCAGAATTTTTGTAAACTAGTCCAAATCCTAATATAATTTTAGTCTATGGCAAACTGGCTTACGTTTTTTCTTTAAATACTAGTCTACTTCCGGTTTACAACAAACTAGTTTGATTTCGTCTTCAAATTACAAGTATTTAACTATAATTTTTGCATACTAGTCTATCTTTTCCCTGCAGGGTAGTTTCATCTACAGTTGTATTTTTTGCCATCTCAAGTGTCTTTGTTTAAAAGTGCAAGTATTTTTAATTTTTTTTTGATAAACTTTGCATATTATCTCGCCTGTACAGCCAAATATAAACACTGATTTATTCATTTATTTATGCTTTATAGACTGTTTATTATATATTATTTATTTAAAAATGCAAAATATTTTGATTGACTCCTATTGAGAGCTTTATTTTCATGTTGAATCATTTAGCTTCAGTTTTTGGTTTATTTTAATATAAATAAATAATATTTTTCATATTTATCAGTAACATATTTTGAAAGAAAATGATAGTTTGGATGATAGCGAGGTGGAGGAGTACGCCAACATTTTGTAACAGGCTGAGATTATTAAGAATTTCGGAGTATGATCAGGTTGAACCGGTGGACTGAAAGGGAGTCTCACATATACGATACCATCGTTTATTTGTTCATTGCTTATTGCTAATTCATCAGCTTTATCTCATCAATTATGGTCACTCTCTTTGTGTTTTGCATACAGTTTCCGCCGCTATTCTGCGTCCCTTTGCTAGTTTCCAAAGCCTATTAGTTTGACCAAAGCGTTTCTTCTTTATGTTTGACTTCTCTGAATAGGACTAGTTAGTCCATAGTTACATTCTCTTCAGTCAGCTCATCCGATATATCATTGCCTGCTATGCAGATATATGTATGTATATGCCATGGAACTCAACAGAGAATGCCAGCCTTTTGATCCACTACATAGTGCAACGACTTCGTAATGTATGAAAGTAAGGCCTTATTGGTCGATTGGCCATCTGCATAAATATGCATGCAATATACATATGTATATATGTATATATGATCGTCCCTACTGCTATATACATACATACATACGATATGTATGCAACAAAACTTTCTCCCGACAATAGCTTCGCATATCAGTCGGAACGAATAGAAAATTCCTTGAATTTGCCAGAAAATTAATCTTATCAACATAAGATTAGCGGGCTTCCTTAAAACATACACTATCACACACTTTTGACTATAATTTATCACTTCTGTTTAGCATTAACACGAACAATTAATTATTTCCACGCAACAGCAGGCAAAATGTCAACCAATCTCAAGCAGCGTATGAATTAAATAAAATGTATAAATCGTCATCGTTCTCCAGCAACTGTAATCATGGCTGAACGAATACCCACGATGACCGGCAGAGTGCCGTTTTTTGTGTCAAAGGCGTCGTGCCAAACACAGCGGAACTCCAAAGTGGAAAGCAAAAGCAAACAGATGTACATATGTAGCAAATGCAAAATTCAAACGCAAAATCAAAACAAACAAACTACGTTGGCGCTCGAACTTCGAGCCGCAACCAACGAAATGAAGAAGAAGAACCAAACAATATCTGGCTGCTTGGCACATTTTTCGTATTTGCTGATTTAGTTTACAATTTAAAGTTGATTTTGTGAGATTAAATATTTTTTTATCGGGTGGTAAAGCATAAATTAAAGAAAGTTCGTCTTTTCAGGCTGAACAACAATAACAACAAACAGTAAATGGGAGTGGAAAGCGAAGCAGGCATGAGAATTTGAATTTTTAGAGGATTATACTGGAGGTGACTGAGTTGAATCAATATGATTTTACGAAATTAAAGGTTTGTGCATATTTTTAAATGTGATTGTGAAATAAATACATACATATGTACACTATATAAGATATTTATAACAATAACAAAAAATACTTTTTTCATTACCAAATATCAACAATATGTATTTAATTATATTTAAATTTTGATATCATAAACAAATACAATTAAAATCGAAGAATACAAAAATAATAAAAAGGAAAGGTGTTGATTTTGAAGTTGACGAAAGAAAAATTGATAAATATCATCTGCTATAACTGAGCCAACACTCTGATAAAAAGAAAGAAAAAAGTGTAAAAAGTCAATAATTTTTAAAACAAACATTGAAAGCGAATGCATCAAATTTTAGGTCAGTTTGATTAATAGACGGAGTAAAAAAATAAAAATAATTGAAAAAAATCGAATTAAAGAAATGAGTGCAAGTTTCGTGTCATTTTATGGAATATGTATACAAGGCGTGTAAATATTTTTGGTAAAAATTAAAGTAAAAATCAAAATGACGTTAAGCTAAATCTTAAGCTGACTAGCCGTCAGGAAGGCAGATTTTAAATTTTTAAGCTATTTTAGATCAATTATGTTAATGTTGTCGAAGAACTATTCCAGCATATAACTCTTACGTCAAAAAAAATATTTATTATAATAATTATTTTTCTTTGCTTTTAGGATATTTTGAAATATTTTATTTCCGAGGAGCGAATGGAATACTATGACATTATGATCCTGATGTGATGACTCATTGGCGCAACGGCGAGAGATATTTTCAACATCGACAGTTTGGGAGTCACTTTGAGTGTTCTTTTGCCGAATGAGGAACATGACTGGAACCATTTACTCCGCAACAGGGCACGTTCTTCAAAAGTTAAGAGTTTATCGCTGAATTTATAAACCTCAACTCTTTTTTGCTGTTTTAAAATAATATTTCATTCTTCCAAAACTTATGGCTTTTTTTTAGTGAGAAATGTTTCTTTCTTTTTCTGTAATTTATACGTTTTTTTTTTGCATTGTTGATACATTTATGTCTACATATTTTGTAGGATATTTGACTTTTCTATTTTTTAGAAAAATTCGTTGTCTCTTTTTAAACAAATTCGTTTAAAGAGCGGTACTGGTGATTACTTAAATGGTTTTGCTTTGATTTTGTTAGGAAAATTCAACGTTTTCCCTAAAAATATTTTATTTTAATTTTTATAAGTCATACGTGGTACTTTCTAAATACTTAAGCTATCTACTTATCTACCATTCCGTACGTTCTTTTACCCTAAAATAAATCCAAATCCACGCTAATCATTAATTTTGAACCGCAGACAGTGGGTACATAATATAATATGTAACATAAGTTACATACATACATATCTACATGCCCACATCCCCATTTCTTCATATCATTGCCCTAACGGTTGGGTGATTTGGAAACAAACGGAAGCCGAAAAAATAGATTAAAAAAATAAAAACATCTTTTACATTTTATCACTCATTTTTCTATGGCTCATGCTTCATTGCTCAGCGTTGTGTGCGCCTTTTAAAAGCCACTTAAACTAAAAGTTGTATAACGAGCTCATAATTCTATTCTTCTAAATTAAAAAAAAAATATTTTAAAATATTTGTAATCATTACTGTTTGCCTCCAATAAAATATTAAATTTTGTTGATTTTTTAATTCAACGTACTTTATTTTATTTTCAATTTATCCGATTTGTATTCATTCACTTTATTTGTGTTTATTTTTTTAATTTTTTAAATTTCTAAATTTTATTTTATTATATTTCATTTCAGATCATTACCTGTTTTTTAGTTTAATTTACTTTATTTGTTTTATTTTTAATATTACTTTATATTCTTTAATTTATTTACTTTAATTTAAATTAAATTAAAATTACATTATATATACATACGTGTATATCATATATCTTTTTGTTATTTTGTGTATATATTGTACTTTAATTTAATTACTATATTTCATTTAATTTAAATTAAATAAAAATTATAACTTTTGTTTGATGTTTTGTTATTAAATTTTATTTATTTTAATTTTGTTTCTTATCTTCTTTATTTAATTTGATTTTGATAATTTGTTTTATTTTTTATTTTTTTTTTATCTTATGTTATTTTATTTTATTTTTTTTTAATTTATCTAATTTTATTTTTTTTTATTTTATTTTAATTTATTTTATTTTATTTTATTTTATTTTAGTTTATTTTGTTTTATTTTATTTTATATTATTTTATTTTATTTTATTTTATTTCGTTTTATATTATTTTTCTTTTTTTTACATTATTTTACTTTAATTCATTTTATTTTATTTCATTTTATTTTATTTTATTTTATTTTATTTTATTTTATTTTATTTTATTTTATTTTATTTTATTTTATTTTATTTTATTTTATTTTATTTTATTTTATTTTATTTTATTTTATTTTATTTTATTTTATTTTATTTTATTTTATTTTATTTTATTTTATTTTATTTTATTTTATTTTATTTTATTTTATTTTTTTATATTTTATTTTATTTTATTTTATTTTATTTTATTTTATTTTATTTTATTTTATTTTATTTTATTTTATTTTATTTTATTTTATTTTATTTTATTTTATTTTATTTTATTTTATTTTATTTTATTTTATTTTATTTTGTTTGACTTTATTTTATTTTATTTTATTTTATTTTACTTGATTTTACATTATTTTATTTAATTAAACTTTTTTTTTATTTTACTTGATTTTAGTTTATTTAATTAAACTTTATTTTATTTTACTTGATTTTACTTTATTTTATTTTATTTTATTTTATTTTATTTTATTTTGTTTTATTTTATTTTAATTTATTTTATTTTATTATAATTTGTTTTTTATATTCCTCTTTTTCGCTTTTTCTCCTTCTTATCTTACTTTAATTTAATTTAATTTCTTTTCATTTATTTTTAATTTTACTTTTAATTACTCTACATAAGCAGCTTTATGTATGTATTTAAATATGCATATATGAATGTACATACGTAAGAAGAATTGTAAATTTTTTGTTTGATAATCCCTGAACTTCTTCTCTTTCTTAAAATATGCATATTTCTGGAAGATTAGACTGAGTGAAAAGCAAGCCACGGGAGATTTGAATACGAACTTTGCCCATTCAATAAACTATACTATCAAATAGACTAACTCAACTTTGTCTAAGAAAAGTTTTCAACAATTGTATTGTCTATTAGTTTTGCATTGGAAAGGCAAACTTTCATACATATATAAAATTTCAACAACGATGCAAAAAGCTGCTCTGATAAATGTGTTTGAGTGGGTGTTAATGCATTTGAGTGAGCTAAAGTAAATTCATATGTATGTATGTATGTCACTTTGTGTTCTTAACAGCGTCCAGTTGGTGCACATTGTTGCCACAGAGGATCGGATTGTGTGTCCCTCAACAACTACAAATAAATATAGTTCGAAAGTAGAAGTCACTGTTAAATTGCATAAAAATGGTGGCAAGTTGCAAGAGGCAAGCAGCAGCCAATGATACTATTTTCATTGTACATATATGAAATGTGTTCAAAAATGTGCAAAAAAAAATGCAAAACAGTATAAAAGAAAAACCAAATTCTATATAAATTTTACGTGCTGGGATTTTACAAAGTAGTCTTGTTGTTTTTGCTACCATATCGTTCTAACAATTGCAATTTGTTTGTTTTCATTGCATTTTATGTGATTTTATTCGCGCGATTAGTTCGATTGCTATTGTCGGCAAACGGGTGCACACCAGCTGTGCACATATGAAGTGGCAACTACAACAAACCATCTATATTGCCACCCATCAGCAGTTTGTATGGGGATTTCTCCGCTGTAGTGGCGCCATCAAGGTCTGAGTTGCCTACTCTCACCCCACTTGGCTGCTGGCGATTGACGGTTAATTGTTGCAAATGAAATGGCGCGTTCTCCGTCAAGTGTAGGCGAGATTATTGCTCGAAATCAAGTTCATCCCACTTTTCATTTCCCGTCAAAAGCCTTATGCAGGAAACATTCGTGATGTCGACGATTTATTTCGATAATTTAAATTAAATTTTTCTTTATTTTTTATTTTAGTATCTTTTTTAACTTCTTGGCTTCCCTGCTTTCATCCCCAATTGCAATTTTAAATTGGAAGGAAAGCTAAATTTAAAAAGCAATGTCTTTGGTGTCATGTGAAACCGAACGGAATCACGAAATGGCGAGGAATATTGTTCGGCAGTCGCAAGAGCAGATCGTTAAGATCAAGCGCAACGCATGTCTAATAGAACATCTAATGTTAAAATCGAAAGTTGAGAGAAAGAACCAGAATACATTTGGAGAAGAAAAAAGCGAGAGACTAACAAGCGTAAGTACGAAGGGTCTGGTCGATAAGGATGCTATGTGCGCGGAGACAGGGTTTCCTATTAACACGATTCCTTTCAACTCTTGTGGTCAACTGATGGCTAACGAAGTCGGAGGTGTGAGCAGGAAAATTTTTAGAGCAGAAGGCGACAACGGAGTGGGCGGACACTATTGTAAGCGATCCAAACGTTTTGTGTTCTAATTCTTCGGTGTAACGATTTTTGACTGAGCTCCCACTCCAACATCTATACGCATATGGATGTTTTTCCAAAAAATGGAGGGACCTAAAGTTTGTACCAGTCCGCCTCCGTACTATCAATGGTTTTTTTATGAGGAATCTTTGCTTCCTGGCTAAAGTACATTGGTCGGGCTGGACATTCCCTGCCGAGGGGCCATCAAGATTCGAAAAATTAACTTAAAATTTTATTTAAATTAATTTTCTATACTTTTTGGTTGTTTTTCGGACTAGGAATTGTGCCCTGGCCTTCCGCATGGCAGTACGCACTGCTAACGCTATGATTGCCGTTCCAGATCCTTTTAATAGCAACTAAGTACTTGAGAATTATGTTGGCCATTACGACTGTTAAGCCAATACTTTTCTATGGAGCTCTGATATGGTGAGGAGCTGTGCAAATAATAAGATATCTGAGAAAGCTAGAGAGAGACTTCAGACTTACAATTATTAGCATCATCGGATCTTACTTCATCAGGCTAGTGCATACTTTGGGAACGAATAAGGGGCTGGTATATGCACTAACTTCTTACCAGCGACAAAGAACAAAAGACTTCAGGTTAAAAGTGGGACTGTTAATAGGATAATGTCTGCTTCTCAAGTCTTCAAATGAGGTCTGTGAGTGTTAGGCATTAGCAAAGGGAGGTTTATTACACTTGGTTGGGGAAGAATATCAGGATCATCAATGCCTTTTGGATAAAGGCTAAAAACGATCACTTTAATTCTGGACGAAAACAGCGATATTCTTTAAAGTATAGACACAACAAGAAGTGTAAAGTACGCACCTTTGGTCGTATGGATCAATGTGTGTCTGAGAATACTCTGTACGTGTATGTGGTATTGCCTATATGACTATAGACCTAGATTTTCTAAACCAGTTGAACCTAACCTGACTAAGAGGAGAGTTCTCGAAAACTTTACGATCAGTCTCGTTAAAACCCGGAGATGGGTAATCCTTAACCGATAAATAAGTTGAAGACTCGGCAGTAACAAGTCTTACAGAGCAATTGTCGGTCTCAAAACAACGAAGAAGCAGGATTCGTAGGCTTACCAACAATGTTACTGAAACCCTATCGGGCATGGGCACGATGAGCGACTACGTGGTATATGAGATATACCGCAGTTCCGTACGATTGTACGGAAGAGCCTCTCGTGGTAGTGGGAAATATATTTTTTATTTTATAATAACCATAGAGATGACTTAACTAGATTTCGGTTCTCCGATGGTTGGGAATGTGTTGTAACCGCAAAAGTAGTCTCCAAACAAGATTTTGAGGAACGTTACGAGGGTGATAGTGCTTGGCATCATACAACTTCGGGTTTTTTCAGCATGAAGATCTGACTACAGCGTGAATTATGGGATTTCAATCGCTTCATTCGACAGGTCTTTTTTGACTTGGATAAATTCTTGAAACCCTAACGTATGATGGGTTAGTTTCATTGGTAGATTGGGTAGCTTTGCTATTGGGGCTGGATCAATGTAGCATACTTTCATGCCAGACAGCCCTTGCCAAAAGTTTAGTTAGCCTGCAAGTATTACACTAGTGATAAACTCGCACATACTTCTTGTTCTCTGAGATATCTCCTGCAGAAGGTCGCTCTATCGTCAAAAACCCACTTCGTAGAAGAGAAACTTCCACAATTTTCTCTAAAATTTTGTCACTGTTAAATTATCGAACAATAAGGCTAATTAATTGCAAATGTTAGCAACTACAAATTTTGTGCCAAAACAAATCTCCGAAGAAGCTTTCTACCCAATCAACAACAAGCTTAGCTTTTGCTCAATTTTTAACAAGCAAATAAGAGTGTTTGGAGAATCTTTTGTCTCTTACCCTCCAGCCGCAGTAACTTCGATGTTTAACCACAATTGCAGCAAAAAATTGCAACCTCAGCATGTGACTGACAGCTAAAAAGAAATCTGAGTGAGGTAACCAACTACAAGTTTTACCAAAAACCCGCACCCACCAGCACAAGCGGCCACATTTCCCAGTTGCTTAGTAAACTATTTACTTTTTATTTCCCCCTTTTAGGAATGGCCACACTTTCGCTGCTACAATTATCTGCAAGAGACAGCAGTGATACTGATGATATGCACTTATCTCTTAAATCGGCAAAAAAAAAAAGAATTGCCAACAAAGCTGAGTGCAAGGCACTGAAAAGGACATTCAAAAGAATTTCCAAAAATACCAAAAGAAAGTTAGTACTCGTAGTTTAGTGCGCACTCATAGCAGCTTATGTTGCATGCCATACATTATACACAGAAACTGTTAGAAGGAGGAGGCTGATAATCATGATTCGAGTGAGAGCGAAGGATATCAAATGCATTTTTCTGACCATTGACTGAGACTGATGGTGGCCAGAGTAATCTTGCGGGTATTAGCAATGATATAAGCTGCATTGATAGCTACGACAGTCTAAACAGTAGCAAAGCATGTGTGCCACACTCACATTGCCTGGCTTGCTTTGTTGTCTACAGAAGTTGGGCATTAAAAATTTGCTCTGCCATTTGTAAGTGGCAGAGTTGTGTTGGTGTTGCCAGGTGGCTTTGTGTTCCACACTTGCCTCAGCATCACTTACTTGCCCAATTTCATTTCCGCTTTCGAATATTTCACCCTCCATTCTTGGCCTGTAATCGACGCCCATCTTTGAAGCATCCTCTCTTCCCATCGCCTTCTCTCTGCTGCACCACCATTAACTACGTTCTAACCTTTAGTTGCCTCAAATTGTTGCAGTCGACTTAGGTATTTGTATGTCTCCTCAGCACAATTTTGGCCTTTTATTTGCCTCTTGCCAGTATAATTCTTTCCCCTCAAATCAGTTTGCTTTGCGCTTAATTTTTGGGGTTGCATTTCATGCTTTGCTTTATCTCCATTTAACTTGCGCTAAAATACTTTCGAATTGCTTCGATAATGAATTTGTATCTTTACATTTTTTTATTTGAAATTTTATCCTCGTCCTTTAATGGTCAGTTAAGGAGGAAAGTTTAATCCTTTAAATGCCCTCAATCTGTAGAGTACTAATACTTTGATGGATTAGTTTAAGCAGATTTATGTGTAATTGGAGACTCGTTAGCTATCTGTATGATGTGTGGCAGGAGTTAATGATGAGGCTGGTAAATTGAGGAGAATTCAAAAGGAATAAATCATTTTTTCAAGCTTTGGAACATAGTACTGGGAGCTCTAGGTCGTAAGATCTATCTCGTTTCATCGTTTCGCTCCAAATTCCATTTGGTGTTTTTAATGGGACTACTTATATCCATTATGGTTTTAGTGGACAGCAATTAAGGTTTGGTACCTGGTGGATTTCAAGAGTTCTATGTCCGTTTTTTTTCGTACTGAGCTATTTGTTCACATTGTATATAAAGCCTCCTCCTGATCATTTCTAGCGGGTATGGTATTAATACTCGTTCCTGACATGGCCAACTCGTCAGCTTTTCCATTGCCGAAAATATTCCTGCGGCCGGAAACTCAGATTATGCTATCTGAGTGTTTTAGACGGACAAAGAGAGAGAGAGAGAGAAAGAGAGAGGGAGAGAGAGAGTGAGAGAGAAAGAAAGAAAGGGAGGGAGAGAGAAAGAGAGAGAGAGAGAGAGAAAGAAAGAGAGGGAGAGAGAGAGAGAGATAGTGAAAAAAAGAAAGAAAGAAAGAGAGAGATAGAGAGAAAAAAAGAGAGAGAAAGAGAGAAAGAAAGAGAGAGAGAGGGAAAGAAAGAAAGAGAGAGAGAGAGAGAGTGGAAAAAGAGAGAAAAAGAGAGAGAGTATATCTTCATCCCTATTCCAAAGTCCATTTTGGATTCGTCGACGTAGACTAAGATGATATCTTCCATTCACGTGAAAGGGTATCCTCACCTTGAAGCAACTATCGAACTCCTCCCTTGAGAGGATACAGTCTGATTTATTAAAAGTTGTTAAGTTGTACAAGTAATGTGGGATGTGGCACCTGAAACTCTCATAAAACAAATGGGTGACAAGAAGATAAGGTATCCTTATAGGATGTGATACCAACGCGAGACACACTACGAACTCCAGCAGTGAATATAGTCTATTCCGAGGAGAAGACGACCAGCAGCGGTAGCCACATAAGGGAAGTAGTGTTTCACCATCAATGAACTAGTTGAAATAGGCATGGTTTTAGGAGCAAACGTTATTGTTACCTTATAATGCATTCCTCTTGTATAGCAAGCGAAATATATATGTAAAGCACTATTACTGACACAGAGGTCGGATTTGAGACTGTTGGCAGGGCTGTTAAGGGGACTTTGCCTGCTATAGAGACAATAGAGGACGTTATTTGTTAATGATACCCATCCGCCGGCAGATATTGACTTCAATATGTCAGGATACTTCGCATGGTCTTCATTCCGCAAGGGCCATAAGGCCAAAGCTTTTGCTCCAGTTCACGTTATTTGTCCGTTGACTTATTGGACTTCGTATCGTCTTGGCGACTTTTAACCGAGCACTTGTCGATTGCTGATATGCCATTAAGAAGTCTGGACTTTCTACTCATCTAAATTAATGTTTTTGTTGCTCAAGGTACCTAATACATATTTTTTCACCGCACTTTCCTAGATATCGACTGAGCGTACCACTCACTGTGATAGGAAACTCACAAAATTTCTAAGAGAAGGTTACTTGACCTTGACTACAATGGAACCAAAACATTTGTATCTACTTGTTGTGTCTATACAATCTGTTCACCAATAAATGTATATGTGCTCGTATGTTTAGTATGCATATTTTATACTCCATCTATCAACAGTCCCTCGCGGACGAACAACTCTGTTTAGGCTAAACCCAGCAGGAGTCGACTATTTTACGACTTTTTTATTAACATCAAGAGTGATTACTTTTATGAGCTTGAGGAGCGTACACTCCAGTGTTGCAAGGTGTACACGGGGTAGACCAAGTGCAAGGCGAATAAACATAAAGCAGAGCGAAGTAGAATAAAAAGGAAACACGCGGGTATAGGTACATACATATATAGTATGTAACGCAAATCATTGACTGCGAAGTTGAGTTGTTTTGTTATGGCATTTATTAGCAAATCGCATGGCTTTTTCCGTTCCATACGCTCAGCTGCGGCTACGAAAGAGGAAGGTGCTATTAAAACACACACGTTAAATCTACATGGATCGTAGCACATGTGGCGGCACAAGTAGCGCGTTCTATGCTGGAAGGTGCATAAAAGGTGGCTTGTGGCACATGTACTCGTACTCCTTGGTGCTTGTCCGCTGTTAAGGCATATTATATATGGTAAATTCTTATATATGTTTGTATGGCAATGTTTTTTTATGAAATCCAAAAACGTTGAAATAGCCTCATAAAAATTATGAGAATTCTCTGTGCTTCAAAAATACACGCATATACATACATATAGGTATATATAATATGTAAGGAAATTTTCATAAATTCCGCCACTTGTGCTCCCTCCTCGCCTTCTATATCTCCAATGGTATTTACAGAAGTTGCACGTTTATCGTTAAAGCAAAGAAGTCATAAAATCAGAGCATTTTTTATCGCTAAATATTCGTTATTCTATTTTTGTTGTGTTCTGTTCTTTTTCAATTCTCAGTCGTATTTATTTTGTAATTTTCGCTTAATTTTATGGGAGCTCATGCGTACAGAAATTAATCTATTTTTATCAGCATTCAGCTGAATTATGAGTAAATAAATGTGCATATTTTTTATGATTTTTAGCTAGACTATTTCGATTATCATCCTCTTTTAGAAACTGAAACCTGCAACCTGCCAATTTCCTATTGGGAATATCCAGGACCTTCTCCACCTAATTTTGCCAACAGCAGGGAGGTCCTCCCCTCCTCTGCTTCCACTGGCGAGTACTGCATCGAAAACTTTCAAAGCTGGAATGGTCTCAACCATTCTGACCATTTCATTCGCTTAAGTATGCCAATGTTGCCATATATCTCGTACAGCTCATAGTTCCATCGGCTGCGTGTTCGCTGTTCCCAAATAGCAGAGGATCCTAAATCTTAAGCAAAACTTTTCTCCCAAAAACTGTTAGCGACGATTATTCAGAAGTATTCATCGTCCATGCCTTCACACCATATAGCAGGACAGGAATGAAGAGGGACTTGTAGAGTTTGGTCTTTGTTCGCCGAGAGAGGATTTTACTTTTCAATTGCCCACTCAATCCAAGGTAGCACCTGTTGGCAGGTGTACCACCGGCTAATTTGCTCACATATTGCACGTATATATATATCTTCTAGAAAATTCTGTTTGAATGTTCTCGATAAAGAAAATTCGATACATGCGCTCTAGAACGAGCTTCAGTTATCACCTCACATTCGTATTTGCCATTTTTGTCACAATACCCACTTGCGCCACTGACTAACGTAATTTTATTTTTGTGTTTTAATAAGACTACTCTTTTACAAGTCTTCAAACTACTTACTAGAATTTAATTTTAATATTATATTTAATTTAAAATTTATCGATAACGACACATACTCTACTGGTCCAACTTGACTATCGCACTATGTTTCGTATCAAGTTATTGAGTTATGAATAAACAACGAGTTTTGTGACTTTTAATTAGCAATCCAATAATCGATTCCGGAGGATTTGGGAAATCATCGTGGTTAATTTTACGACAATCGTCACATCGGTGGCACCAGTGAAATCGGTTTGTACATTTCTAAGGATAAATAATAAAAATGAGCAAGATTCACGACTTGATGACTGAGGAGCTCAGGCAGAAGTTATAGCAACAGAATTTGTCAACTGTCGGAAGAAATTAATGCCTCGGTTGCCAGAGGCCATAGAAAGGGAAAGGCATCGACGAACGATGACTGGGAGTTCCAAATGTAGTCCAAGTATATATTCACAATGATTAAGGGAACTAACAAAGCCGAATTAAAGGAACGACGTGAACGAACGACATTTCTAGATTAAGTAAGACTACGTCCATAATGGTTGAAGGGAATAATGAGGACGCCGGAACAATGAAGGATGAAGCCCTGATGACCGTGGATATGATGAACATACTATTGGCTGGGATTTCACATATATGGATGCCCGCCTTTCACAGAGTTTGGTTAGAAAATTGGCGGGAAAGAGGACCAGTTCAGATCTTTAGTTTTTAACAGAAAATATACAGTCCAGAAAGAGCCTTCACTTACTTCGAGCTTCTTTTAGATCTTGGTGCTGCAGCCAACCCCATTTCGAGTCATCTGAAATCATTCAGTCAGCCATTGGAACGTGTGTTATTCAGGACCGTCATAGAAGGAATCTTTGTGCACTTCGATCTTTTTTGAGGGCTTGGACGCAAATCAATACCGTTGAACTTGGCTTTTAATACGGATTTTCTCTAGACGCTTATCTTAAGGAAAATATATAAGGGCTCGGTTATGGAGTTTATCTGCCAACATAGAAATCAAAACTCATTTGACTTCCTTTGTATGGTTTCTCTAATAGATTTACCAACAAGCTAACCGCTTCCTTCATTTTTCCACCCAAAGCAGCCATGCTGAGGACATCAACCAGCTGGGCAATGGAATCTCTCCGATTGGGAGACCGTAAATTACAAGGTTGGCATTCGAAGGGGAGTCCGTGAGTCTCTCATTCCAAAGGGTTCTTTATTACCTAAACTGAGTAATCGTAAGTTGCATCATCTTGAGGTCGAATTTGGTTGTATTTTCAGATGTCTGAAAAAATAGCTTAGTGTATTCTCAATAAAATTTAGGTTAAAAAAATAGAGCATAGCATTAAGTTGTGGTCGTAGTACTAAGTCCGACTTATGCTTTAATGTCTGACAAGCTCGTTAGGTTTGCTAAGAATATGAGAACTTTAGTCTCGCTAAAGTCCTACGTCAAGGAAAACGTATTACGTATACGATTCGCCATCCTGCATACTGCTGCTGCTAAAATAGCGTGTGCAAGAAGATTCTTCGGTTTCTCGATCGACTTCGAGCTGGAAGCAACAGGCGACGGAATCAGTCATATAACTTTTCGGTCAACAAATTTACAGCTATTTTCAGATTTTCAATTAAACCTGATTCGTAAAATGAAGTCGGTTTGGTATTGTTCGGCATCGGAGTCAGGTTTTAAAAAAAAAGAACTTAACGACGCAAAGTTGGCAAACTCTAACGCCCGATAGCTCAAAGGATTGTTAGAGAAATAAAACCCGAAGTGCTAAAGTCTTAGTTTTGTAAAAGTAGGACCGTTGTAAAAGTAGGACTCCAACAATAGCGAGAGCAAAAAGATTTCCTCTCTCCTGATCGATTTTAAAAAAATAAATTCAGCTCAGGATTGGAACAGAGGTCATGAGCTATTATCTAGACCCAAGCAGATGATATATGAATTTTCTCTGCCCCACAATCAATCAGCGACAATTCGCGGCAATGTAAATAAATCAGTAGACAGGTTGCTAGACAACTCACCATAAAAAGTAGGAGCATATCGGAATAAGAAACAGCCAGAACTACTTACACCATAACAACAGTAAAAGCAATCGTCAGCAGTTGTAAAAGTCTCAAGTGGCAGTTGTGACAATGCCAAATGCAATAATAAATGCAAAACATAAATGTTTTCCCTCCTCAAGCGCCGCAAGCGGTTTGATGAACGTGGGATGGGGAGTCAGTGCTGAGCCCTTACTTGAACCTTCAACAGAACACCAGAAAACCTTCACCAATTAGCTGCTGGGCGACCGGGAGTTGCAAGCGCCAAAGGTTTTGTTGAAAGTGTGTGGTTTCACCAAAAGTTAGCGCAACTGCTGCGGTTAGCAGATGAGTTGGAGTTTATATGACAATGTCAGCTGAATTTGTTTGCATGAGGAAGGAAGCTGCTAAGATGGGAATGGGTTGCTGACACTACTATTATGCTGACAATTTAACTATCACTCCGTTCTCTTCTCTTCACCTCTCTTCGATGTTGCAAGGACATAAATTGTCGCAAATAACGATAGTTGCGATGGTGGCGTGAAGGAAGAAAGACAGATTGACGAAATGAAGAAAGGACGACAGATGGAAAAAGAAAGAAAAACTCGAAACTTCTGTCTCATACTCTAATGACGAATGTAACTCATATTTTCTTGAATTTAAGTAGCAAGACCAGTGATGCCAAGCTACGCAGCTATCGACTGCCCCACGTGACAATGATGTTAAGCAGCCTTGCTTGGCGCGCATTTTGCGGTTATCACCGCCGTAACAGCTGCTCACATAAGTAGTCTCTCTGCGCTCATAAAATAGTTCAACGTTGTTAAATTTCATGACTGACAACTGGTGTAGCAACAACAAAAGAGCTGCAAAACATCAACGTAACTAATAATTGACGAGCCACTAATCGTTCAACTGGAAAGAGCGCGAAGAAGTCAGTGTGGTATGGGACAGTTGTGAAACAGTGAGCGGGGAGAGTAAAAAGTTAATTAGTGGAAATTGTTGCGAAACAGAATTATCGCTCGTAAAGTGATACAAAGTTTATTGGTTCAGCGTCTCATTGGATGGAGAGAGATATTTTAATAGGAAAATTAGAGATTTAGGCAATAAATTTAATATAAGACAAGGAAAATAATATTCTAAATCAAGAGCAAACATAGAGAACATAGAGAAACATCATATCATAGAAAGCTTTCACTATGACAGTGACTAGATGTCTCAAATCACGAATTCATGGACAGGTGGTTCGTCTCTAGAAGGGACTAAGAAGGCTGTGAAATTAGACCAACGAAACCCTTCAGACAGAAATACCCGTCTCTCATGACAACATTTTTTTTAAAGTCTGCTCGTACCTCCTCTTAAGCAATTTTCGAACGAGACATTTCTAAATTTCTTTTAGGCGAGCCTGAATGTGTTTCATTGATATATATTCAAGCTCGGAGTAACGCAGGGAACTATTAGTAATAAGTTAGTTACATGCCGAAGGGTGATCACATTAAGAAACAACTTTTAGATGATCGGCCATGAAGGTTTTGTTGTGTGATTAGTGGAATTGGCAGGGAATCATCCACTATGACGTACTCTCCTATGGCGTACAGCTCTGGACAACAGGAAGCTAATTGTGTTTCATCAGGACAACGCCAGACCACACATCATCAGTGACTGGCCAGAAGCTCCGAGAGTTTTATTGGGAGGTTCTTCTGCAATCACCTTATAGTACGGACCTCGCACCAAGTGATTACCACTTGTTTCTGTCTATGGCGAGTGTGATTTTTAGGTATGCCACTTCTGAAAACTGTCATTGCGAAGCACTCCAACTCATGTTTTCACTTCGGATTCATTAAAACGGAGAACTTTAGAATCTTACAGGCTTTGGCATGACTGACTAACGCACTTGAACTTACTCGGTGATATGTTGAAGATTAAATGAAAGCTTAACTTGCCCTAATTTTGTCAGCTCGGTTCAAAGCAGAGGATTCTTCTAGTTCTGAGTTATGCGAGTAGGTCAAAACCTTTGAAGGAAATAGGTTTTCCTTGGAAGGATTAAGGAAAATGAAGTAGATTTCTGTCAGTTTGTTAAGTTCTTCAAGTAATTCAAAATTATGAGGTACCCATATAGGAAATGGTATCTGGAACCATATATATAGCTCGGTGTTCGCTTGAAAGGATTTCGAGGTGGTTTTCTATCAGCATGAGTCTAACCAGCTCTAAGGAAAATTCAGCCGGTGTAACGAATTTGATATATCCTAAGAAATGCTTCCAAGATACATGTAAACTTTTGTCCATCGCCGCTTTTCTTCCTGATAGGTAACCGACTACGCCAGTCAATATTTCGTACCTTTGAGGTTATTCCAGTACGAGAGGGATTGTTCTTGATGGAAGTTCTTTTAGAACTTCATGCGAAGATATAAATATTTTCTACTGGTAGTTTAAGCCTTTTGTGATCGAAACTCTCCTTCTAATAAATGGAGCGACAAGAAAAGTAATTCAAAACCGCTTCCAAATGGTTAAATGGCTTTTAGAAGGAGTTTTTATTCTTCAAAAATTCTCTAAGGATTGACATTTTCTGCTTAGAGGAGAAGGCAATCAGATTTCTTGGCATAATTTTGGTCTGCCTAGGATTGAACCAATGACCACAGGAGAGGGTTGTACGTTCTGCTAACCCTTTGACTTCTGCGGCCACCATATGTATGCACAAAGGTATAGTCTTGCGATGGGATTTAAAATCTGTCTTGGCCCGCCGCGGCAATATTTCTTAATAGTCCTTCTGAAATTTTAAAATGCTTACAAAAAGAAATGCTGGTAGTACTTGAAACCTTCTTATTCATTAAAAAGTATTCTTCAAAGAGTTATTTATTTAAGGAATTGAAAATACTTACTTAAGTTGTCTTAAGTGTCTGCAGATTCTATTAGGACTTCCCCTAGTTTTCACTTTCAGCCATTTCTAAACTCTTATTAAGATCAGTTTAAGTGTTTATTTAGTAATGAACAATCTCTTCTTGACCTATTTTAAAGCTCTTAGTTTTGCCCTCAGAGCATTTGTGCCCAGAAGAGGCTGCGTGTAATCAACCTTAGCCCCAAGTTAAAATGTAATGTTTATTAACATACGTATTTTATATCTCAATATATTTGTGAATATCCTGCACAAAATGCATGTTTTACCTCCGCTTTTCTTCTCTTCGCATGCCTGCAGTAGATCTCTCGGTGTGCATAAACCCTTTCGTGGGGGAATTCAAAGCTCATTTGATTGAATAAGTCTCTGCTTCTTTTCTCTATACTTAGTATTTTGTCTTTTGTGTGTCACATATTTAAGTGCACTCCCTGTTTTATGGTCTCCATTTGAGTCTTTGATGCTACTCCTTGCTCCTGAGCATTCATATATTATATAAAGGGGGTCATTTCCTCATTACATTTTGATGTTGGCAACAATCGGAAGTGGAAGCCGAATGGCGGGTAGTCAAGCTGGCAAAGAAGATGAGTATACTGAAAGAAAAGTCGAAAATGAACACTCTTGCAAGAGTTAGAACAAGAAACAAGACATAGCATAGACTATTTAAATAAGGGTAGGCCAAGTACATACGTGTATGAACTGGATGGCTTACAGAGGAAAAAGTTGAAATAGTTTTATCCTCCGCTCTAAAGAGAAGATAGTGTTATCTGATGCCATTTAGGGCTCATGGTAACAAAAACAGCGTAAGATGGATACACTGAATACTCACACCGAGTAGTCCTAAAAACGTTGGTTGGCTCACATTTTATTAGGTTCCAATTTACATAAAGAAGAGTTCATATAATTGAAACTTTTTGTTGAGGTCGAGGAAGCGATTTTAGCTTAGTTTGAGGGAATTTTCTTGACATTTTTGGATTTATCTTTGTCCAAAAATACATATTTAGGTTTATAATAACATACATATAAGTCTAGATTAGTATGGTATATGTATAAGTATACTGATTGTTAGTACTTGCTGCGCCATGTTGGTTTTTATCACTGTTATTTAGTCTCCAGAGAAAATGTTTCTACAGTCTCTTCTTTTTTCGGAATATTAATTACATTTGCACTGTTATAACTTATGTTGTGCCGCCACATACGGATGTACGAGGTGTGGCAATTAAGTAATGAGACTGATTCCATAAAACCCGTATATTTCAAAATTGTTCTACAACTTTGCCATTCCCTTCAAAGTAGTCCCCTTGGGCAGCTATACAACGATTCCAGCGCGTTTTCCATGATACGTAACCTTTCTGGAACGCTTCGACTGGGATGTCCGCGAGTACCCTCGCCACGGCCGCCTGGATTTCCTCAATCGACTACTACCGATTTTGTTCTAGGGAAGCAAAAAAAATCACAGGTGACATATCGGGCAAATAAGGCTGTTGTTGCAACACGGAGATCCCTTTAGAGGCCAAATACTGAGACACGCTGGCGGGACACGAGCGATGTCTGGGTGCACCCTGTTGACTCGTTTTCGCAATCCTTCGATCACTTGGCGATAGTAGGCTCGAATTACGGTTTGCCTCGGTGGAAGAAATTCTTTGTGGACGATTCAACGATTATCAAAAAAGGCAATAACCATTGTTTTCATCTTCGACTTGTTCATACGAGCTTTACTTAAACTTAAACTCTTTATAACATCGAAACACTTCGGCATGACTAAGAGCACTATCACCATGCGCTTTTACAATTTTAGCGTACGTTTCCGAATCTGTTTCGCTCAATTTGGCGCAAAATTTTATCGCGACGCGTTGTTCTTGATTTCGTTTTATCCATTTTCGTGACGAGCACGACGGACACACGTTTACTCAACACGTCACAGCAGGCGAACTAAACAAGCTAGAGTGATGGCAAATATATCAATGGAGAGGAAAAATAAGAGCGAAGGGAAAGGGAATTTCAAGGTCGCAGGGTTACCAATAGTCATTTCCAGCACACTTAGGTCAATAGAGCCATTATGATACCGATTCACCTTCTCCTGTGCCTTATAAAGACAACGAGATCACCAATTTTAGAGATAGTTGAAAAAGTGTATCCCGAGGAATTTGTGTCGCGCAGGCCGTCAAGGCTGGACAGTGACAGAGATAGTGTTTGATAGACTCTTCTCCTCTTCGTCTGCTATGTAATTGCCTGGCATGTCAGTGTGTTCAGGTAACCAGACCACGGCAGTGTGGCATTATTTAGTTGAGATTTTTTCCAGATTGCTTCTAAATTTTATACCCACTTTTTAGTTGGTACTGATAAAGAGACCGACTTTCAGGCTGCTTGTAGGACTGTTCACTGGCGACACATGCCTTTGATTTAGGTCTGATTGAAGACAACAAGTCCAACATTTATGAGTGTCCAACATTCGGCAGTTACAGGCTATGCTTACTTGGTGCAGAAAGGCTACATCATCTTCAATCGGCAATGGACAAGGGGCCAAAGTGACCTTCTTCACACTAGAGGCACCATAAGGAGTGTATCAGTGCAGCTTGGTCGTATCTCGTGTGTCTGGTAACACTGTGGACGTAATATCCATAGTCTAAGTAAGACGCGCTGAGTAAATCTAACCTATTAATTCCCTATCACATATTCGTGGGCTTATTATTTTTTATTATATTATGTTATTTCTTTAATTATTCGACTCCTTTTCACTTCTTTAATAATAAACTCCTTAAAGCAAATGAAAACATTCTCATACTCTATATTAAATACCGTTATAAATTTTCAATTTGTCAACGACTTGCACACAGTTGCGTGTGTCAATTGCATTATAAAAAAGGGAAAAATAAAAAGGATTCGAAGGGTTATTTATGTAAGTACGAGTATGCAGAAGAGTTTCACATATGAGTTTTTCGCTCTCTACTCTTAGCTCTTATCAACTAATTGTTAAAAAAAAAACAAAAACAAACAAGCATTTAACTACTAAAGAAAATTCATTAATGCTTGTACAAAGTAAATTACATGAAAACAAAAACAAATATAAACACACATCAAATGGCATATGGAGTTGAAAGAGTTACCGGGCAACCACTCTGGGCGATGCCAACACGAAAAACCAACAACTAATTTCTGCCAGCAACCACTTTTGTGAACTCTATTTCATTTGCCACTCACCACCAGCTAGTCGTGCAACAAATTACGCCACACATTGTTTGTAGATTTAATTGGTAGTAAGGGAAAATTAAATTTTCACCATTACTGTTGCACTTTATACACATAAATTGGTGTGTGTGGGGAAAATTAAGATATGTTAAAATTTGAAATTTTGAAGGGCAATAAAATTTGTTACGAAGGGTCAGGCGTTTGAAGGTCAATTATGGAGGGTAGAGTGTTATTGGGGAAGAACTCGCTGGTGCATGTTTGTGAATGTGTCACCTATACATACTGATATATTTAAGTATTTACTTTTAAAAATACTTTGAACTCACTATGGTCGAAGCTAGAGTGGAAGGGGTTCAAAAGTTCAATTTGAGAAAGTTCAGCAATTTAATATTTTATGGTTAAGTAAAAAGAAAATATAGTTAAATTTTTTTTTGTTAATGTAAAAAGCTTTAAAAAATGCATTTATGAACCTTGCTCCGTAAATATAAGAAAATTCTTAATAAAACTGATTTTTCTTATAAGTTTGGAGAAATGATAGTTTTTATTGAGTTAAAAAATATATGTATGTATGTAAAAGTAATCTAAAAACTTATTTATCTTATTAAACTATTTGCTATCATGTGTTTAGTATTTTCTTTTAATAAATAAAATTATTATATTTTAACTACAGTGGTGGCGAAAAAAATATTTAAAAAAATTGATAAAGATTTTTTCCACTCCACGGAAAGCTTTTTTTTCCCCTCTTTTCATACCAAATTTCCATATTTTTTTTTTAATTTTTTCTATTTTAAATTTTAATACGAACCTTCAATTAATATTACATATTCTTTTTAATTATTTATACAAAGAAAGCTTCACAATCCAATCAATCACTGCGCCTACTCATCCTCAACATCATCAGATTCAAAAATTGGCTTAATTATTTTTTATTCAGTTTCACTACATTTTTTTCTTCTTCACACACATATTTCACGCATTCAATCCACCCACTGAGCTAATTCTGTCAACCATCATTCAAATCAAAATCTGATGCCCGAAAATGAATGCTAATTTATACGCCTTCCGCTTGTCAGAGTTAAGTGAAGTGAAATGCACACCCAGGGCGCCGTGAAGAAATCGCGCAGAACTCACATTCAATTGCCTGTGGCATTTGATGTGCTGCCACGTCACGTCCGCTATGCCCTGCTAAGAGCTAAGTGATGCCACAGCTGTCAAGTATAACACGTTCGGATGGAGCCGGTGCGGTATGACAGGTGTTGAGGCAAGCAACAAGATCACTTCTCGCAACAGTCAATTAATGAGAAAAGTAGTACGAGTATAGTGGAGCAGGCCAAGATCGGATGGATTAGCGGAGTTGAAGCACTTACTGTCAAATTTACCTCATATGAACATACATAAATCCATACATATTAAAGGTGTAAATGATGAAGAAACCAGCAGAAAGATTAATTATATAAGCAGACAGTCTGAGAGGCAAGAGAGAAAAAAATAAATATAAACTAAATAAAATAAAATAAAAATAAATTAGATTGAAAAAATAAAATATAATAAAATTATTATATAAATTAAAATAAAATAATATAAAATAAAATAAAATAAAATAAAATAAAATAAAATAAAATAAAATAAAATAAAATAAAATAAAATAAAATAAAATAAAATAAAATAAAATAAAATAAAATAAAATAAAATAAAATAAAATAAAATAAAATAAAATAAAATAAAATAAAATAAAATAAAATAAAATAAAATAAAATAAAATAAAATAAAATAAAATAAAATAAAATAAAATAAAATAAAATAAAATAAAATAAAATAAAATAAAATAAAATAAAATAAAATAAAATAAAATAAAATAAAATAAAATAAAATAAAATAAAATAAAATAAAATAAAATAAAATAAAATAAAATAAAATAAAATAAAATAAAATAAAATAAAATAAAATAAAATAAAATAAAATAAAATAAAATAAAATAAAATAAAATAAAATAAAATAAAATAAAATAAAATAAAATAAAATAAAATAAAATAAAATAAAATAAAATAAAATAAAATAAAATAAAATAAAATAAAATAAAATAAAATAAAATAAAATAAAATAAAATAAAATAAAATAAAATAAAATAAAATAAAATAAAATAAAATAAAATAAAATAAAATAAAATAAAATAAAATAAAATAAAATAAAATAAAATAAAATAAAATAAAATAAAATAAAATAAAATAAAATAAAATAAAATAAAATAAAATAAAATAAAATAAAATAAAATAAAATAAAATAAAATAAAATAAAATAAAATAAAATAAAATAAAATAAAATAAAATAAAATAAAATAAAATAAAATAAAATAAAATAAAATAAAATAAAATAAAATAAAATAAAATAAAATAAAATAAAATAAAATAAAATAAAATAAAATAAAATAAAATAAAATAAAATAAAATAAAACAAAACAAAATAAAATAAAATAAAATAAAATAAAATAAACTAAGCTAAACTAAAATAAAATAAAATATACTAAGCTAAACTAAAATAAAATAATATAAAATAAATAAAATAAAACAAAATAAAATAAAATAAAATAAAAGAAAAGAAAATAAAATAAAATAAAATAAAATAAAATAAACTAAAAAAAATAAAATAAAATAAAATTATATAAAATAAAATAAAATAAAATAAAATAAAATAAATAACATAAAATGAAATAAAATAATATAAAATAAAATAAAATAAAATAAAATAAAATAAAATAAAATAAAATAAAATAAAATTTAATGAAATTAACAAAAAAATATGAATTAAAATAAAATGAAACAAAAAAAATAAAATTATAAAAATAAATAAATAAATAAAATACACTAAAATAAAATAAATGAAAAAATAAATTCAAGTAAAATGAAACTAAAATAAAAATAATAAATATAATGTTATATAAAACAAAGAGAAATTAAAAAATATTTATAATAAAATCAAATGAAGCAAAGGAAAAAAAATATAATAAAATTAAAAAAAAATATGAATTAAAATAAAATGAAACAAAATAAAATAAAAAATAATAAAAAAAAAATAATTTAAAAAAAAAATAAATAAATAAAATATACTAAAATAAAATGAAGGAAAAATAAATTAAAGTAAAATGAAATTAATGTTCTAATAATAAATATAATATAATATAAAACAAAGAAAAATAGAGAAGAAATTGTATCAAAAAATATAACTAAATCAAATGAAGGAAAAGAAAATAGAGCAAATGTAAATAAATAAGAAAAATAAAATAAAGTAAAACTTAACTAATCAATAAATTATAAAGAAATAATTAAATTAAAGTAAATACAATAAAATAAAAGGTATTGCAATGAAAACAACCAAACAACAAAGCAAAAACAAACTAAAATAATATGGAAAAACAAAAATAAAATAAATTAAAAAAAAATAAAATACAATCAAAAATAAAAAAAATGAATTAAATTTAAATAAAATACAAAAAAATTAATATAAAAAAAATAACAACTATAAGTTCATTGTAATATTTTTCAAGTTCAATCAAAACAATTTTATATTTAGAATAGTAGGAAGAAAAATTAATAAAGAAAGGCGATGGCAATATTTGAGGGTTAAATAAACGCAAGGAACGGAAACCATATAAGCTGGTATTAAAAAAATATTAATTTTTTCAAAACTGTTGTGTCAATTTTATTTGATTAAAAAGATAAAGCCTTTAGCTAAACAATCAACTATCGCTATTTACTTTAAAGCATCTAAAAGAGCAAAATAAAGGCAAAAACATGTTCCATAGAACGCATTTTTTGAAAAAGTATGTTAAATGTTATTTTTGAAGCTACATTTTTTTCTTTCAGTACAGTCAAATTATGGACCTTTATTGGCATAAAAATAATTTCTGAAGAATTTTTAATTATTTTTGGTAAGCTTACGCGTACACATCCCTTAAAATGCATATAAATTTGTTTATATAGGTAAACATTACTGTTATTTCCATAGGTAGATGTGCAAAAGTGCTGAAAGCTTTTGCCTGCTGTTCCAATATATTATTCCAAGGCATAATTTATGTCAAACCACTCCACAGCATGTTACTCAACAGTAGCATCGAATTGTGATGTGGTTTTGCCTTTTTTCATATAACGCATAAAGCTACTTTTAAAAATACGTAAAAAGGTAAATAAAAATAATTACGCTTTTAATTGTGTTAATGTATATTTTGTAAGATTTTTTTCGGTTTTGGTTTAGACTTCGTTAAACTTTATTTCAAAAATTCATGATATTTATTAAGAGAAATCCGAAACTTTACTTTTTGCAAAAAATGCAGTGAGTGATCTATGAGCAGGCAATAATCGCCAAGACATCTTTAGATTGCCATAAGAGTAAATTTCCAGCATGAGTTTAATACGAAAAATGTTCGGAAAGGGAGCAAAATTTAAAATGAGTACTGCATGCAAAATAACTTCCCTAATTGCGTATTGTGTCAAGCTGATGATGCGTAAAATTTGAATTTGAAATATACTATAGAACTCTACGCATATGTCGATATAGGTATGTGCATATATGCTGTTGAAATTCCACTTCTGATTATTTTATCTTAAAATTATAGTCACAAAGGCAATATGCAAAAGGAGTGTATGACCAGTTGCGCCACTTCCGCATGCCAAATGTGCGAAATCTGTGGCGGAAATATCTTTTACAGCATAACTAAGCCACCCTTTTTTATGCCCACGAAATTACTTAAAACCGCCCTATTTTTCACATTACCCACTCTACAACTTATAGTTTCTTCCAAATCATACTTTGTTGCTTTATTCTTATTTATTACTATTTTTTTATTTCCTTGAAATTTAAACCGATTTCAATTGTCACTCATTCACACTATTCAACACTTCAACAGATGAAAAAAATTATGAAGATTGCATTGTTTTCTTCTCCTTTTTTTTTGGCAAAAAACATCTTCTTTTTCTCACCCTCACACGTTGTTCATTTGAATTCCATTGCCTGTTTATTACGAAAGCCACTTGTCAAGGGCTGCAATGTGGAAAGTTTTTTATTTTGAATTTTTAATTTAAAATATTACATTCAGTTTTTATGTATTTTTTCTATGCGAAGGGTGCAGTTTTTTACCTTCAACCCTTGATATTGATATCAACCCCATGGATGACTGGCTCGCCGTTTGAACGAGGGTGCTAACGTCGGAAAAATTAGCCGAATCAATTGCGTTTCCATTGCTGGTGGTATAAAGTTCTATTTGGAAGTTGGGGGAAAGCGTGAAAAATGTGATTAGAAGATTTCCATAAATTATAAGAGAAATGTGCTGTAAGTTTTCCTATGTGGCTTGGAATATACATATGTAGTATTTATACCTTGCTGTTCTACAAAGTGTAATGCATTTTTGTGAGAATCTGATTGTTTTTATTCTGTTTGCATTATTGATTATTGAATAATATTCGACCGAATAGATCACGTCCTGCACACAGTGAAGAAAATATAGCGACAATAGCTCAGAGTATACACGAAGACAGTGAAGAGTCGATTCGGCCCCCGCAGCAGCTCGGGATGACGTACGGAACGACTTGTGCGCATTTTACGTCGAGCTCTTAAACTGAAAACCTACCAAACACAGCGTGTACAAGAACTGAAGCCGCTCAACCTTCCTAAGTGATAAAGCTTCGCCTTATGGGCTCTTGAAAAATTCCAAGAAGATCCGACGAAGTCGAGCCAAATTTTGTACAGCGATTTCTGGCTCAATGGGTATGTAATTAAGCAAAATTGCCGCATTTGGACGAAGATCAACCTAAAGTGCTTCAACTGCTGCCCCTAAATCAAGAAAAAATAACGGTTTGGTGTGGTTTGTAGGCCGGTGGAATCATCGGTTCATATTTCTTGAAAAATGAGAGAGAGAACGTAACCGTGAGAACGTAACCGTTAATGGCGGCCCTTATAGCGCCGTGATAACCGACAATTTGATGCCTGAAATTGAAGCTCGTGATCTCGGCGATATTTTGTTTCGACAAGATGGCACCACTTCACACACATCGCATCAACAAATGGATTTATTGAGAGAATACTTCGGGGAGCAGATGATTTCATGTTTTGGGTCGGACGATTGGCCACCAAGATCGTGTGATATCACACTGATAGACTTTTTTCTGTAGGGATATATAAAGTCTAAAGCAATCGTGCTTCGATGCAGGTCTTGAAGCAAAACATCACGCGTGTCCAGTTACCAGTCGAAATGCTAAAATTAATCATTGAAAGTCGGACTTAATGAAAGGACCATCTGAGACGAAAGCCGCGGCGAACATTTGAAAGAGATAATTTTTAAAAAAATAAATGCAAAAGAATTTTCTTTCGAATGATAATAAATTTAATGGGGAATAAATTTGAATTTTCTATGTTTTTTTCTTTGAAAAAGTAGGAAACATGGAAATGGTTTACTCTTTATATTACCTCGTTTTATGAGGTTTTTATTTTATTTTTATTTTTTTACATTGTCTTATTTTAAGTTAATTTAGTTTAACTGCTTTGTATTATTTAATTTAATTTTTTTATTTGTCATATTTTATTTTGTTATATAATGTTTTATTTTATTTTATTTTATTTTATTTTATTTTATTTTATTTTATTTTATTTTATTTTATTTTATTTTATTTTAATTTATTTTATTTTATTTTATTTTATTTTATGTTATTTTATTTTATTTTATTTTATTTTATTTTATTTTATTTTATTTTATTTTATTTTATTTTATTTTATTTTATTTTATTTTATTTTATTTTATTTTATTTTATTTTATTTTATATTATTTTATTTTATTTTATTTTACTTTATTTTATTTTATTTTATTTTATGTTATTTTATTTTATTTTATTTTATTTTATTTTATTTTATTTTATTTTATTTTATTTTATTTTATTTTATTTTATTTTATTATATTTTATTTTATTTTTTTTATTTTATTCTATTTTATTTTATTTTATTTTATTTTATATTATTTTGTTTTATTTATTTTATTTTATTTTATTTTATTTACTTTTTTATTTTATTTGAATTTATTTTATTTTATTTCATTTTATTTTATTTTATTTTACTTTATTTTATTTTAATTTATTTTATTTTATTTTATTTTATTTTATTTGATTTTATTTTATTTTATTTTATTTTATTTTATTTTATTTTAATTTATTTTATTTTATTTTATTTTATTTTATTTTATTTTATTTTATTTTATTTTATTTTATTTTATTTTATTTTATTTTATTTTATTTTATTTTATTTTATTTTATTTTATTTTATTTTATTTTATTTTATTTTATTTTATTTTATTTTATTTTATTTTATTTTATTTTATTTTATTTTATTTTATTTTATTTTATTTTATTTTATTTTATTTTATTTTATTTTATTTTATTTTATTTTATTTTATTTTATTTTATTTTATTTTATTTTATTTTATTTTATTTTATTTTATTTTATTTTATTTTATTTTATTTTATTTTATTTTATTTTATTTTATTTTATTTTATTTTATTTTATTTTATTTTATTTTATTTTATTTTATTTTATTTTATTTTATTTTATTTTATTTTATTTTATTTTATTTTATTTTATTTTATTTTATTTTATTTTATTTTATTTTATTTTATTTTATTTTATTTTATTTTATTTTATTTTATTTTATTTTATTTTATTTTATTTTATTTTCTTTTATTTTATTTTATTTTAGTTTATTTTAATTTATTTTATTTCATTTTATTTTGTTTGTATTGTATAATTTTTTTATTGTATGTTTTTATTTTATCTGATTTTATTTCATTTAATTTTATTTATTTTATTTTTTACTGTATTAATTTTAATTCTTTTCTTTTCTTTCATCATTTATTATTTTCTTCTATGGTGTATTTTGTTTTGAGAATTTATACATAATACTATTTCAAAGGACACAAATATCCCTACTCATTTATCCTTAAATGCACTCATTTAAAATTTTTCATATATTTTCCGCTTTCTCTCTTCTTGTTCCGAATAAACGACAACCCCTGGCTAACCTTTGTGCTGTGCTGCGTGATTTTTATCGCACCTCAAACAATATTATTGCCGAGCTGAAAGCAGTAGCAACCTATATACACAAATGTACTGCAGAATCATAACATCAGAAATGTCACAACTCATTTGCTTTTAAGCTTGTGTTTGCGTGTCAATAGTGGAATATCCTGTAGACTCGCTGTGAGTCCTCCTGCTGCTTTTGCTTCTAATAAAATATACAAGCTCATCTAGTCTCATCTGGGATTCATATGTGAACTGTTTTAGTGAGACAAAGCTTAAGAGAAGTCAAAAGAGACATATGTATGTCTATTTATGTGACCGTATTTCTGACTGACAAGCAATCCTTTCGTGTAATATTCCACACTGTGGGAGGTATAACAAGTGACAATACGAGCTATTATCCAACGACATGTGATTTGACTTCTCTTAGTGTCGAAACGAATATATGACCATCGGTTCGGATGAATTTTAAGTAGCAATTACACTGGTCAGCTACTTTTGGATCAGGTCGGTAATATTAAATTTTTTTTTAACTTTACCAGTATGAAGGCAAGACATTTCTGGCTTTTTGGCTCTGATTACACTTCGTTTGGCTAGAAACTAGTTTTGACATTCCGTGCTTCAGGTCTCCAAGCTACCAATAATATGTAGTGTGGATTACTTTTATTCCGAGCTAACTCAACCGGAGAACTAATGGCGTTGAAGTTCAGAAGGGAAGGACCTCCGAGAGATTTCAGGAATCGGATATGTGAAATTCCTAGGCCTCATTGAATCTGTGTGAAGGTCAATACTTATTGCAAGATTGGCGGAGTTTTATGTGGGAAGTGAGATTCCTAACCTGCTTACAACCAAGCGTTGTAGAACAGAGACGCGTAGACGTAGGAGAAATCTAAAATTTGACTCCATGCAACTTTCTTAAGTCTTAAATCACCTACGGATTCAAATTAAGTTTTCGGCTCCGCACTACTATTCACTAAAAAGCGAATAAGGGTTCTTCCAAGGCAAGAGAGAGTCTTTTAATAGGAGACGATGTGGGAGAAATGCATTTTTGAGTTGATTTCACAACTCGGTCTAATTTTGTTTTCCATGGTAAAGGAAGGAATAAAACATTCCCTTTTGAGCAGAGAGAGTGTGGTGAGGACTAAGAAATAAGCGAATGTAAAGATTTCTGCTGAAAACAACATGAAGCTTTGAGCGAGAAGGAACACATTCTGCACATTCTGTTCAAGCGTATGAGCGTTCCATTTCATATTTGAGTTTCATATGTACTTTTATAAGCAGGTAGATAAGAGATAAGAGAGATCAGCTGGAACTGCAATTAATGAAAAGCCCTTTCAAGTGAGATACCAAATGAAGCAATAATGCAGAAATGTGGAAATGCCGCAAAAATGAAGTGACGAGTCTTCTTTTCAGCGAGTAGTATTTAGAGAAGATGTACTCGTATTTCGAAATTATGTAGCCATTCAGTGGGCATGTGCTTTCACATTTGCCTTTTGGATTTTAATGGAGAATATTATTCAACGTTTTTGATTATCTCCGCTTTTCTATTTCTGTCGTTTTATCACTGAACCAAATCATAATCGTCCAAAGTGTAACAAACATTTTGTATTTTAATTAAAAGTACTGCCTTTTGGAGTATTCAACATACGTTGCTCGCTGTTATGAAGTGTGTTTACCATTTAGAATTTTGTTTCTCGCTCCGCCGGTTTTTATCTATGATCTATTTTCAGATTCTTTTGAAAATCATCATTTCACTCATGGAGTTTTTTTTCATCCTTTTTCACCTTATACATTATATTTTAGTTCTATTACAAGGCTTGTGGCACATATGGACTTTTTGAATATGGAAATGTAGTAAATTCAAACTAGAGCAAATACAAATATTTTTAAATGATTTAAAGATCATGTCGCTAGGTGGCGCTGCAGTTAAATTATTATCGAAAATCGAGTTTTTGCTCTATTTCTGTACATAGCCGAAATATGTTTCGATAGCGATAAGAAAAAAATATATATCTTTGGAGGGGAGCAGAGAATTCCCTATAATTTGTTCAGAATCTACAAAATTCTAAACATATGTAAAGTGCATTTCAGATTTATAAGACACCAGCTTCTTCTTGAATATTGCGACCAATAATGGAATCATTAATTTATTATAAATATTTAAATATTTTTCAAGAATTAAAAATGGTTTTACAGGTTGTTCCAGTGATGAGATACTTTTCACTCCTTTAAAAATAACTCGGTGAAAATTTTTTAAGAACCGGAAAACAATGTTTTGTGATCTATTCAGTCACTTTCTTCAAAAGAGTGACATCAAGGTTATACCATCCAGTAATAATTGCAGTCTTAATAAGCTCCTCTGTATAGTCAAATTGACGATTTATTGCATGAAACCTTCTCATTAATAGGCCTCACGTAATCTATGGGACTTAAGTCCGGAGGGTAACCCGAAAAGTCCATACTTTCTATGGCTATTATTAAAAAATTGCTTCGTTTCATTGCTTACATGGCTCCAAGGATTATGATGTTGGAAAACTAGGCTATGAATAGTTTTCGAAAAAAAAAATCCCAAAAATTTGTTGTAATGAAGAAAAAGTTTTTTCTCTGAAGCTATTTCAGAAGCCATTTAGCAAAATATAAATAAATATTTTTAAAAACGTGAAAAGAAAAAGCCGAAATTATGTAATTTTTAACTTCAAACTCTCTCTTTATCTCTCTCTTCAGAAAGTCATTCCACTATCACAGGAACAATACAAAACCATTCCACAACCTAAAACGGCAATACTGGAAGCAACATCATTAGCTACATACAAAATGGATGAAATGAAGAGTTAAATAATATGAGAATAGAACAAGAGGATACGAAGCAACACAAACAAAACACTCTTAACAATTTTGTGAATTTTTTTGGCAATGTAAAAAATTTTATCCTTACGAATTTTGCGTTAAAAAAGCAAAGAAAATAAAATAAAATAATAAAAAAATATTAATAATTAAATTCATATATTGACAGTAAAGTTAAGCCTAATAAAGGCAACATATGTATGAACTTGTTAAGGAATACATAGCTCTGAAAGACCTCCCTCATCTCTATCTGTCAACATGACCCACCCTAATTTATAAAGTAAATCAATGCATAGTAGTGACTTGTTGCTTAAGTGAAGTTCAAAATTCATTGTTGCTTCTTATACTCCATCATTCATCCATATATATATAGATATTATATGTTTCGGTCTATTACTTCTGCTGCACATATGTACAAACATATGTCCATGCTAGAATTACTCGCTCCACCTGTCAATTGCCTTTTAGCTGCCAATCAGTTTCCAGCTCTAAAGTGAAGAACAATGTACAAAGAGAATTTTTAATGAAATTTACACCATTAGCATCTTATGCACAAATAAGATTTCCTCATTGACAAAGGCGAGCTTTGGCAGAAAGCACATGAGTGCATTCTTCGTAATATCACTTAAGATGACAAATTATAAATGGAGTTCGAAAAGACAAAGAGAATTTGAAATTTGATTGATTTTTGATAGATACTAATTTAAAGTAAAAGTAAGAGGAGGGAGAGATACTAGAATAAAATTAGACGAAAAAGAAATATAATAAATATATAGATAAAAATATAAAATTAAATAAAATAATCTGATATATAATTAAATGAAATTAAAAAATTTAATTGAAATAAAATAAAATTAAATGAAATAAAATAAAGAAAAAATAAACTAAAATATAATAAAAAAATTAAATGGGTTAAAATAAATATTTAAATTAAAATAAAATTAAGTTACATTAATTTAAAAGAGGTCACTTGAAATCCCAGCTGGTTGGGCTAAGAGACAAGGACTCTCAGTAAGGCCGGAGAAATCTTATAACTGCTTCTTTACTAGAAGGACGGGAAAGTTCATCAATTCAACCCACCATATTTAATAGATATTGTATTTAGCATTATAATTCCCACCTTTTAAGTTAAGTATCTCGGTGTAATCCATGATAAAAGACTTAGCTGAATCGAACATTTTGAAAGAAGATCTATTGCGCCGTAAGACCCATACAATATACGTATCCCAGCGTGGTGAATGACATTAAAGAATAAGTTGCCTTGGAACAGGTGCAACTTACCTGTCTACTTGGTATAGCAGGCGCGAAGAGGACTATCTTAACAAAGAGCCTAGAAGTCATCCTCAAAAATAGACCAATTTACATACAATTGACGTATGAAGCAGCGCTAATAGCTAGCCACCTATATGTTCTACACACTCTGGTGTAGCCCCCGAATTGTGAAGGACATGTTGGCATTCAGATAATTCGGGCTAGAAGTAAAAAGCAACCGAGAAACGGAAACCTTCTGCCGAGTAGAGGCCAACTAGTAGGAAAGAGGAAAGAATGGATGTAAGATAGACCCATTGTGGACAATGAAAATATTCATATCTATGTATACTGTTGGGTCTATATGTGAGGCTGGCACATGAGCAGGGTTCTTCTATGACCACGCCAATAATCAAGGTAGCTTCAGACTCCACGACTACAACTCTGTATTCCAGGAAGAGAAAGTACCAAATATATTAGGCCTATAGGAGACAGCCAAATGACAATTAAGGCAATAACGTGTTCACATACGTTAGAACATGCAATTAGGCAATCAACAGATTATCGCGGGAAAGCACAGTTAATATTAATTGGATCCCAGGTCACATGGGTGTTGAAGGGAATTAAGAAGGCTGGTGAGCTAGCTCGCGCTGGCGTGCCTCAGACCCTTCAGCGCCTTAAAATGTTGGTTAGGAGACCATAAAGGGACACTTAAGGTCTTGGAACTCTTCTTGGGGGCAGCATAGGTAGTAGACATACCAAACTGTTACTTGCATTAAGAAAAAGAGATCTTAACATTCTTCTGGGTGTATTAACGGGGCATTTACCTTTGAGATATCATCTCCATAAGAGGAATCAGCGGTGTGCAGAGCATGCACAGAGGATGACGAAACGCTGGAACACTACCTTTGCAAGTGTCCGGCCTTCAGGCGATTGAGAGTTCACATTTTCCATGATTGTCCCAGCTCCAACCTCACCGAAGTGGGCACGCCTGGTACGAAGTAACTTAAAAAACTGTAAATTCGAGATAACTTTTCGGAAACGCTTAGTTTGGATGCACCGGGAAGCCTGCTCAATGGCTTCGGTACGACCGTTTGCGTTGAGGTCCTTATTTTCTCTTTTTCAACCAATTAACCAATCAAATTAATTTAAATCAGATTATTCAAATTAAATAAAAAAAATAAAAAATACATAATAAAAGAAGATAACACAAAATAAAAAAATAAAACTTTAATAAAATAAAAATAGATAAACCACAATAAAGTAAAACAATATAAGACAAATTAAAAAAAAAATAAAAATAAAAATAAAAATAAACATTAATTAAAATGAACAAATAAATAATAATAATAAGAGAATAAAAAAATAAAGATAATTAAATAAAAACAAACAAAAAAATAGATAAATAAAAAAGGCAAAATAAAAATTAAACAAAAATAAATAAAGCCAAATAATATAAAATAAGGTAAGGAAATAAAAATATGAATTAAAAAAAAAAACAAAAATTGTAAAATAATATAAATAAAAAAGAAATAAAACCAAAAATTAAATTAAAAATACAATAAATAAGATAGAAGAAAAAAATTAAAACCAAAATTAACTAAAATAAAAAAAAATTAAAATAATAAAAGAAAAAAAAATAATCTAACAAAAAATAAAAATTAATAATATAAGATAACATAAAACGACAAAAAATGTTAACTAAAATAAAATATAATAAATAATATAGATAAAATGAAAAAATTATAAATAAAGTAAAATAAAAAAGTTTAAAAAATTTAACAAACTTAAATAAAATAAAACAATATAAGACTAAACAAAAAAATCTGTAAGTAAAAAATAGGTTTGAGTTAAATAAAATTAAAAAGAAATTAGAGTAACATTAAACTAGGTAAAATAAAAGACAGTAAAAATGTGAGAATAAAACCAAATAATTTAATAAAATAAAATAAAATATAACATAACAAAATAAATAACGATTAAATAAATTTAAATAAATAAAATAAAATAAATTAAGGCAAATAAAATAAAATAAAGAAAATAAATAAAATAATATTTTCCGTCAAACGTCAAAATATGTATAATAGTTCCCAGTGAACTTTTCAAAGTGGGATAATTTTTCTTCACAGAAGTTATGCATAATAATTTGTATTACTTAATTTATTTCTATACAAAATTAGTAGTTTCTGCATTACATTCGTTTTGATTCCGTGGTCATATGTATATACATATATTAAATCTTTTTTACATGTGGAATGCTTCAATCAACGAAGAAATACTTAAATAATTATTAATTTGGTTTGGCAATAATATTTTATTGATATTGAGACGAATTTGCTGGATAATTCTCCCATGTCATAAATATATTTACACATGCTTGCAATCATGCCGAAAGAAGGGTTGCAATAAACTCGAGTTATCGCCTTTTGTATGCTAATAATGTGAACAATTCAATTAATATCCGCTACATTAAGTAAATTTGTCACAATAGTGGTTAATTATTTGGAAAAATGAATATAGAAAAAAATATTAAATGTTGGCATCGTGTGAAAAATGTTACTTCGAGTTTCAAGACTTTCTATCTCATTAATAACGCGAAAAATATTTTTTTATTATTTTATTCTTATATAAAATTAAACAAAAACATACACACTCTTCTCGTTAACATTGTACGTACAATTAGAAATATATTCGCTAAAAGCAACTATTTCACTTCAACTCCTTCCGTAACTTACATTGCTACTCCTTTAAATTCCACATTCACTTCAAATACCTACACCGATTGTGGTTGCACTCGACCCTCAAGCGACGTGTCGGTTAAAGCGCATTGTTAACTCTGCTGATATTATACACTCAAAATGCCACACTCCCTCTCTCTCCCTCTCTTTTTTTTATATCCCTATATTATTTGAGGTTATATTAGTTGCTGCAACGCTAAAGTGTTTCCTTTCTTTCCCACCACTTAAGAAACAACTCGACGTTTTGCAGTGTCAAGAAATTCCATTACCAAAGGTGTGAAAGGCAAAGTACTCTTGTTGTTTTTGAACTTTGATCGCCAAGAATAGCTTATTGTGACCAAGAAGTATGTAAGAACTTTACTTAAAATACTCCCTTTGGATGAAAAGGTTATTCCACTTTGTTTTTAGTAGACAAAGCTTGCAACATGCGGTATGCAAGATAGACGAAAGGTCGATAAAAACTCACCAAATGCAAGAGAGTCAATAATAAAACTAACTGAATATTGCTTTGCCCGCTTTCGCCTTAACGACGAGTCTTCTCTCTGCCCTTAATATTTTCATGGTCTTGATTCTGGATGGATAAGCCATTTTTTTTTCAATAAAAAGGGCGAAATCGACAGAGCCATCCAAGAAGTCGGATTAGAGAGTATTCCTCCCTTTGAATTTCCTAGAATAACTGTCATCATTTATGCCTCCTAGCAGCCAGTTGTGATACCAGAGTCTATTAAAAAGAATCTCTGTGAGTCAAGAGTTTAACAAACTGCTAAGCGAAAAATCTTAGAAAGAATACATGTCATTACTACAGAGGAGATAAGTCTCTATTTCTATTTTATCCGGTTTATATTCTTTTTATAAGAGGGCACAAAATCTCTGCGTGACAATTTCCGAGGCTCAACAAGGTGAAATAATAAAGAAACATACCAAGTACCAGGGAGAAATTTTGGACAGCAAGCTGTTGTGGAAGATCAATGTAGAAGGGAGGGTGAAACAAACTATGTACTGGTATTAGACAGTGGTTGTTAAACCCTCCTAACTCTAAGATGCATTGGTGTGGTGCACCGTTGTCAGGATAATCTCATACAGGAGACAGTTTTGACAATTAAGGTCACTTATTTTTCCACTAACTGGTATTCCAATGGAATTTATTTCGTATACCGAAGTCCGTTGTGGCGTTAAGTGAAGGATCTGAGGAAACTATTGGGCATAACTCAATAACCAAGCGAATGGTGGACAAATTATGTCACATATACCCACGCTTTATCTAGAAAAGATGATTTCAAGCCATATTTACTTACTGAATGGCACAGGAAAAATAAGGCAGGCAACGGTACGAATCAAAAATAGCTAGTGGAGTGGGCGCCGGAATCTAATGCGATAAGCGAGATCTTAGACAACCTAGCAACCTAATCTGGACACAACCCAAGCTACTGGAGAATATAGACATAAATGACTCGTTGGAACACCTCATCTCCTTTTGTCTCGAACCCTTTTTAGATATCTGAGATCTGTGCTGTGCAGAGTACCAAAAGAAGTTTCAAAATTGAGTTCCCTCGAACCTTCCTGAACATTGACCCAAATTGACCCTCACTCTGGCGATACAAGACCATAAAATTCTGTTAGCTTATTAACAATGTTTGAACGTAGAGAGCGGCACGGCACACTCTATGAATTACTAGTGAAGTAAGATTTGTTATACCACTTGACGCCGAAGCAAAACCTGTGACTGGAACATTGAGTGAGCTCTTAGAACACAGATCATGGACGGCGAGAACGCTACGGGTATAGATTTTGAGAGCAACTAGCGTCCAGTATCAACTGATATGATGAAATGGACCAAAACCAGTGATGCCTGGAGTTCAGAGGAAGTACGTTCCACTGTCATGGTCTTGATCTTTATACAGTACAAAAAAGTAGAGTTAACAGTAGACTAATTTTTCAAAGGCTCTAAGATTAGTGAGACGATTTAGCTTAGATATTGAAAAGAGGAATTACATCCGTCTCTTCTGCCAATTATTCGAACTCCTCTCATATGTCTAGTGTAGGTGCTCTATTGGTGCCAGGATATATTCATAAATCATTCGAACAACGGCGGCATACAGTAAGTACAGTAAGTACATTAAGCGCCGACTAGACTTAGAGGCAGACAGACAAAAGTAGAGTGAACTATTGTATATGTACACATATGCATACTGGTATGTTTGGCTTAAGTACATCAAAAGAAAATGAAATGGGTTGACAGGGGATCTAAAATACATACATTACATAGATTTTTCACGGCTTGCATGTAAGCACCTATTTCGCGGAATTTTGTTGACAACAACAACAAAAATGGCGATGGTAGTGTGGCATCAGCTATCTACAGCAAACGTGCGAATTCATTAATGATGCAACATAAATCCAGAGTAAAACAACTAAGCAGTAACAAAACAGAAAGAGAATAAGAAAGAAGTTCTCTCAGAATCTCTATTTGAATGCACTACCATGCATAAATAGTATGTAGGTATATAAATCAGAGAGAGCAAAGCAGAATTTAAACCATATTTTGCGCTAATCCTTGCATCCTGGTACATCAGTTTAAATATTAAAAAAAAAACTTGTTTGTGCGGGCATATTAAAGAACCGGCGAACTAAAGGGAGAGGAACTGAACTTGAGCAAATAAAATTACATCAAAATCTTCGGCACTATCAGTTCTTTCCGTGCACAGCATAACCCTCAGTAGAGTACGTCTATGAAAATCGTAATTTCGGGCTTCAGTGTGGAGTCCCACATATAGGTACTTATGTGTGTGCTTGTGCGGTGGCTGTAAGAAGTATATGTTTGTGTGTGCGCTACAGCTACTATAAATATATTTCATATCCAGCTATGAATGTTAAATGGAAAACTGACAGAGTACGTAGGTTTATTGAGGTACATATCTATATATGTAACTCATTCCCTCCTTGGAAGTGTTATTAAGTTCAACGTATTCTCAAGTGATTCCGCGAAATTACACATTCTCGACCTACGTATATAAGTGCAACAACTACTGTTAAAAGAGATAAAATAAAACAAAATAAATTTAATTTAATTAAACTAAAATAAAATAATATAATGTAAAATAAAATCAAATTAAATAACCTAAAATGAATTAAAATAAAATAAAATAAAATGTATTCAAATAAATAAACAATAAACATTAAACAAAATAAAAAATAAAAAAAATAATAATAATATAAAATAAAATAAATTAAAACAATCTAAATTAAATAAAAAAATAAAATGAACTGATATAAAATAAAATAAAACAACGTAAAATAATATAGGTAAACTAAATAAAATAAAAAAAATAAAACGAATTAAAATATATTATATTATTAATATAAAATAAAATAAAGTAATATAAAAAAAAATAAAATTAACAAAAATAGAATAAAATAAAATGAAACAAAATAAAATAAATTCAAATAAAAAACAAAACAAAAATTTAACAAAATAAAATAAAAAGTAATAATATAAAATGAAATAAAATAAAATAAAGTAAATGAAAGCAATATAAAACAAAATGAAATAAAAAAATTAAATGAAATGAAATAAAATAAAATAAAATAAAATTAAGTAAATAAAATAAAATAGAAAAAAATAGAAAATATAAAAAAATAAAATATATTATAATATTAATAAAAAATAAAATAAATTATAAAACAAAATAAAATAATCAGAAACCAAATAAAAAAATAAAATAAAATAAAATAAAATAAAATAAAATGAATTCAAATAAAATAAAATAAAAAAAAATGAAATAAAATAAAATAAAATAAAATAAAAAAAAATAAAATAAAATAACATAAAATGAAATAAAATAAAATAATATAAAATGATATAAAACAAAATAAAATCAAATAAAACAAAACAAAATAAAATAAAATAGAATATAATAAAATAAAATGAAATAAAACAAAATAAAATAAAATAAAATTAAAATAAAATAAAATAAAATAAAATAAAATAAAATAAAATAAAATAAAATAAAATAAAATAAAATAAAATAAAATAAAATAAAATAAAATAAAATATATATGACATAACTGTAATCGAAAAGCCAGAAAAACGGGCGCTGCTAATAGACATAGGTGTACCAAACACACACAACCTACAAGAGTGCTATACAGAGAAGTGTAGAAAGTATCACACCTTAGCACACGAAATTAAGGATATGTGGAGACTGCAAAATGTGGAGATAATTCCAATCATTGTATCATCTACCGGTGTTATACCAAAAACTCTAAACAAAAGTCTTGACAAACTTAAAATGATGGAAAAGCGGCACGTGATACAAAAGGCTGTCATATTATCAACAACGACTATAGTTAGAAAATTTTTGAACATAGACTAATTATTATTAACTATTTTTTATAGAAATGTAATCAACATGTTTTGTATCCATTTTAAATTGTAAATATTTTTAATTTTAACTACTGATAAATAATTCAACTTGTAAAAACAATAGTTTTAAGTATTTTGTTGCAAAGCAACCGATACTTGATGTATACCCTTATGGTGATGAAAAGAAATAAAATAAAATAAAATAAAATAAAATAAAATAAAATTAAAATAAAATAAAATGAGATAGATAAAATAAAAAAAATAGAGTAAAATGAATTAAAATAAAATATATTATAAAATTATTATAAAATAAAATATAATACTAAGAAACCAAATAAAAAAAATAAGATAAAATAAAGTCAAATAAAATAAAATGAAATAAAATAAAATAAAATAAAATAATATGAAATGATAAAAAATAAAATAAAATTTAATTAAATAAAATATATTATAATATTAATATAAAATGAAATAGATTAGAATATAACAAAATAAAATAAAACAAACTAAAATAAAATTAAGTTAAATTAAATGAATATATAAAAAGAAATAAAATAAAATAAAAAAGATAAATAAAATGAAATAAAATAAAATAAAATAAAATAAAATAGAATAAAAGAAAATTAAGAATAAATAGAAAAAAATAGAATAACATAAAACAAAATAAAAAAAATAATATAAAAGAGAAAATAAAAGAAATTATATAACTAAAATTAAATAAAATAAAATAAAATTTATTAAGATAAAATAAATCTAAATAAAATCAAAAAAATTGGCCTCTAGCCCACTGTGCCGCATATTTTCTTATTTTATTTCAATTCATGCTCTGTTTAGCGACTGCAAGCGCATGCGAATTGTATTAATCACGGAGTTAACACGACATAACAAAACAACATGGTGCAAACAAATTCCAGAATGAGCAGATATGTAAATTTAGTTCCTGATGGATATGCATATGCAATGCTCTAAGTCCCTTGGCATGCACCTGGTTTATGTATGTACATGCATATATAGATTTAAGTATAAATATGCTTACATAAGTGCGATTGTAGCAAACAGTTAAATGCGCGAATTTTTGAATAGAAAAGCGAAATACAACTGAAATGTGCTCGTTAGCAAAGTTTTTGTTATGAAAACAGGAGTGTAAAAGTTGGCGCTTTGGCTGGTCGTAGCGTATGAGTGATGTTTGTTTGTATGAGTTATGCGGCTTCTCATTAAAGGAAAGCAAAAAGTAATATAAATACAGTACTAGTCGTTTAAATATTTTTATCAATTTAACTAATGTTCATGCTAAAGTAAGTAATATCCTGACAAGGACATTACTATCCGCCAAGGTTTTCCACACAATAGGATATCAGGCACCCATACATATACATAATGCTCTTACAGCTGTTCAGGTGATACAAATGGCAGAAATTGACATATTGACGCAACCTGCATTCGTCTGGACAGCATCTTATAAATTATATATGACGACCAGCTATATATATTTGCACGTGCTGTTGCATGGAAAGTGCATTAATTTATATGTAAGTATACCCTTTCACCTCTATGTTCATGTAAGTATTAACACATTAGCGAAGCAGCTTCTATTAATGTGTCCATCTTCATATTTCTCTGCTTTAACTAAGATTGTATTTATGTTCTACACTTATTGTGGTGGTGGGTTGGTATTATATACATATATATATATTTCCCTTGTTGTGTTTATTACTATTATTCGCATTGCCAGACTGTTTTAATCACCTTTTACGTGATTACATCTCATAAGCTGTCTATCTAGTTGACAGCCAGACGTCCAATTTATGCACATACTCGTATTCAAGGGTACCACATACTTGTAGGATTGATTAAATATTATGAAATTTTAAATTATTATTAGAAATTTTCTTAAAATAACATTTAGAAAACCTTCTTCCCTTTGATTGGAAATATCGAGTGTAGCCAAGTCCCTCTCTTCCTTTTCCTCTACTTCCACCGGCGTTTATTGCATCGAATACTTTCAAAGCTGGCGTGTTCTCATCCATCCGATCTGCATGACTTAGACAGGGTAGCCGCTGTCTCTTGATTCCCTAAATTATATCACTTCGCCATATAGGTATGTATGTATCTCTCACAGCTCATTGTTCCATAGATCTTACGCAATATGTTTCTCTCGACAGCTCCTAACGCCGACTTATCACATATTGTCATAGACTATGCATTACAGCAGCACGACAACGATGAGGGTCTTGTAGAGTATGGCTTTTTCGTCAAGAGAGGACTTTACTTTTCAATTGACCACCCAGTCTAAATGAAATTATCTATGGCTTCAAAGTTATGACTCTCAACAGTGTAGTGGGAGCCGAGCCCTGATTGCGATGACTGTTTGATTGATGACAAATTTCTCCAGTTGGCTATCTTCTCTAGATCTTCATGCTCACACAACTCAGTTTCTGTCTGCATGTGTCGCTTCTCTCTTCCATATAGTCGTTGCAGTCGATCCTAACACGGAAGGTAGTGTTTTTCTATCCAGTCCGGTACGGCAATCCTAATCGTCCTTCAGTTTCCTTATACTGTGTTGATGACGAGTGCTCTCAGAGTGCAGTAGTGCAAATCAAGCAGAATACGGTTTGGCTGGAAGTTTACAAAATTATGGGTCAGAATTGTTTATTTTTAAAATATTGTAACGATTTTTACTCCATGATTTTCCAAAACCTACGAGTTCGATTACTGTATTGTTAAACAAAAGTTCCAAGATTTGTTTTTCACGTTCTTTATTGTACCTTTGATCCGATTGTCAAATTTTAAATGTGAAAATATTCAGTAAGCCAACATATTATTCATCATTGTGAAGTATACTAAGCTCATTTCTGGTTAAATCAGCATAATATCCGATATTGGACCGCTGAGAACTCTTGTGCTTCATGAGTTATTGAAGTCTAAGTGTGGTGAATGTGTTATCTCGAGAAGCGGTTCCGTTAAAAGAGTTCAGATCCAATATTAAGCGAGAAGTAGTGGCCGTATCGGTCGAGATGTGCGGCCAAGTCGTCGAAAATTGGGTTCAACGAATCGATTGCTGCAAACGTACCAGGTGTTCAACAAACACACCTGGTTTTTTCGATAAAGAAAACACTTAATTTTCAGAGGAATCTCAAAATTTTTTTATTCAAAGTATTGACCATTGGTTTCTACACATTTCGCCCATCTCTCAGGCAAATTATGGATACCATTCCAAAAAAACTTTTTCTCTTTCGAGGCAAACCATTCGACGAGCCATTTTTCGACATCTTCAAAATTAGCGAAGCACTGCTCTGCAAGGGCCATCGATCCCATCGATGCGAAAAGGTGATAGTCGCACTGGGTGAGGTCTGGAGAGTACGGCGGGTGCGATAATATTTCCCAACTAAGTGTTTTTCACCAGTTTAGCGGTATGAGACGGCGAGTTGTCACGTTGCAAGATAACTTTGCCATGTCTTCGGGCCCATTCCGACCGTTTTTCGATCAACGCATGATTCAAATTGATCATTTGTTGTCGGTAGCGATCCGTGTTCACCGTTTCACCAGGTTTTAACAACTCGTAGTACACCACACTACATCACACTGGTCCCACCAAACACAGAGCATTGTCTTACGGCCAAAGCGATTTGGCCTTGCAGTCGATGGGCCAGCTTCACCAGGGGAAAGCCATGATTTTTTTCGCTTCGGGTTCTCAAAATAAATCCATTTTTCGTCCCCCGTGACAATTCGATGCAGAAAAGATTTCCTTTCGAATCGTTGAATCAGCATTTCACAAACGGTTTTTCGATTTCCCATTTGTCTATCGTTCAGCTGGTGTGGCACCCATTTTCCATACTTCCGGATCTTTCCCATTGCTTTTAAACGTTGGCAAATTGCTCCTCGAGTCACATGTAGTGTTTCTGCCAATTTTTGTTGCGATTGGGTTGGATCAACATGCAATTCCTCGTCTTCGAACTTTTTCGCTGCACCAGGATGTTCATTGTCTGTCAAATCGAAATCTCCACTTTTAAATTGACGAAACCATGTCTCACATGTTCTAATCACTGGAGCATGTTCACCATAAGTTTCTACCAGCAACCGGTGAACTTCAGCTGGTTTTTTCTTTTGATGAAATAAGAAAAGCAACGAATGCCGCAAATGCGATTTACTTGGAACGAAACTCGACATATTCACTGAGGTAAAAAATATGATGCCATTATTTTGGCGGAATGTGACTTGCGTACTGGTATTTTTGTAGGTTAATGTCAATAGAAAAAAATTACATACATGCCAAATCATTGAAATTTATACATGTTAACATGGCATATGTTAACAATTGCTAAATAAAACAATAATTGCTAATCAGCATGAATAAGTAAAGCACAGCGGAAGTGCACCTTTAATTGCACAACTTTTCCCACAGCAAAAGCCAGACGCACCATCAGCATAAAACTAATTTCGGTGAAACGGGAGCCCAACACGCGCAGCCCAAAATAAGCAAATTCAGGGAATTTGCTACAACAACCAACAAGCCGGCCAGTGCAACGTAGCTTAGCTTTTAAGTAAAATTAAATTGTAAAATTAGTCTTAGTTCTGCTGTAACTCACAAATGAAGTTAAAATAAAATATTTTTTTAGAAATTCCACTTTGTAATTTCTTAACTGGCGCCCAACTAACGGGCCTGCCTTCGCGTCGCGTAAAAGTTGTTAATCGAGTAAAAGTGAACCGTGAGTGATTTAACAAAAAAATCCCGTCGGAAGGACGATACTACTACTCATCTTGGCACTTCAAACGGACTGCGGAAGGCGAGGACACCTAAGAAAAAAGAGCAGGAAAAGAGGTCCCTAAGTAGCTCAAGCAAACAGGAAGCGCACGAGACGCTAGCCGCCTGCCCAGGACATGTTCCTGATAATAAAGTAAGACATAGTTTTAAGAAAGTGAAAAAAAATCCAAAAAATTAATTGTAACAGAGCTTGATAAAAATTAAATGATTTAAAGAAGTAACTAATAAAAAATTTTAAAAATTTAAAGGAAAGTGTAAAAAAAAGAAAACATTAAAGAAAATTCTAAACTTAAAAATAAAGTGAATAAATGAAATTGATGAAACGGAAAAGTAGTAAAAAAGGAAATTAATAAAAAGTTAAAAAAAAAAAAAAAATTTAAGAAAATTTAAGAATTAAATATAAAAAAAATTGTGAATTGCAATTAAGAAAATTTAAGAATTAAATATAAAAAAATTGTGAAAGAAAAGGAAAGAAATAATAGAGTTAGGAAATCAAAGATATTAAGAAAAGAAAAATATAGTGTATTAATTAGGAAAAATAATATATATATTTAGCTTAGATAAATAAAATTAATAAATAAAAAAATAACAATAATATTAATATTAGTAAGACCATGCCAGTTAATCCTGCTAACCTTGTTCGGCCACCAGTACTTAACGTACAACCAGGTCAATCTGCTGGTCAATCCCTTCCCACCTCTAACTCATTTTCCATGGACGAATTAACTTCAGTGATCACAAATATTGTGAATAATGTTCTACGGACAGAGGGGCGTAACATAGTTCAAGCTGCCCTTAACCCGAACGCTAATTTCTCAAACGTTACGGACATTACAATTGATTCGAATTTATCCGGTAATGTTTCCGACCTAGACAAAATACCTGATGTGGTAAGATGTCTAAGGGAGTTCTCCGGAAACCCGGGAGAATTCACATCCTGGAGGAAAAGTGTTGACAGGATCCTCCAAATATACGAGCCTATGAAAGGCACACCTAAGTACTATGGCATACTAAATGTCATAAGAAATAAGATTGTGGGCAATGCTGATACCGCCCTCGAATCTTATAACACACCCTTGGATTGGAAGGCAATCTCCAAATGCCTGACACTCCACTACGCGGATAAGCGCGATCTCGGTACTCTCGAGTATCAAATGACTGCACTTGTACAGGGCAGTCTTACCATTCAAGAGTTTTACCAGAAGGTATACTCTCATTTGTCTCTCATATTAAATAAATTAGGTTGTATGGAAGTCGGCCAAGAAGCCATGCACTTACTTACAAGAACGTACAGAGATAAAGCCCTTGACACCTTTGTGCGAGGACTTAAAGGAGATTTACCCAGACTCCTAGGAATGAGGGAACCTGTAGATCTTCCTCAGGCACTTCACCTTTGCCTTAAATTAGAAAATCAGAATTTTCGGTCTAGCTATGCTTTAAGCAATAGCAACGGTAACCACAATAGGAGACATCAAGACTTTCGTCCGCCCCTACCCCCAAGAAGGATGAATAATGAATTCTATCCTGAATTGGCACACATGCCTCAACCAAGGTTGTACGCAGCCAACGCACATAGGACACCGCAAATAAACTATCAAGTCCAACGTCCGCAACAGTTACATCAGCAATTCAATCCACCACCGCGCCCTTTATTCAAACCACAACCCCGTCCAGAACCAATGGAAATTGATCAAACTTTGCGTTCTAGACATATAAACTATATGAATAAGCCACGAAATAACGACCTTACCAATAAGAGACCACCTCCTATTAACCCTACACCATCTATGCCGCCATATAAAATTCAAAGAAATTTCCATATAGATTCCGAACAATATCCTATCATGACAAGTGACAGTAAGACAAATGACAATACGGAAAACTACAACGAAGAATATTATAGTAACAATGACGCAAGTATTGACGAAAATTATACTGACACAACAGACTTACATTTTTTAGAATGAGTCACTCTTCGCTGCCTTATTTTGAATGTAGACTGAAGAGTGGAAACATTGTAAAAATTTTAATAGACACAGGATCAACTAAAAATTACATTCAACCTTCAATCGTGCCCAACCCAATCAATAACGAAAACAGTTTCTTTGCTAAATCAATAGCAGGAGATATTGAAATTAAACAACATACGTTTCTTAATCTATTTAATTCGGATAAAAAATTGAAGTTTTACCTCCTCCCAACCTTGAAATCATTCCATGGTATCCTCGGGAATGATAGTCTTAAAGAGCTCGATGCGGTTATTCACGTCAAAGATAACTTCATGGAATTAAAAGGAAACACTAAAATTAAAATTAAACAATTAGCCTCAGGATCTGTAAACAAGATCGACACTAAGGAAGATAAATTGTCACCAACTCAACTGAATGCAATAGAAAATTTAGCCAAAAACTTCTCCAATCTCTTTACGGAACCAAATGATAAACTAACCTATACAACTAAAGTTGTAGGAGAAATTAGAACACACAAAGATACTCCCGTTTACACTAGGTATTACCCTTATCCAATGTCACTCAAAAATGAAGTTGAAACTCAAATAAATAAAATGTTAGATGATGGCATCATTCGACCATCAAGGTCACCCTATAATTCACCTGTTTGGGTAGTAGCAAAAAAACCCGACTCTCAAGGCAATAAGCAATATCGAATCGTTATCGACTATCACAAGCTTAATGCAATTACTGTAGCAGATCGCTATCCAATACCCCAAATTAACGAAGTACTTTCTCAACTCGGGAAAAATAAATTTTTCTCTGTGTTGGATCTAAAAAGTGGATTTCACCAAATTCCGCTCAAGGAGTCAGATATCGAGAAAACCGCCTTCTCAATCAACAATGGTAAATACGAATTTACGAGATTACCATTTGGACTCAAAAATGCCCCCTCAATTTTTCAAAGGGCTCTTGATGACATCCTACGTCACCACATTGGCAAAATTTGCTATGTCTATATCGATGATATAGTCGTTTTCAGCAATTCCGAAGAAGAGCATACGCGTCACCTTCAACTAGTCTTCAAAACGCTTGAAGAAGCCAATATGAAGATACAATTAGATAAATGCCATTTTTTCAAAGACTCCGTAGAGTTTTTAGGTTTCATTATTTCGTCAAAAGGAATAACTAAAAACCCCAAAAAAGTAGAGGCAATAGCTAAAATGCCTTACCCAGAAAATATTAAACAACTTCGTTCTTTCTTAGGTCTTTCAGGCTACTATCGTCGCTTTATCAAAGACTACGCCAAATTGGCTAAACCCCTAACAATACTCTTAAGAGGGGAAGAAGGACATGTATCAAAAAATAAGTCTAACAAAATCAGCATCGAACTAAATGAAGATGCAAAAGATGCCTTTAATAAAATTAAAAATTCACTCATGTCTGATGACGTCATACTCTCCTACCCCGATTTCAATAAAGAATTCCATTTAACAACAGACGCTTCGAATTTTGCAATTGGTGCAGTCCTTTCACAAGATAAAAAGCCAATTGCCTTCATTTCTAGAACTCTAAATAAAACAGAAGAAGCCTACGCTACAAACGAAAAAGAGTTTTTAGCAATTATTTGGGCTCTAAACAATTTCAGAAATTACCTATACGGCTCAGCCAAAGTCAATATTTATACAGATCACCAGCCTTTAACTCAAGCGCTGAGTAATAAAAACAATAATTCTAAAATGAAACGTTGGAAATCCTTTCTTGAGGAATACAATCATGAACTCTACTTCAAACCAGGTACCACTAACGTCGTAGCTGACGCTCTATCAAGGATGCCTCCTGAACCTATCAATAGTTTGTCAATAACCCAACATAGTGACGAAAGCTCGTCTGATAACTTAATTTGGCATGTAGAATCACCCATAAATGTTTTCAAGAACCAATTGTTCCTTAATTCAGGCCCAACTTCTACTTATCAATTTCAAATAATATTCCCTACATACCATAGACATGTCATAGAAGAACCAGATTACAGTCCAAGAGTATTAATAAACCTATTAAAAAGATATCTTAATCCCTCTGTAATTAATTGCATCAGAACCGATGAAAGAACTATGGGCAAAATTCAGGAAATATACCCTATCCACTTCAATAACTATAAAACAAGATTTTCACGACTACTAGTTCAAGATATTACAAATGAAAGTCAACAGGAAGAAATCGTAATAAACACTCACAAAAGAGCTCATAGAAATTCTCGTGAAAATAAACTCCAAATTTTAGAAAATTATTATTTCCCTGCTATGACTAAAACAATAAAAAGGATAATTCAACAGTGCTCAACTTGTAAAGAGAACAAATATGACCGCCACCCTACCAAACCTAAATTAGGAGAAACACCTATCCCACAGTTCCCAGGACAAATTCTACACATAGATATATATATAACCAATAGAAATATAGTATTAACAGCATTGGATAAATTCAGCAAGTATGCACAAACAAAAATTATTAGATCAAGAGCAATAGAACATATTAAAGAACCCCTTCGCGAGTTACTTTTTCAATTTGGTGTACCAGAATCAGTCGTTATCGACAACGAAACGTCCCTTAACTCAGCATCCATAAAGTTCTTACTAGAAGACACGCTTAAAATTAAAGTTTTTAGAACACCTCCTTACTCAAGTTCCGTCAATGGTCAAGTAGAACGGTTTCACTCAACGCTCACAGAAATAATGCGTTGTCTAAAAGCTGAACGTAATTTCACTTCATTTGCAGAACTTCTTGATCATAATAAAACACGTAATCCCATAAAAATTTATCACCCAGGAGAAACCATTTATGTAAAAATAAACAAAAGATTAGGTACAAAAGTTTCCCCAAAATTTAAAAAAGAAATAGTAAAAGAAGATAGAAATTCAACAATTTTAACAGAATCAGGGAAAATAGTCCACAAAAGCAATATAAAAAATTAAATATAACTATTTTTCAGCCTTCTCCTATTTTACTCTGTCACGGCGACAGTGGACATCTATGACTACTCCCCTGCACAAGTAGTTACAGTAAATGACGGACTGGCAAAAATACAGAACGGAGCCTTTAGGCTAATACATATAATCGACCTTAACAAATACGAACAATTTCTGATAGACATGTTCAGATTCATCTCTTCGGACATACCTAAAGATACAATTCTATACCCCATATTAAAGCATGAACTAACCCAATCTTTAGAAATTTTAGAAACTATAAAACCTGTCGGGAAAAGACAGAAAAAAAGAGCCATCAATATTTTAGGTACGGCATGGAAATTTATTGCCGGTAGCCCCGATCATGACGATCTGGAAATCATAACTAATAATCTTAATAAAATTAATAATAATAATAACAAACAGGTTATAATTAACGAAATTTTTAATGAAAAAATTAATAATATTAGTTTAATAGTAAATAATATTTTTAATAATATAAGGAAAGATTCAAATATTGAAAACGAAACCATTATAAACCTTCAAAATAGGATAAGATTAATAAAAGAGGAATTGATAAATATAAAATATGCCATTCAATGGGCAAAGAAAGATATTGTAAACACATTATTGTTAAATAAAAATGAAATAGAAATTGCTCTAGAAAAATTAGAAAGTGAGGAAATTCCTTTCAAAAATGCAGAAGAAGCATTAGAAATTTCAAATATAAATGTAATTAGTCAAAATATGACAATCTTTTACTTGGTAAAAATACCATTAACTACTAAAGAAAATTTTCGAAAAGTTATTGTAAAACCAGTAATAAAAAATAAAACCATAATTAATGTAAAATTTGAAAAAATATTAATAGGTAAAAAAGATACCTACGGAATTAAAAACCATTGCGATAATTATAAAAAAATTGAAATTTGTAAACTAGATCAATTAATAAATATAAGTAATAGTAGTTGTATACCTAGAATAATAAATAGCTTAAATTCGTCTTGCACCTTAACCAATGGTCAGCACATCCAAAAAATAGAAGAACTAAAACCCGGAACAATTTTACTTAATGGTTTTGAAGGAATCATAGATATCGATGGAATACAAAAGAATTTATCAGGGACACAACTTATCAATTTTCATAATTCAACTTTAAAAATAAATAATCAATCTTACATAAATTACGATTTAGTCCCACTGCCTGCTTTTCCGGCAGTTCTACAACCAGCACCGATCGAGAAAAACCGAATTGAGCTACTTTCTCTTGAGGCTCTAAAAGAATTCCATATTGATAACATACGAAGAATAAATCTCCTCAAAACAGCAGCAATATCAAACAGTTTTTTCTCACTTGGAGCGATTGCAATTACAGCCATCAGCTTAACAATTTTTCGTAAATTTTGGAGAAAAAACCAAAACAACGCACTGGACATTACCCATATGTCTCCAGCAAACATAAATCTTAGCAAACTTAAAGATCATTCAAAAGACGAAAATACTTACATAAATTTTAACAACATACCCTATTTTTGATGAACGCTCGAGGACGATCGCTTTTAAGAGGGGAAGTGTTAACATGGCATATGTTAACAATTGCTAAATAAAACAATAATTGCTAATCAGCAAGAATAAGTAAAGCACAGCGGAAGTGCACCTTTAATTGCACAACTTTTCCCACAGCAAAAGCCAGACGCACCATCAGCATAAAACTAATTTCGGTGAAACGGGAGCCCAACACGCGCAGCCCAAAATAAGCAAATTCAGGGAATTTGCTACAACAACCAACAAGCCGGCCAGTGCAACGTAGCTTAGCTTTTAAGTAAAATTAAATTGTAAAATTAGTCTTAGTTCTGCTGTAACTCACAAATGAAGTTAAAATAAAATATTTTTTTAGAAATTCCACTTTGTAATTTCTTAACTTACATACACGTATTGCTAGCGACATCTACTAGTAAAACCGGCACACTTCAACAAACACACCTGGTACATATACTGAATATCTTGGTGAGTTAGTAGCCACTTTTATATACAACAACAATTATAACAATTTCTCGAAGGTTCTGTTGGATAATGCTCGTTAACGAACATTCGATACACGAGCGCTGGAACATACTGTAGTTATCGGCGTCTCCTTCTCACCTCACATGCGTGGTTGATATTTATTGTAAAATATTGTAGAAAATGGTTTAAGGATTTTCACAACATAATTCTCATTTTTGTTTCAAGTTCAATTTTATTCTCATTGGAAAACAATTTTTAAATTGAGAAGACGATTTTGTAAAATACAATTTAAGGAGATGGAAAAATATGTAGTTGTTTTGCCAGAAAGTGGCAACACTGTGCTGTTGTTCAAATACCTCGTTGTTGGAAAATGCGACAATTCAAAATTAATTTCGTCAAATAATTTTTTGTGGAAATTATTACCTTTAAGCTATGTAAATATTTACTGTGGTTATGCATTATAATTATTTACACTCCAAATATAAATATTTGTAAATGATTTACTGCCTCGTGTGGCGCACTAATAGTGACTAATACCTATTTATATTTTAATTTTTTTTTCACATACTATTGTATTTAAATAAAGATAAAAGAGATTAAAAGAAAGTAGACTTTTTCCTGAATACATATATTCCTAAACACTTTTAACCCCATTTTGTGTAAATAAAACCAAAAAAAAAAAAGAATTAAATTCATAAATTCAATACGTACGCAATCGATTAAAATGTCATTTGATCGATGGTTTTATGGATATGAAGATACGTATGGATGTATGTATGTACAATACATACATATACATATATGTCCAATGATATTCAACCCTTTAACTCCTTCACAGCTGTGAAAGTGCTAAGCGCCTGAAGATAACTCAATTTTGTAAACAGATATGCATTTGTACATCTGTATGTTCTTAGGTATAGGTATGTTTGTGTGTGTGCGTAGTGTATAAATCCATATGTAAACAAGCCATAAACCGGTAAATCTATTGCGAAGACATTTGTCATGTCATCAATGACATTTTCCATCGTCATATCAATTCACGAATGCAACGACGTGTCATCAGATCTCATTGGATAAAGAGTGTAGAAAGCCTTTCGCGTTTGTAGATAAAAGGGTATTATGGGTATGTGTATGCGGGTGTAGGAAAAACTATGCAAACAACAACTGTACAAACAATACTCCAGACAACATGTCGATGGGCTCATAACTTGCTATTGGCGCTGTGTTCCATAAATTAGTCTGGAGTTTAAGAGTTGAAGGGAATTTTAATACAATTTAGTAGAAGAGAAACGATGGTTTCGAGGGCTTAGCGATTTCTCTATATTTTATTGATATTTATGTTACATTTTCTCATACTCTGACAGTTGTTGAAGACGATCATTATGATGACTTTCTTGTGAAATAGTCCTTGAAACTCACACGAAGGCACAGCTTATAGTGGAAGAAGGCAAAGACTACCTTACAGGCAACTCTATCGTGAGTTGAAGAGAAAAAAAGGAACAAGTTCACTGAACTGAAGTTAGGAGAAACTGTAAATTGCAAATGCTTTTTAGAAAAGGATTGAAAGAAAAAGTGTATGAAAATTGTTTAAGGAAAATGTGACAACACTTTAAAGGAGTGATAATGGTCCTAAAGGAGTGAAAAATCATGCTTCTAGAGTGGATAAGCCATGATCCGAGAATGACAAAGTTCTTATACATGGCTGGTTGGGAATGGTGGAATCAGAATGCGCAGAGGGGAAAATTTCCCGAAGAAGGCGTAACGGAAGTGAAATTAAATCTGTTTTGATGGCGAAGCGCCAAAATTTGGGACAATCATCCGATGTCATTCTCTCTGAGCCAGAACATTCAGGGGGGCTAAAGTATACCGGAGCTTCTAAGTCGAGAGAAGCTTTACGATCCCTCTAAAGTATACCTCAACAACATATTTTTTTCAAATATAACAGAAATTTATGCCTATCATGACGTCACACTAATATGGACCTTTCACAAGTTCTTTATTGTGGAATTTTAGTCAATGTGAATAATGTTGTGCGGTCATATTTTTTTATAACCTTAAATAGTTAGTTATTACATAATATGAAAATATATGTTCCTTTTCTGTAGTGATTCATGGCTTAACATAACTTAACTTAACTTAACATAACATAACTTAACTTAACATAACATAACTTAACTTAACTTAAACCGGCATGACTTAACTTGACTTAATTTAGCATAACTTAACTTACATTAATTCAATTTAACTTACATTAGTTTAATTTAAACATAACTGAACATAACTGACTTAACTTGACTTAATTTAACATATCTTAACTCTATCTTTCATTAATTTAACATCACTGAGCTTAACTCAATTAAACTTAGCCTGACTTAACTTGACCTAACTTGGCATAACTTAAATTTAGTTAATTTACATTAATTCAACTTTATTTGACATAACGTTAACTTAACTTACTTAATTTGGCTCAGCATAACTGAGTATGTAACTGAACTTGAAAGAACTTACATTAATTAAACTTAACTTAAATGAATTTAACTTCGGCAAACTAAACGCAATTTAACTTAGCGTAGCTCAACTTGACTTAACTTAACTTGACTTAACTTAACCTAACATAACATAACTTGAGTTAACATAACTTGACTTAACTTAGCCTAACATAACTTAACTTAACATAACATAACTTGACTTAACTTAACTTGACTTAACTTAACCTAATATAACATAACTTGACTTAACTTAGCCTAACATAACATAACTTGACTTAACTTAACATAACATAACTTTACTTAACTTAACATAACATAGCTTGACTTAGATAAATTCTTTATTTAATATCGCTGAACATAACTAAACTTATTTGAACTTAACTTAACTTTACCATACTAAAAATAACATTAACATAGTCAACAGATAAATATAGTTAATTTTTATAATTTCTTGACCACTTAGTCACAAAATTTGTAACCATAAGAAAACCTAACATAACTTGGCCATAAAATATAGCCAAACCTCTTATCCACATTTCTGTGCTTTTTAGTTGTTTTTATTTATTTCAGAATATTTACCCAAAAATGCATATTCCTAACAAACAAATCTTAAAATATGTCCGAATAAATGCACATAAGTATGTTTCTATATATGAATTTACTAAAATATTTTCTACTAAGTTGCATTTGTGGCATAAAAATGTTGCAAATAAAGAGAACGAAGACATTTTATGACCAGCATTAGTTGGTATTTTATGGCAAGTTCACATTTTTTGCAGTAAAAGAAAGATGAGATTTAGAATATTTCACGACATACTTTGCATGCTTATTCTTTACGTTGTGACCGTTAAGAAAACTTAAAGTATATCTGTAAATAAAAAACATGCAAATAAATAGTGCAAGAAATTAGTTACTTCATTTTTACAGATTTTTTTTTTTTTTTTTGAATTCTAAACACCTTTCCACTGAGAATTTCTTTTTATTTAAACCCTTATAGTCATTTTCCTCTTCAGTTTAATGGCCAGTGACCCTCGTCTACAGTGCAGTAATAACATTTTTTGGAGAGATTAAGCACTCACTATTGCCCGGTAGTTATACAATATAACGGTACTTGTGATGTGAAAAGCTTTTTAGTAACAATTAAAAGTCTACGCTGTAGTGGAAATTAAAAAATAACAAGCTACAGTTGACAATAACTTGTGAGCTCGTTCGAAAGACATAATAAACAACAAAGCTTAAAGAAGTGGAAAAATTTAAGAAAAAAAGAAAGGAGGAAATGGAGGTCATGCCGAGGTATCTGTACCTTTAATGACCATATCAAATTTATGGAATTTTTTTTTAGAATTAAATATTGATTATCATAATTGAATAATTAGTTGGAGGGTGGGAGTTATATGACGAAATTTTCCTATCTTTATCTCGAAGGTAGTAGGGTCTTGTTACACCACTTATTGATAGGACCAAAGCCAGCCTATAATATTAGGTTATGTTAGGTCAAGCTGGCTGACCTATTGGGTCTCACATAGACGATAATACATCCATAGTGTTGCCAGTTACACTACTTGCGACCAATCTGTACTGCTACACTGCTACTGTGTCTCTAGTGTGAAGAACATTGCTGTTCTTTTCACGAACTTTGCCGATTGAAGATCCTGTAGCCTTACTGCGCCAAACCTTTGTCTTCCAAATGCCGGACATTCATAGATTCCGTGCTCCACTGTCTTGATACATTCCTTGCATTTCCTACATTTGTTTGCCCCAGTCAGACCTATACTAAACGCACGAGACGACAAAAGTCAATGCCATGTTAGTAGTTCTCCCTACCGTCTGGAGCCTGGTCTCTTTACAGATAGTAAAAACTTTGCGAGTTTTACGTTACACACACTACAGCCCTTAGCTAGTTTCCAGAGTTTATTCGCTTGACGTGGTAGTGTTACTTCTTGCTTCTGCGTCACTTCCTTGAATGGAACTGGAAGGTTCGATTCTGCGCCCTCTTCCACTAAATAGACACCCTCCTCAGCAAGTTCGTCAATTATCGCATTACCTTCAATGCCCCTGTGGCCAGTAAATGCACACTCTTCTGTTTTCAGACAGTACTTGAATTGCTTCTTTAGATAATGAGACCACAGCTGACTCCGTGCTGTACGAAATTGAGGCATTTATGATCAGCACATTTCAAAAGCTTTGGCGTCAAAAACATAGCAAAAATTTGGTCTTCAAAGATACTGCAATCGCTTGGTAGCTTATACGACTCTAGTCGGACGAAGTAAGCTGAAGCTCTCACTCCTTCGGTAATTTTAGAACCATCTGTAAAAACGTGAAGAACTTTGTCTGCATATTTCAGACCTTTGCTCCAGCCATTTGCCTCTATTGTACCTGAAAGCAGCTTCCTATTCGTACACTCTTTCAAGCATATCCAGATATGTAATTTTGTCCATATCTTTCCATCGTATTAAAGCTTGGTAGAAACGTATTGGGTTAACAACAGCAATGAAGATGCAGTGGAAAATAGCTGGGAGAGACCCCAAGTGCAGTCCCTTTACATCTATATAGGGCCACTGATGTCTTCTTCCCTCGCTCCTCCAAATAAAGTCTTCGCGACAACTTGCTGTCCAACACAATTTCCAGATGCTGAAAGCTAGGCTTTAGCTGAAAAGTGTCTTCTCCCAGCTTGGGCTTGATCAAAGCTGGAATTTTTTATTTCCCAGTTGTTAATGATTCTAAGTGCCTGTTTCGCCAGAGATACGAGGGTTGCCAAACACTTACCGCCTACTATGGCTGGCTACAATACTGTATATTGAATTTGTTTTCTTGTAAAAGGTTACCAAGCTAACTTGGTCGATGGCAGCTCTTGTTTTCTGTTTTCTCTGCAGAGAGCAGAAGTGCATATCGAGCAGAAAACACAGTTTGATTCTCTGCAGGGTTTTCAGCTTGCATAGAAAAGTTATCAACCATTCTACAATTTTTTTCTTTGCCATTATTTTTTTTTGTTTTTCATTAACCTCAAAAAGTCTTTACATTCTTTGGAAGACATTTTTTACATCAAAATGTAAATATTTCAAGGAAATGAAAAGATATATAGTAATTTTGGAGAGAGGTGGCAACACTATATACATATACCTATAATCTTATGTACCGAAACAAGGCGATATGAGGCCAAAACCGGCATGATGAAAGGTTTCACAAAAAAAACGATCGGCCAGCCGAGCTGGCGAAATTATATATTGTAGATTTCTAATTAAATTTTTGGTATTATAAGCATAAATTTAGTAGCAATTTGTCAGCTTCCATTGCATTTCTCCATTTTCTCCGAAAATATTAACTCATTACAAGGTAATTTCTGAGGGATTAGCAAACAAATTAGTCCTTTTTTTTAACCCAAAACCCATTGATAAAAAATTCACTTAGCTGCCAAGCAAACTTATTGAATGAATTTTATAACGAAAGCTCACTTTCCGTCTAGTGGACACGACATATTTGTCTGTCTGTCTGTCTGTTTGTCAGTATGTCTGTTGGAGCGCTTAATATAATCGTCATATGATGAATGAAATGCAATAATAAAACCCACTCATCGCAGGCAGTCAAGCGGTATTAAATATGAGTTCATCTGTTTCATATCAAAGCCATGCTGGACTTACGGGTACTGGTCTTTTAAGCCAGCAGCCGACAGTCGGCAGCCGGTGGCAAGTACAACACGCTTAATATGACAATGAAAAACATTCTTTAGCAGAGGGGAGAACTCCAAAACAGATGCAGTTGGATACAGTAGTTAGGGCACTAAAAGGCCAGTTGTCCAGACATGTGCGCTACGGAAGGGGATTTAATAATGCCACTAGTAGACGACAAGTGCCCGCGGGATGGCAAGTGTACAAGTAAAAGTGAGCTGTTTGTGGCAAGCTCAACATACGAGTACACTCTTACTTGGCTTGCCACATATGCGCCTAATGCAACATAAAATATGTACATATGTGCTATCCTTTGGGGTGTGCGGGCGATTTTTATTGCATTTTTATATGCTGCATGTTGCTTGTTTGCGCTTTGTTGCACTCACAATAACAATAATCTTTCGCTCCCTGGTGTTGAAATAAAACAGTCGCAAAAACCCTCGACCAGCTGGCATGGCGCGTACTGAAATGGACTTGAAAATCATATGAAAATCAGCCCAACAACAGATTACCGTTTGCCACCTTTTGTTACATGAAAGCGTTTATATGAGAACTCATATCAGGAGCGTTTGTTTTATTTTAATTTCCGCTTTTTACTGTTACTGTTTATGTATTTCTCTGCTATGGAATTTAAAAGCCGGGCAGGAGGTTTTGAAGCTCATGGAAGGACATAAATATTATTACAATTTTTTTTTTAATGACTTTAGAATCAGACCGAACACCTTCGCTACCTTCTTTATTTTTCAATACTTCTGTGAAGTTTTTTTGTTTTTAATTCTTGTTTATTTTATTTTTAATATTGACGAAATCGAAAAATTTTATAAAATTTATTTGTTGAAAATGTTATATAAATTATTTCAATTTAATGTTATTTCACAAGTACAACAATAATAATGTGTACATACTTCCCAGCAGAGAAAAAGACTAGTTGTTAACTAGAATCCAACTAGTTCAAATTTTTACACCAACTAGTTCATTTTCCTATTATACATTTTTTCCAGGTAAACAACTGGTATTTTTAACACGATGATGTCCTACGAACTGTCAATTGTCAGCCTATGCATCAGCTACATACTAGTTAAATACCATTTCATCTACACCTATTAAAATACTGGTTCGTTCATACCGGTTAAGAACTTGTTTGCCTCAGACCAGTTTGCACCTTACTAGTGAAACATTAGTTCGATTAATTCCGGTGTTCAGGTAAATTTGAGAACGGTTTTGTAAAAGTTGATTAGGAACTAACTTATTTAAAAAACACACTTATAGTTCACTTTCACTCATTATTTCTTTCCAAAATTGCATCAGATATCGGTCTATATTTTTGAAGCTTAAATAGGGTTGTTCCTCAGTTTTTACAATTGGAAAAATTATAAAAAACATAATTATTGGTTGTTGTTACGTAAATACATATGTATGTCGATTGAGTGCTTGAAGAACAAGCAGTGGGCGGCGATTTTTCGAAATTTCTTCTTTTTCTTCAGCGACGGAGCTCATTTCTCTTTCGGGGGATTTATAAATAAGCAAAGTTGTCGCATTTGGGGCTCCGAGAATTCTCAAAGAGGCTATTACACCAACAAAAAATAACTTACTGTGTGGTGCAATCTATGCTCCGGATGTGTGATTGGACTGAAAACGACAACGGCGAGAATGTCATTATCAATTCGGAGGTTTTGATCATAATTGAAGAACACTACTTGGACAATATGTGGTTTCAACAAGATGGCGCCACACGCCACACCACATGAGGGAATATGTCTTTATTGCGAGGGAAACTTCCCGGCCGTGTAATCTTTCGAGTTGGCGATGTCGATTGTGCGATTTGACACTGTTAGACTTTTTTTGTGGGGCTAGACGAAAAATTGTGTTAAAATTTAGCTCTTGAGCAGTTGGAAACCAACATTTCAGAAGTTATGGCTGAGACAAAGGTTCAAGATGATTTAGTAGCCATAATATTTGGCGCCGATTTGAATCCACATTGAATTTTTTTGCATTATTTTTTACATTTAAATGTTTTTGCAAAATCTTTCAGCTCCTCCTTTGCTAATCTGTAATTCTTATACTCTCTACCACAATTTAATTCTCCCATCAGTCAGTACTAATTTTTCGACTTTCTAAACATTTTCTTCGGTCACAACTGTCACTAGTCGCCCTGGGGGTCATCTTCATAGGTCTCTTTTTCTTGTTGAAACAGTCTAGCAAAATTTTTTCACCATCGTATATGAAGAAGCAGAGCCCTGAAGTACCATGAAAACTTTTGAAAAATTCCTAAATTGCGAGAATTTATTTATTTATTTATTTGAAATATAATTATAAATAATTACATTACAAGATTAAGGCAACTAGCAACGGAGCCTATCGGCCTGCGAGAATTTCCAGTATCCTTTGACATAGTGTTGTTGATTGCTCCAGGAACGAAATGTTAATGAATCTAATTAATAAAGTAGTGTTATTTATACTGTAAAAGAGTCTCGCAATTTGTATTAGCAGTAACGAGATGATGTGTCATCTCTAACTACCTTAGGTCACGAACTTATCAGCCGCCCCTCGTACCAAGTTTGTTTGGAATATCACAATAGCTGAGGGACTAGTTAACGTGCCAAGAGACGAGCAGATGAACAGATGGGTATGTCTACATCAACTAAACTCGTCAACCCAATCTGATCGAGATAAATCTTTATAGGTCTCTCATCTCCTCTCCTTCTGGTATTTACATAACTCGGACCAAAGCTTATAAACCATTTCATGTAAATGATACCCCTCAAAAGGCAATATCAAAATAATCAAGAGTATCGGAGAACATTAAAATTAATATCAATTAAATTTTAAATCAGCTTTCAATACTATTATATATTAAAAGAAGATGTTCCCATATTATTTGTTTATAAATATATTGGATGAGTGCATAAGTTCGTGCCCGATTCCGCTGGATGCCGTACGAATCGTTTGAGAGTGGCGCTCGTGAAAGAAATATATACAAATTATATATCGTTGGAAAGGTGACAGTCCGAACTGTAAATCAAGCATAAAATAACTTCATTTGGATTTGAGGTGCTTAGTGAAAAGACGCATAGAAGATGAACAACGAAAAAGATCATATGCGTCATATTATGTTATACGAATTCCGCAAAGGAAAAACAGTGGGCGCTGCAACTAAAGATATTCGCGAAGTTTATTTGGACCGTGCTCCAGCACTCCGCACAGTAAAGAAATGGTTCGCGAAATTTCGTTCTGGAGATTTTAACCTCGAAGATCAACCTCGCAGTGGACGGCCTTCTGAGCTTGATGACGATGTTCTAAGGACTTTAGTTGCGAATAACGCACGTATTTCGACGGAAGAGGTTGCCAGTGAATTGAACGTCAACAAATCAACTGCGTTTCGTCGTTTAAAAAAGGTTGGGTACACTTTGAAGCTCGATACATGGGTGCCACATCAGTTGAGTGAAAAGAACAAAGTGGACCGTATGTCAACAGCTATTTCTTTGCTTCGACGGATCAAAAACGAACCTTTTTTGGATCGGCTCGTGACTGGTTATGAAAAATGGGTCCTGTACAACAATGTTCAACGCAAAAGAACATGAAAACAGGCACACGAAGGGGCGGAACCGATGTCGAAAGGTGGATTGCATCCGATGAAGGTACTGCTGTGCATTTGGTGGGATATCCGAGGCGTGATCTATTTTGAGATCTTGCCAGCTGGAGAAACGATCACTGCCAACAAGTATTGTCAGCAATTGGTCGAATTGAAGAAAGCAATTGATGAAAAACGTCCGATTTTGGCCAATTGCAAAGGAGTTCTTTTCCATCATGACAACGCCAGGCCACATGTTGCAAAACCGACCCTGGCCAAACTGAAGGAGATGAATTGGGAAATCATGCCGCATCCCCCATATTCACCCGACATTGCACCTTCTGATTATAATTTGTTTCGATCGCTGCAGAACAATTTGAATGAAAAAAATTTAAAAATGTGGAAGACGTCAAAAACCACCTTGACACCTTTTTCAACGAGAAACCGCGCGATTTCTATGAATCAGGCATCCGTAAATTGGTTGAACGTTGGGAGTGGATTGCCGAACATGATGGCGAATACATAATTGATTAATAAAAGCGCTTTCTTCAAAAAATTTCAATTTTAGTTTGCACTTGAAATCGGGCACGAACTTATGCACTCATCCAATATAAGCACTTAAGCAGGCTTAACGCCAATCAAAATTCACATGCATTTAATAATCTGTTGTTTGTTTAATAATAGAAAATTACCATAAAATATCATGAAAATAGAAAAAAGTTGAAATAAAACCACAAAATATAAAAATATTTATTCAAATACTATAGACTTTTACATACATACATTTATAAACTAATGGCAGCTAGTTTTAAATAGAAGACGGCGGGCCTGAAGCGTGAAGCTAAGAATACTCAAGTGATTGAAGTTCAAAATTCAAAAAATGCATTCAAAAATAGTTTTTTCCCCACTTTAGCTTAGACTTATATATATTACAAACCGCATAAACAAGTGCAAGAGAAAAAAAAAGAAAAGGAAGAAGAAGCATAAACAAATTTTCAGAAATATGTAAACATGCAAACATAATTAACATAAACAATAATCAATTTATTTGTTCATTGAAAAACTAGATGTAAAACCCAAAGCAAAAGCATCGACCTAAAAACAAAGCAACACAGCGGCACAACAATAACACACAAGCAAGATTTGTATGTATGTATGTACATGCTGAACATAAAATTAGTTGTATTGAGTTATCCATCAATCTGATTTTTTGTTGATTTAAAAATTTCAGACAATCGAATGCAAGCCGCTGGCATGGCAGGCCGAGTAAACGACTTAATTTTCTATTTGATTGTTTATTTGTATTTATGTACATACTACATATGTATTGTACATATATAGTAGGTACATTTGTACTATAAGTACATTTGTTATTGGGCATGGCTTTTGTATTGTAACTATAATAGTAGGAGTGCTTTTGTAGAGAAATCCAGTAGTGATTTGTTGTTGCTGCAGAAAGTTTTGATGAAAATAGTTTTCAAATGATTTACAGACGTAAATATGTATGTATGTATGTACATATTAATTCTAATTATGAGATCGCAAAGTACTTATTTGAACTGAAACAAATTAACAAAAGATTTAATATGGAAATTCATCAGTTGCTGTAAACTTTATATGAAAATGATAGAAATTCTTAAAGAAAAAAAAAAATAAAAAAATTAATTAAAAATTTCGGTTATAACTTTACTTTAAGGGAGGTAAGTAAAAAATGCTAGCCTAAAGATCTTTAATATATAAATAGTAGAAATAGTAGCTGATCCTAAGGTGGAAAGGAGAGCCAAAGAAAATCACTTTTCCATCGACTTAATATTGGGAAGGACACACCTTGATGGTTCCTCAACTCGCAACTGGCCTATTGTTAAGCTTATAAGACATCTCTTCCTTCTGCTCTTCGCTTCTACGAACCCCTTTCTTTAGGTATTTATACTATCAGAGTCATATTTAATGAAGTACGGTATGTAAATAATCTCTTACGGTGGCGGAACCATTAATATATTTTATTTTTATAATAGATTTTCTAAAGCAAATCTCGTTAGTTATATATCCGATTTCTTAAAACCTATTCACACAGACGCGCAATTAGTTAATTTTAACGAAATTAACCTCACAAATCAGAAAACAATTATTTGAGAATTAAAAAATTTACCGGCATGACGAAGAAAAATAAACGCTGAAGAAATTTGAGAAAACTTTATGATTATTACTGACTCGGTTATAATCGCGTATGCTGTGTCTACGCCAATGAAGAAGAAGAAGCAGACGCTATTAATTTTTTGCGGATGGGTCAACATGTTCAGTGGAAGAGTCTACTCAAAGGATTTTGCCGTGAGTCTTTTCGCCTTACAGATCACTGCAATGTTTTGCGAGAGGAACTGGCGGCCACATATCGGACTATTGTGTAGATTTACGGGTACTCTTAGTACCCTCTGTAAATTGTATCTGTATCATTTCTGATAGCCAGACTGCTCTCATAGCTCAGATATGTGTAACAAATAAGTCAAAAACTCTAAATAAATGCAAAAAAAAAACTCGAACTTATCTCGCAACCTTCCATTGGGCAGACACGCAAAGATGTTGTGCAAACTTTTACAAGTGTTTCTTCGGGAAAGCCCCGCATTTTGAAATGGTTCAACTCTCAAGGGGTGGCGGAGAGATACGTTCAGTTTTGTAAACTCCACACCTAGGTTTGGCTAGCGGGTGGAGTTGGGTTAAGTGGATGTAGCTGTTAGCCAGTGACCAACACCTATTATGGTACCACTGTGAGGCTCCTTCAACTATTCAAACCATTGTGCCCTATAAAAGCAACGAGAACAAGGACCTTATGTATGTCGCGCAGATGTCAAAGCTGGACAGTGACAGAGGTAGTGTTCAATAGAGTCTTCCTTCTCTTCGTCCCTGGATGAAAAGTATGTCCTTTGCTTTATGAGGGCAGAAGATGCTGCCTTGAGTGGTGCAGATTAATTTGAAGTATTTCCACTATTCTAAGATGCTGTTAGGTCCATGGCTTCACGTTCCTCTGCCTCAGGAAGGGTCATGACTGTTGTGTCGATATACTCCTCTTCAGTGTCAGAGTTCAGTAGTAGTAAGGGAATCAGCTACATTGATTTTCAGCGGTTAAACTGCGTCCACGTATTCAGACACTGAGAATGTTTCGCTTTCAGCGTCCGGCCTGCCTTACTTTCAGACATTAGTTCGGGTACCACCGGTCCACTAGTGGTGTCTCTGCTGGGTCTTCGGTTTACTGCAACCTCTTTGGTTGGAGCAACTCCGCCGCCCGATTTGATTGAGGCGATGTCCGGGTCAGTTAAAGTCATATATATATTGGAGACTGTTGAGCCTCACCCTTCTTGTGAACCTTTGAGGTAATGGAGTAAAAGCTGTAACTTATGACTCCATCACAGTCAGCGATACCTGGAAGGAAAGCTTCATTTATGATGAATCCAGCACAACGCCACTTCTCCTTGACCTCGCCAACTTGGACCATGCTTCAATTAGTGATGGGTGGTTTCCCGTTGTCAAGATGGATGTGGTCTGAAATTTCTTGCGGCTTAAAGGGCTTTGCTGGCACCAAAACTCAGGCTGGTGGCTCGCTAGGATCTCGTCTCTATGTTCAGCCGCCAAGTCTGCCTCAGGCCAAACTCTGCAACGGCATATTGTATAGTTTTACCGCTCTATTATCTGCGCACTACACAAGTTTTACGCGCCCCTTGAGCCAACCTTCGTCGCGCACTACGATTGAGGACCGGAGTATCTCAGAAGTAACCGTCGATCCAATACCCGAAGCCTTAAGTGGCGGTTTAGTATCGCTGAGACCAACGACTGTACTTTTACCCTTTCTGGTTTCCAAAAGAAATTGTTTTTGTTAATTATCATTATTATTCTTTGGCCACCTACTAAGACGAAGCCATGCAGCAACAAGTCGACGTTACTCCCGGAGGTGGACCGGTAATGAGCAAAATTACACGTTCCTCATTACTATCACTTATCGCTACTTGAAATTCCTTCTCCGCAAACATTCGGAATTCCCAAATGCTTAAGCCTGCCGTACTCTCACAGAATAAGAGCACGAAAATAAGTCAAAGCACACAGTGAAGGACATTCATGAAAGAAATGACACGGAGCAAAGGAAATAAATCAACACTGTTGCGCCTCCAACGGAAAACACGAAAGCAGTCCAACCTCAAAGTCAAAGCAGAGAGTCAGTCATATTTAATTAAATTAAAAATTACAACACCTCTGAACCTAAAAGGAATTCCGGTATTTCGCTGATACTACCCAGCCCACACATCATACACATTCATCGCATTTAAGTACGCAGAGAGAAATGAGCACACTCTGCCACATACACTACGATAGCACCGGGTATCTACCGCCCAGCGCAGGAAATTGTCATTTCCTCAATTAACCAAAACAAAAAACAAAAATCGCAAAATGAAACATGTCTTTGTGTAATATATGGAAAAGAGAAGTTCAAAACTATAAAACAAATGTGAAACACAGAAAAAAACAACAAAAAAAATTAAAAACACAACATGTTCCAGCTGTTCGTCTCAAACGTGTTTTGTAGCAACATGTTGCCGGGCTCCAACGAACATTTGACAGAAGAAGATTTTCTTTGTTTTGCTTGAACAGCTGATTTTTGTTTACATGCGAAAAGTCTCCACTGCCGGCAGTGGCTCAGAGAACTTATAAGTTCTTTATAAGTTCTCTGGTGGCTCGTTCATGTGGAAGTTTGATGTTGTGGCTCGTTGTTTGATAGGTTGCAAAGTCTTTTTTTTGATGGTTCGATTATTTGGGCGGACAAAAAATGTTTTTACAATAGTTTGCGAGGATACATTTCATTTCCACTTATTTGGTAGCGAATTTACTGGAGTTCAGCGTTCATCGTCCTCGAACTCAGTGATGGTTGGTTGGTTGATATGGCTCACCTACGCCCCAAGCGGGGATCCTAGTGACCCCCACACGCTAATCGAACCAGTGCGGGGAAATTGCAAGGCTGAGCAGACACCGCATCTTAGCCCCCGCTATCTCGCTCAGGTCTCAAAAGGTTGCCGCCCCTAGAGACTTCAACCTACTCCTCCAAAGTGTGGGGCTTTCGCAAAGAAAGTGCCTTAAAGTTTCCGTTTACTTCTTTCTGTCTGCAACTTCTGCGCAATTCATTAGACGACACACCCAAACTCTCTGCGTGCCTGCCCAATTAAATAATTCCTGTAAGAAGACCTATAACTGAAGATACCTCCTTCCTTTTCAGCTCGATAAGGTCACGTGACCTTCTACTGTTCCATTTCGGCCATATTGTCCTGGCCACATTACAAGAATTTAGACTTCTAATATTAAGTTGGCATTTTTAATGAATAACTCTCTTATATTGAGCTTACAAGTGGAGACCGGCATACCCAAACTCTTCCATGACGGCGAAAGTGGAAAGGAAGTGCCCTTTCTCGTCAGCCCGTACCGGTATGTTACTGTGAGCCGGGACCCATAGATTTGGGGATAGTTGATATTTTCTCAAGTTCTGGCCACCAGATTACAACTCCATAGAGGTATAGGCCTAACAACTGTGCAATAAAGCCAACGCACTATTTTAGGTGACTTGGCCCATTTCCGGCCTATCACACCATTGAATGTATAGAGGGCAATAGACGCCTTACGCTTCCTTTCCACTAAGTTCTGTGACCAGCTTAATTTGCTGTCCAGGATGAATCACAGATATTTCGCAGACTCAGCAATACGCAGGTCCATTCCTGAGATAGTTGGTGTTGTAAACATGGGAATTTTATACTTCTTAGTGAAAAGAACGAGTTCAGTTTTTTGTGGGCTGATGCCCAGTACAGCATCAATGGCCCAGTATTCCATTCACAATATCCGCCAGATCGTCCGCGTACGCTATGACCCTGCTCTCTCCCTCCTCCATCATGTATCCCAGCAGTTGATTCACTGCCAAGACCCATACAGGAGGCGAGAGGGCTCCACCCTGTGGGTTCCTCCACTGACATACCTAAGTGCCGTCACTCATGCGGTCTCATGTAGGCAACCCTGAATCTGAGCATTTGGTATATAAAAGAAGTCATCCGGGCTCGACACTCAGGCAAGTCAGGGCAGAAGTAACTGCATTTGGTGCTATATTATTGAAGGCACCCTCAATATCCAGAGAGGCAACTACGCTGTATTCTTTGTCCGAGATAGATCTCTCAATTTGTGATACTACCGTGTGCAGCGCTGTTTCCCTTTCACATGGGTGTGCTAGTTTTTCGAAAGATTGTGATCCACATTGGACCTACCTTAAGCAGGAAGGTTGTCAGACTTATAGATCTAAAATCCTTCGGTTTACTATGAGACACCTTTCCACATTTGGGAATGAAGATAACTTTCGATTTGAGTATGCAGTTTAGACCGAAGACTATTTTCCATATAGCATACAGCCAGCTGAGACTGCTATAATTTAACAGGTGCAATTTCGTCTTGGGTTTTTGTATGGTTTAAACGTACTGATCGCCCACTGGATCTTACTTTTTGTCAAGAGAACTTTCAGTATTTCTGAAGGTACTTTTGAAGGCTTCTGGTCCTAAAGCCACTAAAAATACCTTCGTTTGGAACCTAACAAATCTTCTTTCTTTTTCCTTTCACTGGTAGGAAACACGCATAAGCTTCATAGAGATTTCATATTCAGAGACTATCGGCGTGGTAGACGCTTAATGTGGCTCCCTCTAGGACTGTAATTAGTAGCGTTTGAACTCTAGTCCCAGAAAGAGAAAGTTTCAAAGTTATTTACGGCTTGGCTCTATGAAACAGGAGTGAAAAGTGGTACTCGTTGAAATCTGTATAATTTAGTACGGCCTTCCTCAAGGAAGTGGTGTTCTTTATGCAGCATGAGTATGCCACTATGCTTCACGACAACTAATCGAAACGACTCACTAAGAAGACGGTGAAGAACCGACATGAAGAGGCTTTTCTCAATCCTGGAGTTCTGACAGGTCTGTATCTTTCTTATCTATGTTTCATTACTCTCCGGAGTTTATATTAACGCTAACGGGCCGACTTGGAGCCTCGCTTCCAAGTATATACTTTTAACATTTCCAGAAGTTCTGCCAACTAACTTTGTACTTCCGCAATAGTCGCCAACCATTGCCGAGTGAAGAAGTACATGCTATCGAGTGTCAATTTCTGTTATATCCATATGTCAAGCGTATGGCGTCCCTGATTGGACTTATTATTATCATTGACGCTTTATAAACGCTGAAGACTGCTTCGTCGAACCCCTACTCCAATTTGTGGTGTGTGTCTTGATCCTTTTTCCAACAAATGGAATGACTTACAGATTATTCTAACTCGTCCCTGATTGGCTGATGGATGAAGAGCCTTTTATTTCATGTTAGAAATACTCATTGGAGGGCTTCACATTCCCTGCCGAGGGTCGACCGCAATTAGAAAAATTAATTTTCTGTAACTATGGATGATGCTTGGGTCAGGATTAAGCCCCACGGCATTGCGGATGGTAGTACGTACTGCTAACCACTCGGCTAATCCGTCCGCCAGCCAGTTATTTGAGGTTTACAACAATCAGAATCTTTACACTATGTCCTCTGATGATTAGTTCTAGTCGGTGCTCTCATAGGCAGATGTTTCTGCGTATGAAGTTGAACCGGATTTTAACCAGCCCATCAATGCCAACTTTTTAGTGTTGTAACTCATGGCAAAAGTGGAGTACAGATGTAGTTGAAACGCAACAGCCAACAATCCGTATAGAACTCACCCACTTCCCATTTTATCTGAATATAAATTTTTTCTTTCCAATTATGAAGAAATTATTTATTACACTTCCAATAATTGCTAAAATTTAGCACACAACAATTATTCCCGTTTCTTTCATATATTCTACAAGTCGATTCAGTTATAATTGTTATGACATCATCACATACGAATATATATAGTGGCACCAATTTGTCTCCGCCAATTGAAGAACACATCCACTTACCGGTCTACAAATTATGCATTTTATCACATTGGCAATTTGTCTTTGCCTCAGCTCTTAGCCTCAATCTTCAACTGCTTTACAGATTCTTTTTTTTTTATTATAGGTATATACATTCACAATTTCCTGTTTTAAAAGCACTCAATATTCTCTACGCAGACGATACAATTTGCTGGATGCGCTTCTCAGTTACGTAGACACTTGTTGTTGTTGGGTTTTTTCTGTGGACACAGCGCACATTCGCACCTCATTGATTGTCACTGGGCGCTTGTGGATAAATAGTCATTTGTATTTACAACGTACATACATACATATGAGTACATACGAGTATGTAAATATATGTGTCCTCCTTTGAAAGGTGCTACACTTATCGAATAGCCTGCTCGCATCAGCTGAATACCACTTTCTGTCCTTCAAAACTTCAGTGAATGCCAAGTTGCATATGGAACGATTGCACCGCTTTGAAGACAATTTTTTTATTGGTTTCGAAGATTCCAGACCGAGCATTTTTCCGTAGACGACAAGCCCTGAGAAGGTCGACCAAAATCTTCCACTGATGACGTCACTGTCGCTCTGGTGAAGTCCAAAATTGAGGAAGACCTACATCCCATCTTTCTGGAATTTTGTGAGTTCCAACCATATTTCAGTGGGGGCGTTTAACATCCTCCGGAAAAACTAGTCGTCAGAAGAGGCCAGGTCTGAGCTGTAAGGCAGCAGTTGCAGTTTTCCAAATACTTTTTAAAAGGCATTGCAACCGGAGCCCGAGCGTTGCCTGGTCGCGAATTTCGGGCTCGCTTCAGTTTGCTGGATGGATGATATCCACAGCGTTTCTCATTAGGAGTTTCACCCTGTTGACCTAAACAGGGTTAGGTCGCCGAAAGGGTGACAGCCCTTGACCGGATAAAATCCGGGTCAACTCCGGTGCGTAGAACCAGCAGTCTTGAGAGTTGTCTGGAGTACAGGCTTGAATTAGATGTGAAAGTCGATGACGTAAAAATTCTGACCATAAACAACCCAAAGATATTGGGATTCACACTTACACAGCCTGCACTCCTTCACTTCGCATACGACCGCAATTGCCGCAAAACTCCAGAGCTGCAACAAAATAAGCAAAGCGCTAGCCAGCAGCAGCTGGGGTAAAGACAAAGAAACCTTGCTGGCAACGTACAAAGCAATTGGCCGACCGGTCGTAAACTATACTCCACCGATCTGGGCGCGGGGACGAACGAGACGCAGATGAAGAAGCTACAGGCTTGCCAAAACACCGCCCTCAGGACCGCAACAGGAAACCTTCTGATGTCGCCGGAGCATCACTTGCATGCTACGAGTTAAGCAGCATAATGCTTTGCTGTGCAAGCAATTCCTATTGGGATGTTACCGTAGGGAGCACTCCACCTAGGCACATCAGACAGGGAGTACTTGACATGAAGGACATCATCCAACAACATGTGTAACAACCCCTGGACAGGACGGCGTATAGACAAGCACTGAACGCCATTCACCAGGAGTCAGTCAACACCTTCAAAGACTTCCTTTCCGTGAATGGCGTGCTCGGAGAAAAAGCATCACCCATTGCAGACAACGAGCTCGAGCTGCCCGCGAGAGACCCGCGTGACTCTGGCATAACTTAGTTTTGGATACTGTAGCAGGTTAAACTCCTACCTATTCAAACTCAACCCCAGCATACCCACGACACTAACCACCTCTTCACATGTCCCTTTAAGCCGAAACATCTAACCCACCTCTCCCTCTGGTCCAATTCCGTCGAAACAGCACGTTTCCTGGACCGCCCGTTAGATGACCTCGGCGATTTAAATTAACTAACCTGTCCCTAAGCGGGGCAAACGTAGCCACTACAACAAAAACAGGAGTTTCACCCCGTTCTAGAAGCTCACAATGCAGCACGCTATTCTGATCACTCCAAAGAGAGAGCAATATTATCTTGGCGTCATGAATATTCGGTTGTTCCGTAGATTTGCCTGGTTGACAATGTTTCACATATGACTTTTTACTTTTAGGGGGTTCATAATGGATCCATTTTTCATGACCATTTAGCACTCAAACAGTATTTCTTGGCTTCAATTTATAGGGCATCAAATTTCCTAGCTTTCGAATGTATCCGGCTTCTTTTAAACGTTTTGAAATGGCTGATGGAGCGAGGTCTTCTTGTGATATTGATCCAGTAAAGCTTCCAATTCGTCATCTCAACACCATTTCTTGACAAACCGCACGAATTAAGTTATACATCCAATAATTCCAAGAAGTGTTCCATGAGTAAGTTACGTGAGAGGAAGAGCAGGGCTGTCAAACTATTACCTGTATAGCTGCGGCTCATTGTAGCTCATTTTTTGTTGAAATCCGTATTTTTCTTTTCGCAGTTGCTTTATAATCTCGTCGTAGTTAAACATGCTAATTGAAATGTTTGTTACACTTCGCAATAGAGCTCACATTTGGTCGTTTGTCTGCAATACAAACTGCTCTTTGAAGAGATCAATTTTTAAAAATCGTGAACATTCAATTTTCCAGCCTTATTAGGCATCTCTGCCGACTGCCGTCTTTGGTTTTAGGCTTTTTCGTTTTTTCACTTATTTTGTTTCGCTTTACCTTGCCTTTTCTATTTATGTGTTGGCGCCTATGGAGTTTCCGCCGGTGAGATAATATGGTCGGAATTGCATGTAAATTTACGTAAGTGCGTATTGTTGATACGTTGTAGGTACATAATATATACTATTTATTTACTTTAACACATCTGGCTCGATCTGATACTCCAGCTAATATATTTTTTTCCATAGGAGGGGTGGTTGGTGATTTGCTCGCCTCGTTTAAGTGATATGTGCTGAACCCTCCCGTGTAATATCTCTTGAGCTCTCTGAAGTTGCACATGAGTGGGAGAGGTTTTCAATTGGCGAAGAGGTAAAGCAGGAAATGGATGAAGGGATTGCCGGGATAACACTTCGAAGAAGGCATCAAATAATTGATACCCCGTTCACCAACTTCTTGGAAAGTCGAAATATAGCCTACATTATGGACCTAAAATCTACAAAATTTCAGTGCTACTCCTTTCTGGAAATGCCTCGCATTTTAACCTTCTTTGCCGCGCTGTTCTAGTTTAACTTTCATTTTCTTTAACTTATTTGATTGTTGCAATACTTTTTCCACTAATCCCCTCCTTGGCTACGCCTTTCGCTATACCATATATGGTTGTATGTTTATCTGAATGTCTATACCATACATGAGTATTTGTATGTTTATAACTATATTCGAACAACTTCACTTTTAGCTCTGGCTTCACTTTAAAAGGAGATAATTTTTTTTTTCATTTTGTTAATTCACACTTCAATAAAACAAATATGTATTATTAGCTCTGCTGCATTTCAAGTGTTGCGTGAAACTAAAATTGTTGGCAGTTAATGATTTTACAAGCATGCTTACACATCTACTAATATATAGATGCGCATATACATACATTTCTTCATTTAGAATATATTATGGAATATTTGCCTTGGATTAGCTCTTCAATTATTTCAATCGATTTGAATGCAACAGCTGTGCACTTAGATATATTATACATATATATATGGTATTAGGTACTTGAAATTCTTCTTTATCGGTGAAGGCACCGCTTGCACGATTAGAGCCGAGACAACAACAGCTCGTCAGTCGTTTCCTCTGTTTGCAGTTCGAAGGCACTGAGTGAAGTCCGGTTTCTCTCTACAATATTTTTGTAATATAGTTTAGGTGTAGTTTATAATCAGCTTAACTTTGCCAATGACACCGACTTTTTCGTATATCTCAACACTCCATCGTCCTCGGTTTTTACTTTTCGAAAACTTCTTTACTGGCGTAGATACCGCATAGAGTTTGATATGGATAAGAGGCTTTACTTTGGAATTGTCTACTCAGTTAAAAGCAGCAAGAGTTATTCTGTGCTGGACTTCGAGGCTTTGACGGTGATTCTTGGACTGTGAAAATTGTCTATGACTTTAAAGTTTTGACTACCAAGAGCCACATAGAAAAATGGATTTGTTGACTGTTTATTTGCTGACATTTCCCTGATTCCATTTCCTTCCCTTTTGTACAGTCTGGAAAAAGCAGAACTTACGTAATGGTTGTTGAAGCCAATGATATCACTGTCCTCAACATGTCCCAGCAATTGCACTCTCTTGTAGAGGGTTACACCTTCTCTTTGCTCTGGTGCTCGTGTCATTCGCTCCAAGGCTCGATTGCAAAATAGTCCCTCTGTCTAGTATTTAATGGCTTATCAAGGACCATCCACTAACTGATATTTCTCTGTTACTCAGCATCAGTTTACACAGCACTATGGTGGTGAATGGTGAAGGTGAATATCTGGTTTATGGTTGTTCCACCTGGCCAGATACCCCACTGATGGGGTCCGCTCAGTTCGTTGACAGAGGGCTTCAATCTTTCTATAGATAAAACCTTATGTGCATAGTCAGATGATGGACGTAGCATTCACAGTGCAATTCAGCAGGCTGGAGGAGTGTTTTCTTCACAAGCTCGGTGCTAAGAGGTCACTAGAACTTCTCACTGGTTCCTAGAAGAGCTGATTTTGATGTCTTTTGAAAGTGACTGCAAACTTTTGTGTATTTCCTCTATCGTTCAGCTGTCAAAATCAATTCTTTTTTCTTCTGCAAACATGTCTCTCTTCAATCTTCCACTTAAACTCTTGATATCAATCACACACGGCACACATTGCGGTTGATCACAACATCTGCGGTACGACAATCTTCATCATACTTCCTTTTCACCTACGCTCTTCTAAAACATTAAAAATAAGTAGTACGTCTAGCAAAAAATGATTGATTTGGTTGCAACAAAATCGATCAGGAGACTGCAATGTAGCTTCCTAAGTTTTCGGTATTTCCTTCTCCGTTGAAGCCGTTCTTTTTTTGAACGGTCCTGAAAGCTGAACTTTCCAATTTTTGTACCGAGGATACTTTCTTTGCCTCCTCTGTCGTTGAAGTAGTCAAGTGGCAGTGGCAACGTTCTTAGATACGTTCCAGGCGCTCATAAAAGCCAAATCATCCTTTTCTTTCGAGGAAACGTGGGTTCCAACGAGCGATATATATGTTGAAAAACTTCGCTTCGAAGCAAATAGTGGCCCACACTTCCAACGTGGCCGACAGGAACAACAGAAAATAAATTGAGTGTAGTCTTTCAACAGTAACTGCATAACCAGAACCAGGAGCACGCTCCATTATAGCTCATAGTCGAATTACTGCACATTAAGCTGCCATTAGACCAATATTAGATTTCGAAAGCTGGCCACCAAGGATTATAGAAACAATGAAATATAAAAAAACTAAATGGAATTCATAGAGCAGCATGTGCAGTAGTAACCAGAGCTATTAAATCATGTTCAACAAACGCGCCTAGTCTAGTGTGCTCCTACATCAATTGCCCATAGATCTGCTATAGGAATTAAGGTGTTAGGCGGTTGGATCTAAAAGAGTTATGGACACTATGATATGCGAACTTATCTTGATTGGAATTCAATACTTGCTTCCAGGTGAGAATATCCTGTGGGTGTGAATTGAGAAGAAGTTTAGTAGGAGAGGATTTTATTATCTCAATCTATATCGATAGGTTCGAAATAGACTACGGAGTGGGGACTGGGTATACTCCAAGGTTCTTGACATTGAAATACAACAGGAGCCAGGCAGCACTGCTAGCCTTCGCCAAGGATTAATTTCACATAAAACACTTGGTAAGAATCAGGTAACAAACCTTGAATAGTTGACTACAAAAAGTATAACGAAAATTAGTAGTTTCATTGAGAGCACCAGATGGCAAGAATATAAAGATGGCGAATCTACCGATTCTTACACATTAAGAACGCGATGGTTGCAAAATTAATTTTTGTTTAATTTACATACTTTTAGGACTCACCACACACCACACCAAATTGATGTCGATATTAAAAAGAATATTCACACGCGAAAGTAACTTTCATTTACATGAATATGTACATATATACACGTATGTACGTAAATATAAACTATTGCCTATGCACCGTTACATACTTTTTAGGAGATATGCTAAATATAAAAATCACTAAATTCGCTCACCGCTTTTCACAAAATGGCCACTCGATCTGCTGCTTTGCTATTCGACAAACAAGCCCAGCTGAAATTTCCATCAAATACACTTTTATCAACACAAAATGGTATATTTCGTTAACCGAAACACTACACAAGATATATTTACACATTTTCTGCAAAATTTAGTACTTTTTCACAACATTTAACAAAAATAAAATAAATTTCAAGCAACAACAGCCAAATGTCAAACAATTCCAGGCAACGAGTCAATTAAACTAATTTGTAACTCGCCATCACCACCACCTGTAAGAATAAGCAAAACGAACGCATACGATGACCGGCAAAGTGACGAGAAGAAAGTGACGAGGCTAGCGACGTAAGCAGAGCAAACACATACACATACCAAGCAAACGGAAGGTCACAACAAAAGCAGCAAAGTTCATCAAACTACGCTCACGTGCCAAACATACCGGAAACGAAAAGTAAAGCAAAATCCAAAAGCAAAAGCAAAACCAAAACCAAAATAAAAAAACTCCAGTGGCATTCGAACATCGAGCCGCAACATGAAAATTGAAGAAGAACAAGCACATTGTGGGGTTGACTGCTTCGTTGCGTTGGCTTGCTTGGCGCATTTTCTGAATTTGTTGAATCAGTTTGCCGCGAACACTCTAATTGAATAGTAAACTCGTTGGGACGGAAATCAACTTGTGTCGAAAGTTAAAGAATTTTTGTTGAAGTGAGAACGCGAATGCCGGTAAAATAGAAGTGAACTCGTGCATCTACATATGTATCTCCTTGTGCTGTGCCACACCGCGGTGGCGTTGATTGTGGGAGTATAGATGTGTGTGTGGTAAACAAAAAGCGAGTGTGTTTTATGCACGAGTAATGAGTGCGTGACAAAAGCATCTTAGAGTGCTGAAGCTAATGACAGCTGAGGCAATTAGAGATATGGCAAAATAGCATAAGTGCATATGGTGAGCAAAAATAAAAAAATAAAAAATAAAAACAAAGAATAATAATAATATGGAAATGGGAGCATTCATGAGAATTTGAAATTTCTGCGGATTAAGCCTGGCAGTGGCCAAAGCAATGCGAATTGTGTGAGGGAAGTAAATAAAATTTATTTGAAATTAAAACGCGATGATAAATTTGTGATTAGTAAGATATGAAATAACGCAAAATGGATAAAAAAAATGTTTGACAAAGGTGTGTGTATAGAAAAAGTATAATTTTATTTACACAAACATTTTTACTACAGCAAAATATACCATAAAAATTAAATAAAATTAAAATAAATAAACAAAATAAGAAAAATGGTAAAAATATATGTATTCTATATAAATATAAATAAATACATATGTAATACATAAGTACTTAATTGTACTTACATTTTCTGAGTTATCATAAGAAAACAACAAATAATAAACAAATAATGCACAAATAAGTCAAATCGAAAAATCATAAAACTGAAAGTATTTAAAAAATTACCTTTAAAATAACATTTACTTTCGCTTTTACGCTGTGTGGTTAAGAAACCACAAAAACTGATATACAAAATACAATTAAAAAAAAAATGAAAAAAAAATTCGATAAAAAATATATCATCTGCCACATGCCCACTGCCTCAGTGATTGACTGATAAAAAATACATACCTATATGTATATATTTACAATAATGTTTTGTGTACAACGACAACAATAACTATAAAACAAATATTAAAAGCGAATGCACCAAAATATGGGTCAGTTTGATTAGTTGATAAAGTAAATAAACGCAATTGAAAAGATGTTCAATATCTATAAAAAAAAATGAAAATCGAAGGAGAAATAATTGAGTGAATAAGTTTTCAGTGAGACTTACATATGTAAAGTAATAAAAGATAAAGCAAATAAAATTTTTTAATAATAAATAAAATAAATGATAATCCAAAAAAAGATACAAAAAATAAAAAAAAACAGTTTCTAAGATAAAAATTTAAAAAAATTTTATTTAAAAGTTAAAAAGAAACAAATCTTGAAATATGATAAAAAGTTGTGTCACCTATGAGATGTGTAATAATTTAAAGAAAATATTTTACCTACTGCGAAGTGTTTAATTAACTCACTATCTGGCATACCAAACTATTTTGAAATTACTTAAAGGTGAGTCTGATTTAAATGATTAATAATAATACCTAAATATTGCATCGGTAGTTTTGTATTTTTAAATTCAGACCCAATTAGCGCTAGATTTGTCACTACAATGGTGCTCTTAATAAAACTACTTATGTTTATTCGGTATGCCTTTTGTGGAAAGCCAAATAAGGTTGGGTACTGATGGATTCCAAGTGTTCTGTGACGAATTTGTGAGAGAGCTGGTCACTGCGACATCAGTTGTTTTGATGATGACCGTTATATATGTATACAAATAAACCATAAACTATATAGTTAATGTTATGGAATACTAGCTTTGTAGATCATTTTCAATCGTTGAACCATTGGTTCCTTAAGCTTCTATAGATATTATGAGAAAAATTTATATCCGAAACTTGCGGCTTTAAAACTAAGCTATTAATATGCACATTTGTAATCTCTGAAGTACCAAGTGAGACTCAATATTTTGCCACTGGATTTGGTGGTACATCAGTCGGCAGCAATGACTGCACTTCGTTTAAGAGAGTCAAATCAATGGTCTACCCAAGTATGGGGACACTCGACAATATTGGGTAAATACAACTTTATACCAAGTTATACGGATAGATGTGGTCCAATAGTAGTAACTGATTACCACTTTAGAATACGAATTCCCAGCTGGGAAGAATGGACAGATAATTACAATACCACAAGGGATAGCCAAGAAATATACAAGGACGGGTCAAAGCTTGAGGGGAGAGTTGACGGAGGTGTCATCTCAGACCCTCCATTGAAAATCTCGTTCAAGCTATCTGACGATTGCAGGCGGAGATATCTGCTTTCATGGAGACTGCAAAGCAAATTGGAGTCAGCTTTAAAGGTAAAGATATCTTCATTTTCAGCGATAGTCAAGCAGCAATAAAAGCACTGGGCCCGCTTACGCTAAACTCCAAATTAGTGATAAGATGTTGCCGGTCTCTACAGGAGATGGCCAAACAGAACAGACTGTCTCTCACATGGATCCCTGATCACAGGGACCTCGAGGGAAATTGTAATACGGACGAACTTGCTAGGCGAGGTACGACCAAGCAGATTCTTCTCGATAAAGAACGCATTTGTATGACTTTTGCTACATACAAACTGCTTCTCAAGGAATTCATATATGAACTAGCCGCTACAAAGTGAAATGACATCACAACCTGCCGCAAAACCAAGCACACATGGCCGAAATGGGATAAGAAGAGATCAAGAGATATGACTCCTTAAAAAGAGGTGACATGTCCAAAGTTATAGGAGTTCTGACAGGCCGCTGTCTGATAGGAAGCCATGCAGAAAGACTAGGGGCTCCCTATAGAAGATGCTGCAGAAGCTGCAAGGAGGATGAAGAGGAGGAGACGATCATCCATCTCTTATGCGACTGTCCTGTTTTGAACAGGGCGAGGTTTCGTATCGTGTACCCGTCTGCTGGATGGTTTATCGAAGATAGCTGACGTCAAAGTCATGGATGTAATGAGGTTCATTAGAGAATCAAAATGGATGGAGGATGAAACCTGATGTTTTAAGTTTTTGTGGTATCACAATGGGTCTAAGACAGGTTTAAGTGAATCCGACTTGATAGTTCGGCAGCCACTGCAACCTAACCTAACGTCCGATGGATTTTTATATATAGCTCTTATGTCATGCCAGAATTACACTCGGAAGGATAATTTTGTTGTTTGTCAGAACCTGAGAATTGTACTTTCATAAGGGTCTCGCCGGCAGCAGCTGTTAAACCTTGGCCCTCCTTCCTAATCCTTTCAAAGGTCGGACTGCAGAGTTCTTTAGACAAGATCCCACTAATTTTGGCAGTTTTCTTGCAGCTTTCTATCGACAATCAATAAGCTTGTTATGTTTCTGCTTTTGCCTTCCTTTTTGGGTTTTAATCTTTTTATTGTGTTTTTGTAAGATTGATCGGTTTTGGTCGTATATCTTTCATTGAAGGCTTTCTTCCTCTGGGCGGTTAAAGTGGCTATTACTCCATAGAGATTCTCCCTTTAGGAAGAGTCGAAGGTGTAGATTGCCTGAAAGAATCGGTTAAAACGTTTTCAAGTAAGCCCACATCCCCGTCTCTCTCCTGGGCGCTCTGTAATTACAGGGATGAAAGCATGGTCAGTGTAAAGATATTTTATTATTTGCTCAGTTCTTAATTAAGGTATTCGCAATAACCGAATCTAAATGAATACCACCAAAGTCAAAGCAAACTAAAAAGCGCCACCAAGCTCACATACGTTGAATTAAATCGGCTTAATGCTTTAGCGCCTTTCAACGGCTTAACACCTAAATTTGCAGTGGAAAACTTTATATCACAATTCACTACAAACACTTTTGCGCCACACTTTGCCGGAAGCCGCTAAATACTCTGGGGCTTATGCACACGCTACAAACGAGGAATGCCTCGCTTTTATGTTCTTTCGTTGACACCATTCTCCCGTACTAAATATTGAAGTTTAAGCCAGTAAAAATTCCATAGAAAAAAAAATATACACATATACATATATTGAAAATTACATCGAAGTAATGCCAGTTGAACGGTGGAAAATAAAAGTGAACAAACAAAGGCAATAACAATCAGCGTCAAGTGGAAGAGGCAACAACAAAAGAAAAATAATAATACCGTAACAAAAACATAAAAAATTTGTATCGCAAAATTACTCCTGCCAAAGAAAAATTAGAATAAAAGAATTAAAAAGAAAAAAAAGTATCCCAACATTATCAGTAAGTATATTAAAAAAAACATTGACTTACAAGTTAAGGACTCCCTAACAGACACTAAGCAATGGGATTACCTGGCGCACAGCATAAAAAAAAATATATGAAAAGAAAAGTAAAAACAATCCGCTGCCATGTCAGCCATGCGCTGAAATTCACTTTGTTCAAAAGGCAGTTTCATCTTTGGACTTTTTCGTTTTGTCTGTTTGAAGCATTGTCTCTTGGCAAGCGTCTAAAAATTGCTCCCCCAAATTTTTCCATTTCATATTTTCTTATTTTTTTTTACTGTAGTGACTTTCTGCTGAAATTCTCATCAAACATTTTCTTTTGTTTCGCTGTCTGCTTTGCTGTCGGTCTTGTTGTCCTTTCGCTTTGGTTGCCTTGCTCATTTCGGTAGTCCAAAAATAATATTTCAAATACACGAATATCCCTCTCAAAAACTTGTTGCTTCAGGCGTTTGCTTGTCGTGAAAAAGCTGTTGAAGTACAGTCACAACTTTAAAAGGGGTTCTCTATAGTAAGTGGCAAAAAATAGTGAATTAACTTAAGAAATTATAGAAATTTAATTTTTTTTAATTGCGATCGCTCTTCGGTAGGGAAAGCCTAGCCCTCCGACTGTATTTTTGACACGAATTAAAAGCTCCTAATAAAAATCCATCGGCTATCCAGAGGTACATATTAACCATTACTATCTCTGGCCTTTCCAAATTGTTTTGGTAGCTTCATAATTCGATAGCGTAGATCGTATTTAACCCAGTTCTGATCGCCTACGATGAGTGGCTTCAGAATTGGTTATCCGAACATCTGGCCTGATTGAGTAGCCAGCCTTTTTTAATGTTCCCAAAGTATTAGGTGAGTGATGCCTTAACCAGCTTAACGATCTTGCTTTACCAGTTGCAAAATTTTATCGGCTTTTTGAGGGACTGGCAAACCAGAACTAGGTAGATCTGTGATATCAAAATTTTCAGAACGAAATCAAACAAACCTTTCCTGAGTTCGGTATCCTTGTCATGCCAAATCAGATAAACTTTTCGGTTAGTCTTTTATAGTATAAAAACATCACATAGCCTAATTTCACTTATATTCTAATCAAGATAAACTTTTCACACGAATGACGATTTACAGAACCTTCTTCACGAAAAATATTGTTTGAAATGTCAGCTTTAAAACATGTGTGGACGTGACGCACTCGGATCAATGTTACTCAAAATATGAGTATACACCATCACTCGATTGCGCAATCCATTCACCGTAACTGTTGCTCTAGCCTCCTTTTCGGAAAAGTAAGGTCCAATGACCTCGCCTGACCATATACCGCACCAAGCAGTTACTCGTGGAGGATGCTCCATCCTTTTCAACAATGAATATTGAGTTTTCCGAGCCCTAGATGCTGCAGTTTTACTTATTAACGTAGCCATCGAGGTGGAAATGGGCCTGATCAGTCAAGATGATTTTTCGATGAAATTTTTATAATGAATTTTAATAATTTCAATGCGTTGTTGAAGCATGTATTGGGCCATTTTTATGTGTAGCTTTTACTTGACAAAATCCATCCAAAGTGACATCTACCGGAATAGCAGAATATTCATTATAACGCCTCTTATGGAAAAACTCTGTACACAGAAGAGTGTCAGTTTACACATGACATAAATATCCAGAGACTTACTAACAAGCTTTAGAAGCAACTTGAGTCTTTGTTAAACAGAGTTCTTCGGAAGAGTTGTGTAGGTGGCGAATAAGATAATGGCTTTTTTCCTCCCTAAATAATATAGGACGAAGAAGCGCGCACTAGTTTGAGGAATCTCATGGATTCAGAAATGTACTATTTATATGATTAGAAGTTTTCCCTAAATTGTGCTTTATTTGAGGTAACTCTTATCCACTACCCACTGTAGATTTACCTTTAATGCTTTTATAATTTTTAATACTCCTTCACGTTGTGTTTTCTTGTCATATTCCTTTTCTTATTTAATTTCTTATTTTTTTTATTTTTTTTATTTTTTTTGTAAACTTCTTAAGCATTTTATTTGTATTTTCTCTAAGCAGAGGATTCTGTCAAAAATTCCAACCATTATATTTACCTGAGGGTAGTAGACATACCTACCTTGGTAGTCTTTCTATTACGTCAAGAGTTGGCATTTGCTTATTAAATTTTTAATACAAAATCTCCTTATGAAATCTCTCAACCGTCTGGGTAGTGGCAAGCGCTGTGAAAAAAGGTTCAAAAGCTACATATTTTATATCCTTTACTCTTTTTTGTTTATGTTTTCAAAGCTCATTTCTATTTTTAGATGTTTTACTCCTTTTCTTTTGCCTTTTTCTTTTACTTTTTCCTTTTATACAATAATATTTTTTACTTTCCTTTTCTTTTATTTGTTGTTTTTTTTCATATTTCATATTTCATCTTTGTTCTTTGTTGCATAATTTTGTTTTATTTCTACCACTTATAAGCGTTCGTTGTTTATTTTAGACATTTTCGCTGTTCTTCAATGAAAGAACGTACTTCATAAATCTCTTTTAACTGATTTAATTGCATTTAATCTGCTACTGTTTCTTTGTTAGAAGCACAGGTGCTTCAGTTCAATTTTTTTTTATTATTTTTGGAATTTTGAATATTTCTAGTTAAATTTAAATTAGCCTCTAATTGGCAATTAATAATATTCATACTTATATAGGGTTATTCATTTTGTGGTTTAAAAAGTGCAGTGCTGTATTTTGACTACCAAACCAAACATGTTTTGTCTTAGTTAAAAGTCAGGCATTTATGAAAATCGATCGGCCGCAGAGCGTGTTAGAATTCTTAAAATCTACTACAAAATTCATTATTCAAACTTAGTCAAGTTTCGTGCTTTAAGAGGAGATTATGATGCATATAATGGCCCAAGTACTCAACCAATTGGAAGTTTAAAAAGACTGAATGAGTTACAGATAACGTAAGGCCTGTGCATCGTCGCTTTGCTCAATCCATCTCAACTGTTGCTATTGTAAGTAAAAGAGTAGCCGAAGACCCGAATGTATTTATTTTTCGTCATTCTCAAGGACTGGGACTTTCTTATGGCGTATTTTGGACTTAGACTTACAACTACATCCATTTAAAATCTGGCTCACACAATAACTGAAGTCAACTGACCATTCACACCGCCATGCATATGTCGATTGGGCGGTTGAACAACAAGCTGAGGACGGTGATTTTTCGAACAAAATTTGCTTCAGCGACGAGGCACATTTCTCACTCAAGTGATACAAAAATAAAAAAAAAATTATCGCACTTGGGGCTCCGGGAATACTCAAATATTTGAAGAAAGACCTAGAAAAACATGTTGATTGGTGCGTTCTTTGATCCGTTGGTGTAATTGAACCTTACTGCTTTAGAAACGACAACTGTCACTGTGAATTCGGAGCGTTATGGTCGTATAATAACCGACTTTTTTTGCCTGCAATTGAAGAACATGACTTGGACAATATGTGGTTTCCACAAGATGATGCCACAAGCTACACAACAGGAGCTAATATGGCTTTATTGCCAAAGAAATTTCCCGGTCTTACAATCTCTCGTCTTGGCGATATCAATTAGCCACTAAGATCGTGCGATGTGACACCGTTGGACTTTTTTTGTAGGGCTATGCGAAAGACCGTGTTTAAGGCAATAGTTTCTGAAGTGGCTGCCGTCTGAACTCGTGAAACGGTGCCGATGATGGATGGAAGGATGGATGGATGATGGCGCGATGCATCTGAAGCAGTCGAACCAATTTTTTTTTTTTTAATTTTTATGAGTGTCTCTTCTATATAATCTTAAGTAACACCAAAAAACTTGGAAAATTCCAAATTATTTTTTGAAGTTTGAAAAAAAAATTAAATTCTTTGAAAAAAAGTTCATTTCAAGTTGTAAAAAAAAATAGTTTAAATAATACTTTTGTCAAAATTTTTTTAGTTCAAATAGACGATAATCTAATACTGAAGCTGTATCACTTTGATTTTATTCGATCGAACATATATTCCTTTTGCTACCACCGGTGCCCTTTTCTAAGACTTTAAACGAGAACTCTAGAAAACACGCTTCAAAGTTCTGCTCGAGCATACGAACCTGCTCGACGCTCGACCACTTAAACTGCTTTAGCTTCTAAAATATGTTTTCGAAGCCACAAAATGCTTAACCTTGTATTAATCTGCATTATTTCTTATTTTCTTTAAGCTACTGAAAATATTTTTTAAAGGTAATCTCATTCTGTTATATTTTTAATAGCTCTTGCGGTGCTTTTTTCATCGAACTCGTCTAGTTCATTAAACTCCCCTACATTTCCTATACATTTTTATTTTCCTTTTTTTATTTTTATTTCTTTCAAGCATGTTATAAAAATGTTTTAAGCAAGCATTTCACTTAGTAGCTCACTTATCTGTAATTTCCACATATTACTTTACCCCAAAAAATAAATCAAAATCCCCACTAATCATTAATGTTTTAGGCACGTGCATTTGTTGCACAGTAGCAGCCAACTTCGTGTGCTAGGGCTAGAGCATAGAGCAGGAACACTAAACTCCACTTACTCTTTCAACATGCCACCACGCAATTGGTGTGGCAAAGGAAAACATAAAAATAATACGAAAAAATTAAATGTTTTTTATTTTTTTATCTTCCCCTTTGTTATGGCTCGTGCTTCACTGCTCAGCGATGTGTGTGCGTTTTAATAGCCACTTTAGCTACAAGTTGCACGTTGAGTTCGTAATTCTATTTCACTAATTTATTTTGTTAAAAAAAGAAAATTTGGTAAAATTTTTCAATATTTAATGGTCATTACTGGGATACAAAATTCACTTAGTCACAGAAATTTTTTTAAAGAGTTTTGCTATCCAAATATTTTCTGTATTTCTCTATTATTATTATTCCGAATTCATATAAATTTTTTATCCCAGAAAAAATTTTCCTTTTTCGTACTAAGCTGCTAAATAATGCAAGTTTTATATGGAATTTTCCAGCTAAAATAGAGAGATCGTACACTGAGCGAAAAAGAAAAAAATAATTTTGAATCTTTTTGGTTGAACTCCCTCTTTAATTTTTTGAGCTTGACTCAAAGTGAGAGTGAGGTGTATTCGAAAATAAGGCGAATTTTAGATTTTTTCTACGATGAGTGTGCTCTGAGTAACTCTTAATTTCTCTTTCGAAAATTTATTTTGTTCTGAAAGAAATATGTTCCAGACCACCAGATTTATCGGATTTGATTCTCAGCGAACTTTTCTTATTTGCAAAATTGAAGAGACCAACAAAAGGTCGAAAAACGTACCGAAAAGAATATAAGAGCTCTTGAGATCAGCATCATCATTATGAACCATGACGGTTATATACTTCATAGGAATGCAAGAATGTGAGATATTTTAATAATATTAGGTCCAAATGTATCCCAGCCTTATAAAACATTAAAAATTAAGAAAGACTATAGTGGTGGAAGGGAAATCCTTGCCAAGCTCGGCACGACCAAGCAGATTCTTTCCTACAAAGAACGTTTTAGACGCCGATATGTACGAATTTGGTATCACCGCAAAACTTATACGGCTGTGTAAACTGATCTTAAGCAGTAGTAAAAGCTCCGTCAGGATAGGGAAGGGCCTCTCCGAGCCGTTCGATACAAAACTATTGAGATAGTTCAGCGAATGAAGAGACAGCGGCTACGCTGGCTAGATCATGTCGTCCGAATGGATGAAAGTCCTCCAGCTTTGAAAGTATTCGATGCAGTATCCGCTGGTGGAAGCAGAGGAAGAGGAAGACCTCCACTTCGTTGGAAGAATTAGGTGGAGAGAGAGACCTGGTCTCACTTGGTATTTCCAATTAGCGTCAGACATCGAAAATAAGAGAGGAATGGCGCGCTAATATTGATTCGGCTATAATCGCGTAAGCGGTGCCAACGCCAATAAAGAAAAAGATGCTCTGGACATTGGTCATCGGAGTACCACTTTAGTTCCTACATGAGCATGCTCCGGTCTTGAAACCTTCTGCGAATTACCGCATCTTTTCGTAGAATTTCCAACATTACCGTTGTCGGCCAGCTTCTCAAGCTTTCGGGCTCTTTCTTTTCTTGCTTGCAAATGCCTCTTCCGCTCTCGGTATCTACCCTACCGCGCACGTGTTGTGGTCGGTCGTAACGTTGCGAGGTAGGAACTCTGTTTTCTCTCCACTGCAGTTCGACATTCCTCATCAAACCAGCACTTTTTCTGTCACTGTCGAATGATCCAATTCAATAATTATAAAATAATAATACAAATTTTTCAAAACTTCAATTTTCAATCTATTTTCGAGTTCAAGCAGCTTTTCTCTCAGTGTAAATTGTAATTTGTAAAAGTCGTGCCCTCCTACCAAAAAACCAAAAAAATAAAAACAAACCAACGACGAAGAAACAAACAAAAGAAAGAAGTGTGTTAAAGCAATACGAAATGTAAAACACTTGTTTGTCAATCGGCATCCACTTTTCGACACTTAAATAAGATTTAGTGCAATCTATAGCCGTACGTCGTAGTGTGCGAGTCTAGCGTTTCGGATTACCGAACTCCCAATACGGTGTATACGTATCACCGGCTGCGTAGCGTTGAAATTGTCGTCATTGTCTTCGTCATCATCTCCATTACAGTTGCCTGATTTAACAGTAATTATGCTAATGCAATGGATGAACTAGAAATGCCTAAAGATTTCTACAAATACAAGTAGAGGAACACGAAGGAGAGTCTGGCAGATATAGCTTTTTAGCGGCACTCTTCGTTGCACTGTGTTTAGGTGAAGGTGTTCATGATTATTTGTTGGTGCGCTACCGAAATTGTCTAGCTCTTAAATGCTGGTGGTTTGTTGTCTTTCACGGCGTGTGTGGCGGCTCGGCGCCCAGTCTTAGCCATTTAATGGCACCAAGATAATTTGACATTTGTATTTTATGACCGCTTGAATAGTTTTTTGTTTTTTCACTTGTTGTGAGGTTTTTCTATGCGTTTTTAATGAGCGCTTTTGTATTGATATTGTTAATGGTGTGTGATGGGTTGTAATGGGGTTTGGAAATTTTTAAAATATTGTCGCTTAAGTAATAAAATAAATAATGAAAAACAAGATTTAAAAGTAAATATTTCTTAAATATTTCTCATTGCATAGTGAGGTTAGGCAATATTCAACAAACCTGTGAGTCTCTCGAATTCAATTATTCGTGTTTTATTTTACTATATTTTTATTTAAGTTAATTTAAACATATTTCATTTAATTATTTTTTATTTGGCTAAATTTTAATTTTTTTAACTTTTTATTTTCTTTAATACATTTAAATAAATTTAATTTAATTATTAGATGCTTTTTCAGGTCATTATTGTGTTGAATTGTTTTTGGGTTTTCATTTAAATGGAACTGTTTCAGACCATATATTTTTTTGGAAATAGTGAAAAAATTACAACAATAGCTTTGAACGGTAGAAGTTATAGCTGCTATTTCGGAAACCACCACGTTTCCTCATCAGACTTCTTTTTCCAGACACCTTTTGTTCGAATGGAATTCGAACTTGGGATGCCCACAGCACGAGCCAATGGTAATCCCATTAAGCTACATGTGTGCCGCTTTCACATATTGTTGTTTTTCACTTTTTTCCTTTTACCTACATATCCACGATCAAGTGCTCAGATATTCTGTAGCTGTAAACTTGACGCGATGTAGTTGTTTTTGCGAAGAATTTACCAACAAATATTTTAAAGCAACGCCTTTTTTTTATAATTGGAAAATTTCATTCGCACTGCAAGGCTCTTCCGTAATTCCTAGATGCTTTTTCAGGTCATTATTGTGTTGAATTGTTTTTGGGTTTTCATTTAAATGGAACTGTTTCAGACCATATATTTTTTTGGAAATAGTGAAAAAATTACAACAATAGCTTTGAACGGTAGAAGTTATAGCTGCTATTTCGGAAACCACCACGTTTCCTCATCAGACTTCTTTTTCCAGACACCTTTTGTTCGAATGGAATTCGAACTTGGGATGCCCACAGCACGAGCCAATGGTAATCCCATTAAGCTACATGTGTGCCGCTTTCACATATTGTTGTTTTTCACTTTTTTCCTTTTACCTACATATCCACGATCAAGTGCTCAGATATTCTGTAGCTGTAAACTTGACGCGATGTAGTTGTTTTTGCGAAGAATTTACCAACAAATATTTTAAAGCAACGCCTTTTTTTTATTATTGGAAAATTTAATTATATTTTATATTATTTTATAAAAATATTTTTTTTTTTAATTATATTTTATTTAGTTAACTTTATTTTATCTGATTTTATTTCATTTAGTTTAATTTTTTTTACTTTATTTTATGTTTTATGCCTTTATTTCATTTTATATTAAACATTTTATTCTTTTTATTTATGTTTATTTTTTCATTTATTTTATTTGTTTTTAATAATTTATTTTAATTCATTTTATATTTTATTTTGTTTTTATTTCATATTATTTTATTTTATATTATTTAATTTTATTTAATTCATTTATTTCATTTTATTTTTTTTTTCATTTAATTTAATGTTATATAAATTTATAATAATATCTTACACATATTATTTTATAATAAAACATATCATCTTAATTATAATTTTTTAATTATTTTTTTTATTTTATTTGATTATAACTAATAATGTACCTTTCATATTATTTTATTTAATTTTATTTAAATTATTTAATTTTATTTTATATAATTAATTTTATTTGATTTCATTTTATTTTATTTTATTTTATTTTATTTTATTTTATTTTATTTTATTTTATTTTATTTTATTTTATTTTATTTTATTTTATTTTATTTTATTTTATTTTATTTTATTTTATTTTATTTCATTTTATTTTATTTTATTTCCTTTTATTTTATTTTATTTCATTTTATTTTATTTTATTTGATTTTATTTTATTTTATTTTATCTCATTTTATTTTATTTTATTTCATTTTATTTTATTTTATTTTATTTTATTTTATTTTATTTTATTTTATTTTATTTTATTTTATTTTATTTTATTTTACTTTATTTTATTTTATTTTATTTTATTTTATTTTATTTTATTTTATTTTATTTTATTTTATTTTATTTTATTTTATTTTATTTTATTTTATTTTATTTCATTTTATTTTTTTTATTTTATTTTATTTTATTTTATTTTATTTTACATTATTTTATTTTAATTTATTTTATTTTATTTTATTTTATTTCATTTTAGTTTATTTCATTTTATTTTTTTTCATTTAATTTAATGTTATATAAATTTATAATAATATCTTACACATATTATTTTATAATAAAATTTGTTTTATTTTATTTATTAATTTTTGGTTTTATTTGATTATAACTAACAAAGTACCTTTCATTTTATTTTACTTAATTTTATTCAAATTATTTAATTTTATTTCATATTATTTTATTTTATATTATTTAATTTTATTTAATTCATTTATTTTATTTTATTTTTTTCACTTAATTTCATTTTATATAAATTTATAATAATATCTTACACATATTATTTTATAATAAAACATATCATCTTAATTATAATTTTTTAATTATTTTTTTTATTTTATTTGATTATAACTAATAATGTACCTTTCATATTATTTTATTTAATTTTATTTAAATTATTTAATTTTATTTTATATTATTAATTTTGTTTGATTTTATTTTATTATATTTTATTTTATTTTATTTTATTTTATTTTATTTGATTTTATTTTATTTTATTTTATTTTATTTCATTTTATTTTATTTTATTTGATTTTATTTTATTTTATTTGATTTTATTTAATTTTATTTCATTTTATTTTATTTTATTTTATTTTATTTTATTTTATTTCATTTTATTTTATTTTATTTTATTTTATTTTATTTTATTTTATTTTATTTTATTTTATTTTATTTTATTTTATTTTATTTTATTTTATTTTATTTTATTTTATTTTATTTTATTTTATTTTATTTTATTTTATTTTATTTTATTTTATTTTATTTCATTTTTTTTATTTTATTTTATTTTATTTTATTTTACTTTATTTTATTTTAATTTATTTTATTTTATTTCATTTTATTTTATTTTATTTCATTTTAGTTTATTTCATTTTATTTTTTTTTCATTTAATTTAATGTTATATAAATTTATAATAATATCTTACACATATTATTTTATAATAAAATTTGTTTTATTTTATTTATTAATTTTTGGTTTTATTTGATTATAACTAACAAAGTACCTTTCATTTTATTTTACTTAATTTTATTCAAATTATTTAATTTTATTTTATATTATTTATTTTATTTTATTTATTTTTCCTTTCTTGAATTCATTTTATTTTATCTTAATGTGTTTAATTTTATTTTATTTTGTTTTATTTCATTTCATTTAATTTTATATAAATTTGTTTTATTTTATTTTATTCAATTTTACTTTGCTTAAATTTATTTTATTTTATTTTTTTATTTTATTTTATTTTATTTTATTTTATATTATTTTTTGTAATAATATTACAATGCGTTTATCCGAAAATATTCTCAAATTTCTTTTGCTCTTATCTTTCTTTGAAAAATTCGAAGGATTTGCGAGTCATTGACTAAAGTATTTTCTCCTTTCATTCTTTTGTTCATTTCTCTTCGATTTTTCTTCTTGTTTAGCTTTGGCATCGCCACCCCAGTAATTTTCTGAATTCAACGGTGCAGTTGATGCCACTAAAAGCCGGTTGGATTGCAGCGGTAAAGTGGCGCATGCACAAGAATGTGCCATGGAGAACGAAGAGCTTAACACAGTGACAGTGTCACAATGAAAGAATAATCATAAATATTTACTTACTAATATTTAAAATTTTCAAAGCTGTATTTAGGATAGAGCTCTTGGAGCTATACGAAAAAGTTCAAGGCAAGCAAAGCTTTGCCGATGTATGTATGTGGCTTTCACAAGCTTTGACTATTAAAAATCCCGAATATCTCTATGAGCTCTTAGTACGTGTATGCGAGATTTAGCAGAGAGAAAGAGAGAGCGAGACCTGTATACAAGAAATTTCTAGATCCAGTTCTGTTCTGGCTCTACCTCTTCCTGGGGGATCTTGTGTTACTCAGAGGGCTCTTCTCACAATCAGAAGCGCAGCCATATTCTATAATGTCTTGAAAGTCGCTTGCTCAGAACCTGATACCAACAGTTGAAGTCTGAAATCCATAACAAAAGAAGTTGCCTTCAAAAAATTTAGCCCAGAGTCATGAGTCTTTCTTGCAATCCACTGTGCCCCACATTGTGCCGCTTCTACATACATACAACATCTCCGCATGCTTGCATACCCTCACAGCTTCAAACACATTCCATCCATTACCTCATCAATTACCGATCTTGTTCGATTACGTGCTGCTAAAAAAGACACACTGACTCCAACGTCTGTATGTACCCGTGGACGCGCCATTGTACGCGAAATTATGTTAATGACTCGCGCCAGTCTTCGTTTAAATTGTATTTCGATACTAAATACAATAAGTAGTGTGTGGAGTAGAGTCGCGAGCCAACATCAACTCAATACATATTGGATGAGTGCATAAGTTCGTGCCCGATTTCAAGTGCAAACTAAAATTGAAATTTTTTGAAGAAAGCGCTTTTATTAATCAATTATGTATTCGCCATCATGTTCGGCAATCCACTCCCAACGTTCAACCAATTTACGGATGCCTGATTCATAGAAATCGCGCGGTTTCTCGTTGAAAAAGGTGTCAAGGTGGTTTTTGACGTCTTCCACATTTTTAAATTTTTTTCCATTCAAATTGTTCTGCAGCGATCGAAACAAATGATAATCAGAAAGTGCAATGTCGGGTGAATATGGGGGATGCGGCATGATTTCCCAATTCATCTCCTTCAGTTTGGCCAGGGTCGGTTTTGCAACATGTGGCCTGGCGTTGTCATGATGGAAAAGAACTCCTTTGCGATTGGCCAAAATCGGACATTTTTCATCAATTGCTTTCTTCAATTCGACCAATTGCTGACAATACTTGTTGGCAGTGATCGTTTCTCCAGCTGGCAAGAGCTCAAAATAGATCACGCCTCGGATATCCCACCAAATGCACAGCAGTACCTTCATCCACCTTTCGACATCGGTCCCGCCCCTTCGTGTGCCTGTTTCCATGTTCTTTTGCGTTGAACATTCTTGTACAGGACCCATTTTTCATCACCAGTCACGAGCCGATCCAAAAAAGGTTCGTTTTTGATCCGTCGAAGCAAAGAAATTGCTGTTGACATACGGTCCACTTTGTTCTTTTCAGTCAACTGATGTGGCACCCATGTATCGAGCTTCAAAGTGTACCCAACCTTTTTTAAACGACGAAACGCATTTGATTTGTTGACGTTCAATTCACTGGCAACCTCTTCCGTCGAAATACGTGAGTTATTCGCAACTAAAGTCCTTAGAACATCGTCATCAAGCTCAGAAGGCCGTCCACTGCGAGGTTGATCTTCGAGGTTAAAATCTCCAGAACGAAATTTCGCGAACCATTTCTTTACTGTGCGGAGTGCTGGAGCACGGTCCAAATAAACTTCGCGAATATCTTTAGTTGCAGCGCCCACTGTTTTTCCTTTGCGGAATTCGTATAACATAATATGACGCATATGATCTTTTTCGTTGTTCATCTTCCATGCGTCTTTTCACTAAGCAACTCAAATCCAAATGAAGTTATTTTATGCTTGATTTACAGTTCGGACTGTCACCTTTCCAACGATATATAATATGTATATATTTCTTTCACGAGCGCCACTCTCAAACGATTCGTACGGCATCCAGCGGAATCGGGCACGAACTTATGCACTCATCCAATACATATACATATACATATTTTGTTGTAAACATACCGACAAGATCCACTTATCAATACAAATGGAAGTTGTTCTTGTTAGAGGAACGAAGCTCAGGGTGGAAGGGTGAGACGGTAGCTTAAGCGCGTAGCGACATTGCACTTTCATGTGCAACGCGCTGAGATTTTTTTCGGTACCTCTCTTGGGGTGGAGAGGGCGGACTGAGCTCACTACAATTATTGTTTCTCTACAAATAAATGCGCTTCGATGTAACTACATATGTATGACAGTGTGTTTGTTTGTGCCAGAAAGTGCACATAAGTTCCAACTCGTACATAAATTAGCGCACAATCAATTAGCCGGCAACATGCTCCATACCGTCTTCCATCCTGTAGACGCTGCCTGCCTGCCTGCTTACCCCTTCTTACTCCTCCTGGCAATAGCATTGAACTGAAGTGCATGAAAATAAAATCAAAATCGCAAAAAGCAATTCAATTCAATTCAATTCAATCCAATTTAATACCCGACTCACAAGGAAATTTGTTGGAGTCGACTCCGTACTTTACTTGTAGGGGTCTTAAGTCGGGCTGCGCGCTTACGCTTCTTCATTCAGCGCTCACCACTCTTCACTCCTCAGTGAGAGCCGCAATGCAACTTTTCAGTTTTTTAAAACTATTTCAAGCATCCCACCATTGAATCCTTTTTTAAATCTCTGTCTTTGTTCCTCTTCCTTTTATTGCTCATTTTTTGGATTTTTGTTTTCGTTTTCACAACTTTTTCGCCGTGCGTAAAAACAATTTTGTTTTTTTTCCTGACCAACATATTTTCCACTCTTCACATTGTTTCAGTTTGGTTCTCAATAGGCGGTGAGCTTTTATTTAATTTAAATAACTACATAAATGTATCGGCGTAGTTCTGCCGAAGCTTAGGTTCGTTGAACTGAAGACAATGCAGTTTTTTGTTGTTTTGCATCGGACGCAAGCCAATGTGAGCCAATTATTTATTTGGAATTGTTTATTGGTTCAATAAACTTCATTAAACTTGTCATGCGATACTTTATATGCTATAAAGACTCGGACGGGATATAGCTGTTACAGCAAGCCGCCCTCTAAAAGCAATAATCACACTTCCAGTGTTATGGAAACTCGTGCCTCGCGTCGTATCGGTTGATCGGTCATTTATTGTAATGTCTCGACCTAAGAAAATTTCTACAAAACCGTCCCTAGTCTAGTAAGTCTAATTTATAAACGCTCCTTAAAATCAGTATGTTCATAAGTGCCGCTCTTCTAGTGCTGATTGATCTCTTCTTCCTTCTATTTTATTTTTCGCTTTATTAGTTGTATTTCAGAAGTCTGAAACCAAGTCTGAGTCGACCGAGTTCCTTTCCCAATTATGTTTTCCAAACAAATAAAGCGACCTTGGAGCGGCCGTTGGATTTATATGAGAAGTTTTCTATTTTTTGAAAGAAATACCCTCTTGGGGCTTGATATTCCCTGCCAAGGGCTGGTGGCAAACAAAAACATTAAGTTTCTATAATTTTGGTTAGATGACGGTCGGTAGGGAGCTTATAATGACGTTCCACAGTTCCCTTAAAAGAAGTTGTTAAGCAGTAAGCTCGCAGAGTAAGCAATCAAGTCGAACTCGGCACATCACATCACATCAAAAACCTTTTTCTACTTTACTAAATTCAAACAATTTTCTAATACCTCAAGAGATTTTTGGTTTACTTCATAACCCACTTCACAAGGTATGGTTTAGATTAGGTTAAGTGGTTGATCTCAGAAAAGAACATACATAAAACCTGAATAGATGAAACGCCTAAGACTCTCAATGCAAAATAACTACTAAACACTTCACGATCGCGGCGTATTTCATAAGAAATAGTTGTCTTTCCATCCTTTGACAATAAAATATTTGACATCAACCCGGGTCTAACCTTTCCTTCAAGTTTGGATCCCCTGTGACGATGATCACCATTCGTCTTTTTCTGAAACTTCGCTCTCTTCCGTCGTCTCGGGTTGTTAAACAAGGGACATTACTTCTTCGTTATAGTGCCGAGTCAAAGTTTCTTAGTAGTGCGAGAAACTTTTCCGAACTTCAGGATACTAGACATTCGAACTTTCCCTCAAGTTTGGATCGATATTTGAAGGTAATAACAAAGCACGTCTTCTACAGAAACTTCATCTTCTGCAGGGTCATGTGGAGAGGGCCAGTTTGGCGCTAGTTCAACAACACAATGAACTTTTTACTTAGGAAAGAAAACGATGGCGTCGATAATATAAGAAAAAAGAAGGTGTTCCTGTGATTTTTATGACTTGACTTTGTGATTCTGAACAGAGCTTGCCTTGTTGTGACTCTAAACTAAAAATTCAAGGTAAAAGTCTTAGCTTAAGAAAGCGAGTATGATACTGGAAATCCAACGCAGAATCAATCTCTCGACGAACGAAGACCAAACTCTACATCGTTCCTGTCATGCCATATTGTGCAGAGACGTGGACGATGACAACATCTGATGCGTCGGCCTTAGGAGTTCTCGAGAGAAGAGTTTTGCGTAAGATTTACGGTCCTTTAAGAGTTGGTAACGGCGAATACCGTAGCCGGTGAAATGTATGAGGTAAAAGGCGACATTGACATAGTTCAGCGAATTAAGAAACTACGGCTGCGATGGCTAGACATGACATGATGATGGTTCGGATGGATAAGAATACTCCAGCTTTGAAGATTTTCGATGTAGTACCCACCGGTGAAAGCAGATGGAAGGGAAAGACCTCCACTCCGTTGGAAAGACCATATAGAGAGTGACCTGGTTTCATTTGGTATTTCCAACTGGCGCCAGGCAGCGAAAAGAAGAGAAGAATGGCACGCTAATATTGATTCGGCTATAATCCCGTAAGCGGTATCTACGTCAGTAAAGAAGAAGAAGATTATGAAAGGGTGGTATAAGGATAACTAGGAATGGGGTAACATTTTCTTCCGGATATCTTCAGTGAAGTTGGTATTCTCATCCTAAACACATTTCTGCTTTCCCGTAAAAATATTTCTATGTGCTTTTTTTATCTTCAAAACAAAATAGAAAAAAATAGACCAGCAGCTACAGCCCACTTCCGGCCACACAATAATTACATGCCAAATATGTTGCAACAAACATTTTGCAACGCAACACATTTCAGACGAAATGCCAATTGAGCAAATTTTATTAGTGTCACTTCCTAAAACAATTCTTCTTCTTCTCTTTCGCCTTCGTCTTTTGTTGCGGCAAGAAAGATGACAGATGTGGCAAAGTGGCAGCGCGAAGGCACTTGGATATGGCGCAAAACGCTTAGACCATACAAACTCGGAGTGTGGCAATAAAATGGGTTGTCAGCAGGAAACAATTGTGGGCTGCTACTTGTCTTCTGCAGTGTGTGAAAGAGAGAGGGAGAGGGGTAGGAAGCAAAATATTTGCAAATATTTTAAGCCCGTCAATCGTTAAAAGACTGTTTTTTATGTATTAAAAGCAAAAAAAAAAAACACAAATAAAAAAAAGAAAAAATTGTTTTCGTGTTCTTTTTTCATTATTAGAGTTATTTTGTGTTTTGTTTTAATTTTTTTTTTAATTTTTTTTCCGTCATATTTGTTGTTTCGCTTTCTTGTTGTTCTGAGTTACCGAGCTACTGGGCGCAAAGCACTCGAATAATTCCGATTAAATATGCAAAACGCATCAAATGTTTTAATGGGTGTAACAAACACGATAACAACTACAGTGATAACAACAATAACAATGTTAATAACAATAACAACAACAGCAATTACATTGAAATCTCTCTGTATTCTTGCCAATATTGGCAATAAATTTACTCACACGTTTGCCAGTCATATAACGGTTATTGTTGTTGTTTATGTTTTAGCGGTAGAATTTTTTTAAATTTAATTTTATTTTATTTTTTGAGTTTGTTGTTGTTATTATTCGGCATCTAAAAATTGCGGCAATCGTAGGTTAATAGCCGTCTGCTGCTGGTTTTCTTTCTTTTTCGGCATATCAACCATTTGCCATAACGTGCCACGGCATTGTAAGTCCAGACTCGGTTCGGTTCGGCAGACCAAATAAAAACGTGTGAAAGTTTTGTGCTGAAATATCTGAGCAGATAAATACATATGTATGGAGAGACATTACGAAGATAACCGAAGTCGAAATCGAGGTTTTTTAGGATTCTATATCCCAGCCGGTCTCTTTATGTCAAGAAGGCATCAGCGGGAAAGTAATTGTCGTCTCAGCTGAAGTCTGCAGTGCTCACTAGGAATGTGGCGAGATGAGTCAGGCAATGAGCGATGAGCCAGAGTTGGTGGTCTAAAACTAATCAGTAGCGGAAGTCTTTCAAACCTTGTACAACCCAGTGTTGAAAGGAGGAACCGAAAAATAAAAGCTGTAACAGTGTTATATTTGATTTGAAAAGGGTTACTGAAACAGGTACTACCTTTCAGGAAGCCAGGGTTCCAAACTATAGGAAATAAATATTTGTAATTACAGTCGCTCCTCTGAGGAAAATGTCAAGCCCTCCGAGTGTATTTCTGACTTGAAATAAAGAAGCTTCTCATACAAATTCATCGGTCTCATCCATTTTGGGGAAAAACATCCAGATGCAGCCCACAAATTGGAGAACAAATGACGGCTTAAAAATCTCTATACCAGGAATATTATGAAGAGAAGCTTTCCGGAACAGTTTCTAGAGGTGAGTTTTTTGAGAATACTATGAAGGCGCAATCGTTCCTACCTGAGATCAAAGGCCACAATGATTAATTTTCCGGAAGTGAAAGGCGAAGTAGTGAAGAAGTAACCGTTATCGAAAGTTACAGAACCTGTTGTCGGTGGCCAGAATAGCAGAAGGGCGTTCAATCGAATGTTTCCAGTTTTGGAAGTTAATGGCAAAGAAGCTTCTCGAAAGCAATCGAGGAACCCAAATTTAAACTCTTCAGTAAAACATGAAATCAATCGAAGTTAAAATCTTTCCAAGTCGATGGCAAAGGCTAAGGAAGTGAATTGACTAAAGACGGTCTTAGAACCGAAGTTTTTAACTTTAAAATAAAATTTACTGTATCGGGGGTTGGGAAATCAACCATAGTTAAGTCGAGGTCGAGAATTAATAAGCGAATTTTCCTAAACGAAAGTCACATCACGAGTTTTTACTGTTGTTTTATGAAGTTCTCACCATTCAAAACTAAAAATCTCAAATTCGTTACAACACTAGTTCGTAGAAAAAATGCAGAGCCGCACATTTTTTACGATTTCTTCGCATGTCTATGAGAATTGGTTAAAGAAAAAGGTAATAATTGCGTAAAATTATTATGTTAAATGCGTTGTTTATTGAGCAAATATGCAGTAAAAAAAGGAGTGAGAAGTACGTGAAGCACAAAAAAAAAAATAAGAAAAGTACAAATCGTGTTGCCGAAAGCAATGACAACTTTACTATACCACCTCCACCTCAGCTCCACCTCACCACCAATCACTTCGCACCAGCACCTGTGTGGAAGCCAGCGCCAATGCCCGCCAGCCGAGTGTTTGTGTCGTGACAGCAAAGCGTCGCCAAGCGTTTTGCGTTTTTTACGCCTTCGCTTCTTCAATTTGCTTTCATTGCCAAAACAGCGTAAAGCTCTGGCCCTACCTGGCCGCAAACACCCAGCCCAGCAAACAATACGGCGTGGCGTGGTCTGCTACTTTTTCTCAATTCTTCTTGTGCCAAGTTGTCGGCGTTTTTGCGTTTGTATGTTTGGAAATTCCTTAAATGCAATTCTTAGAATTATTTTACTGCTTCTGGCTTTATGTATTTTCTTCTTTTTTTTTTATTTCACTCATTTAATGCGCGTATTTTTCTCCAGTTCACCAATTGCTCGCATTTTTTTTTATAGCCAAACGCGATTGAGATGGATTTTTTAATGCATTAGATAAGGTTTCATTAAATTTATGGCACATTTGTGCTTAACTTAAATTCGAAGTGCTCTGAAAATCCTGTTATTTTACTTTTTTATTGTAAAATATTGTGATATCTATATTCATTTCAGTTGAGTAGCTTTAAGACGCTTTAAACCTCTATTAAAATTCTTATAATGTTCATACAAATACATATAAGCTGCTTCTGGACTATTAAAATGCTAGAAAGTGCTTAAAAATTTTGGCTGAATTTCTGTTACAGATATGTTGTTTTAAGAAAAATCGTAGCAGTAGTATATTCTTTGCATTATATTTTATTCAAGACAATTGTGCTTTTAAATTATATAATTTAATTACTTTTGTCTTATTTTTTTGTTTATTTTATATTATTAAAGTTTAGTTTATTTTGTTGAATTTGTTTTAAATTGATTTTATTGTATAATTTTTAATTTGTTTTATTTTTACATTTAATTTAATTCAACTTATTACATTTTGTTTAATTTTACTTAATTTAAAGTTATATTATTTTATGGATCTATTCCAGTCTATTTTAGTTATTTGACCAATTCACTTAGTTTAGCTTATTCTGTTAAATTATATTTATATACATTTACTTAAATTTAACTCCATAGTTTTCATTTTGTCTTATTGTTATTCTTTTTATATTATTTTAACTTATTTCGCTTCATTTTATAGTAATTAATTTTATTTTATTTTATTTTATTTTATTTTATTTTATTTTATTTTATTTTATTTTATTTTATTTTATTTTATTTTATTTTATTTTATTTTATTTTATTTTATTTTATTTTATTTTATTTTATTTTATCTTATTTTCTTTTATTTAATTTTATTTTTTTTATTTTATTTTATCTATTTTTTTACGTTATTTTATTTAATTTAATTTTCTTTTATTTTGGTTAATTTTATTTTACTTTATTTTGTTTTATGTTATTTTATTTTATTTCAATTATTTTATTTTATTTTATTTTTTTTTTTAATATATGTTATTTTGGTTTATTTTATTTTATTTTATTTCATTTTTCCTTATTTTATTTTATTTTAATTAAATTTTTTATATTTTATTTTTTTTTATATTATTTAATTTTATTTTATGTCATTGTGTTTTATTTTATTTAATTTTGTTTCATTTTATTTTATTTTGTTTAATTTTATTTTATTTTATGTTGTTTTATTTTATTTTACTTTATTTAATTTAATTTAATTTAATTTAATTTAATTTAATTTTATTTTAGTTTATTTTATTTTTTTTTATTGTTTTTATTTAATTTTCCTTTTTTTATTTTTTTTTATATTTTATTTTATTTTATTTCATTTTACTGTATTTTATTTTATTATATTTTATTTTATTTTATATTATTTAATTTTATTTTATGTCATTGTGTTTTATTTTATTTAATTTTGTTTCTTTTTTTTTTATTTTAGTTCATTTTATTTTATTTTAATTTATTTTATTCTATTTTGTTTAATTTTGTTTTATTTTATGTTGTTTTATTTTATTTTATTTTATTTTATTTAATTTAATTTAAATTAATTTAATTTTATTTTATTTTACTTTATTCTATTGTATTTTATTTTATTTAATTTTATTAAATTTTATTTACTTTATTTTATTTTATATTATTTTTTTATTTTAAGTTATATAATCTTTTTAATATATTTTATTTTATTTTAATTTTTTTATTTTATTTTATTTTATATAATTTTATTTTATTTTATATATTTTTTTTATTTTATTTTATGTTATAAAATTTTTTTTACTTTATTTTATTTTATTTTATTTTATTTTATTTTATTTTATATTACTTTTTTATTTTATTTTATGTTATATATTTTTTTAATATATTTTATTTTACTATAATTTTTTTTTATTTTATTTTATATTAGATTACTTTATTTTATTTTAATTTATGTTATTTATTTTATTTTATTTTAAATTATTTTATTTTATTCTATTGTATTTTATTTTATTTAATTTTTTAAATTTTATTTACTTTATTTTATTTTATATTATTTTTTTATTTTAAGTTATATAATTTTTTTAATATATTTTATTTTATTTTAATTTTTTTATTTTAGTTTATTTTATATAATTTTATTTTATTTTATATATTTTTTTTATTTTATTTTATGTTATAAAATTTTTTTTACTTTATTTTATTTTATTTTATTTTATTTTATTTTATATTACTTTTTTATTTTATTTTATGTTATATATTTTTTTAATATATTTTATTTTACTATAATTTTTTTTTATTTTATTTTATATTAGATTACTTTATTTTATTTTAATTTATATTATTTATTTTATTTTATTTTGGTTTATTTTATTTTATTTTAAATTATTTTATTTTATATTATTTTAACTCAGTTTATTTTGGTTCTATGTGAGTCCATGTAATCCCTTTAGACTATTACATCATACTTTTGCGAAAATGACAATTCTTAACTTAAATACAATAGAAGATGCAAATATCTTGAAAATAAAACTGAGTTCAAGGCGAGCAATAGGGAATATCGGATTAGAAAATTCAAACTTTGGCCATTTAATAAACAAAACGACCAACAATTCCACCCTTATTTGAACTAACAGAAGTTTGTTTCATTGCTTTCAAAGACAACTTACATGCAAACACACTCACACACACATGATAACAAACAACATATGGTAAAGCAGACAAACTTTCATAAATAAATTATCAACGTTGTTGCAACAAATTGTACGAATAAATGCATTTGTGTGGCCTTTAATGCCTTGAAAACTGTTTATGTGTCGATGTATGGCCCTAACAGCCTCCAGTTGGCGCAGACATAAGTAAAGATGCCCCAAGGGACCAGCTTGCATTTCTCTCAACACCTACAAATAAATACAGTTCAAAACTAAGAAGAGAGAGTAGAGTATGTAAATGTTGCAAGTTGCAAATAAATTGTGCAAAAAATGCAAAATTTTCTAAAATTACAAAAAAAAAAGAAGAATAGCAAAAAAAAAATTGAGGCATCGGCAATAACGAAAGTGATGTTGTTGCTGCTACTGTTCCGCTCTAACAATTGCAATTTTTTTATTTACATTGCATTTTATATGATTTTATTTGTGCGATTAGTTCAATTGTTATTGCCGCCAATCGAGCGGACGTGAATAAATACAAATATATAGTATGTATATATACAGCCATGATACACTCAATTTGCAACAACATTGAATGTCAAATTGCCACCCACCAACAGCTGCATTCACTCGCAGTGTTGTGGTCCAAGCTGACTGCTGTGGCGCCACTGAAGTCACAGTAATTTACGCGAGCTGCTGCCGGTTGGCGGTCAATTGTTGCAAATGAAATGGTCTGTACGCCGCACGTCGAAATGCAAAGTTTATGTGCCGCCTGCCACACGTTCTTCATATGCCTATTTTGTCTATTATTCAAGCTTTTTTTGGACATTTCCGATTTTATTTTGTTTTCAGCTGTTTTCTTTTTCTAAGCTTAGATTGTTATTGCTTTATTTTTTCATTTTTCTTTTCACTTTTTCACTCTTTCCATTTTATTATTTACTTTTTCTCATTATTTTTTCATTTTACAACAACTATATGCATTTTTAAACATTATTCTTTAAAAAGAAATAGTCCACATCCATATCGATCCTTCAGGCTGCCCTTCGCAACTCGTGTTGTCTAATTGCCCTTTTGGTATGGTTGGCAATAAACCGTTCAACGTTGTCATGCTCAATCTGTGTAATTTTGCTAAGAGATAAAAATTCTATGCTTTCAATAAAAAGAAAAACAAGAAATTTTTATTACTTTAGGAACATAGAGGGTGCTTTTTAAGCATGTGGTATCCAAGCAAAATAAAACACAGCTGGCTCGCATAAATTCCAACCGGGAAGCCTAATTTTTTACCACATTTTGCAGCTTTTGGGCCCTTATGTCAGCAATAACCCGCCCAATATTCTGTTCGAGGGCATCAATCGTCTCGGGCTTAGCTTCCTAGACAAGCGACTTCACATAACTCGACAAGAAATAGTCCAGTGGTGTTAATTTACACGATCTTGGAGACCTCGACACGGTCCCACGACGCGAGATAATCACCAAAAGTTTCCTCTCATAAATCAATAGTATCGCTGGCTGTGTGGTATGTAGCGCCATCTTATTGGAGCCAAAGAACATCAACATCAACATCCTCCAATTCAGGCACTGTAATATTATGGCCGGCTTCCTTTTTGAAGAAGTATATAGATCAAAAATTTCCTTTGGCCAGGGAACCCACGAAACAGTGACTTTATGAGTAAGCTTTGAGGCGTCTCAACAATGGTTTGTGGACTATCATTACTTCAAAAGCGACAATTTTGTTTCCCAACGTACGCATTCAACAACGTACCCATCGTTGAAGAAAATTTTCCTGTGAAAATCGGGTTCGGTGGCCATTTTGTTTTGGGCCCCTCACCGAAGGTGCGAAGCGCTGATGACAGTTCGGCTTGAATTCTTGAATTCTTCTCGAAAAACCAAGATTTTTCCGTAAAATCTTTCATAAAGAGGACCACTGGGTACAGCTCCAATTGTTGCGCACGATGACGGCTGGACTCGTCGCATCTTCTTCGGTGTAGACTATACGGTGTCTCTGAGTATGCGTAGTATCCACTTAAGTAAACAAGGTGCGAAATCGGATCATGGTTGCTCGAATTACCGACTTCGACGGCGTGTCGAGCGAATATTAAACGTAGCGTCTAATACGCCGCGCGAAGAGAAGTAACATTGAAACCCACTCGTCTAAAAAACACCTTTTATATTAGAATATTTACCGTTATTTTGGCGAAACTAACGTGTTGTCAGCTTAGCGGAAAAATATTTGTTTTCGCTAAGTGTTTCTAGAGGGATTAAAAATCAGTTCTTCCGTAGCTACAGAGACAAATAACGAAAAATACATTCCTCAATCAAAAATTGGCCCCAATACAAATTTTTAAATAAAAACATCGATTTTTTCTTGGACAACGAGCGCAACTAAATTTGGATTTTGCTCCAGAATGCTTTTTCCTGTTTTCAGAAACAAATTTTTAACTTTAATATTTTCAGTTTCGTTTCGCTTAATCCTTTTCTAGAGAGATATCAGCTAAGATACTTTATCGGATAAAGTAGAACGGGATCATGACCTTTTTTTTGAGTTCTTTGTTTACCTTTAATCGATGGATACTGTACCGGTGTGTGCTGTTTGGTTTTCGAAGCATTAAAACCAAAATACGTTAATTCAGCTCAAACATAAATATAGAACGCTCTAAAGAGAGCTGTCCTATGGATATTATATTATTACGTGCAATTCATGAACAAATTTCCGTAATGTATCTGAGAGGGTAATATTCGACATGATTTCTGCTCCCAACGTTGTTCATCTAGAATTTCGGAACACATCGGGACGATAATAACTTCAAAAGAAAAAAGTTCGTACAAAAAATGTTGGAGACCTTCGTCAACCGAGTTCTAAAACTTTACTAAAACTCCCCAAAATCTGCGTCAATTATCGCTAAATAAGTCTTCCCAATCTTATAAACTATGTGAAAGACTGAAGCCATACCTAACGAACTGTGATTTTTGACATAGTTAGATCCACTTTATACCAGGAAATAAACATGCGTCAAAATTTGGAATAGACAGTTAGAAAAAATAGGTACTTACCATCTCTTCGTCGATTTAAAGCAGCCTTCGATAGCAAGAAAAGCAGCTGCCTCTACGCCCCTATGGGAAACAGCTCTCCAAACCGTTCGACTTCAGACTGTTGACTCTCTTTTGTTTCACTTCTTGAAATTAATGCTGAAGAAAATGATGAGAGCTGTAGAGCTAAATTGAAAAGGTATTCAATATCACGGGCTTCAACAAGTTTTGATTTTTTCATAACTTACAAGTTATAGACGATTTCGTCACTCTTAGAACCAGCATTAACATGAATGTCAACGTGTGAAGCCGGCGTAAAATGATTGTTGCCAAAAGGTTTTTCTTTGGACTGAGTAGGCAATTAGAAAGTAAAGTCTTCTCTCGTTGAACAAAGACCAAATTCTACAAGTTGCTAATTATTCTTGCCTTTATGGCGCAGAAGCATATGACGAGGACAACATCCGATGAGTCGACTTTGGGAGTTTTCGACAGAAAGTTTTTGCTCAAGATTAATTTTACTTTGAGGATTGACAATCGTGAATACCGCAGACCCTGGAGGTACGAAAAATGCTACGACATTGACATAGTTGAGAGAATTATGGGTCTGGGCCTATGTCATCTGAACACAAAGCTTTGCAGCAGAGTACGAAGGAGGATCAGTAGGAGAAGGTCTTGACTTCACTTAGTATCCGCAATTACATGTCTGATGTTGGCGCAGTGGTAGAACACTCGCCTGTTAACTCAGCATCCGTTGGTTCGATTCCTGCCATAAGAAGTCTGATGAGCAGATGTGGTGATCTCCGAAACAGCTGCCACCTCTACTCCTTTTCTTTGTTGTATAACAAAAATATGCAATTCATATATAAACAAACCAGACCCTTCAACTCACTAAAAACTTATAACAAATATTTTTCAAAAGTCTCTTTGGTTTTAGGGAGCAAGGGAAAATAACCGGAGATCAGCAGGATCTATGGAGTATTGTATCTAGGTTATCACTCCCTACTCTAAGCAAAATGTTCACACTTGACAGGCGTGGGAGCGTGCATTAAGGGGGGACATCTGAGTAAAATTTTGAAAAAATCAAAAAAATTTTTTTTTCCTTTAAAAGATGCTTTAGGATCTTAAAAATAATATACCACAAGATAGAATCCGGCAAAAGTGTCTAAATGTCCAAATTTTCCATTCTGCGGCAATGCCTCATAGGCATTTTCCGACCGCCTTATAACTTTAAACGCGTTTTTCTCGAAACCACTTTTTTTAGACGGCCGGAAACATAACTCGAGCAAATCTTAACCGATCGATCTGAAATTTTGACAGTATATTCAAAATTCCTTCCCCTATCGACACACGTATAATTTTTTTTTATATTGCTTACTTTTTTTTTATAAACAATTTTTGGACTTTTTTTCCTCGTGAAAATTTGAACTTTTTTTTCGATCACGCACCATTTTGCAAAAAATCAATATATCGAAAAAATCCTACGTGTGTCGATAGCTGTTGATGTATAGAAACTAACAAAACTTTATTTTTTGTTCCAGATCAAAAATTAAGGACGTTAGCTTTCCTGCCATGGACCCCCTTCCCAAAAATAGGGCCTACGAAGAAATGCTGCACAGCCGCCATTTTGTTTTCGATTTCTTTCAAAAAATCATATTTTGTACATCGGATCGCATATTATAAAACCTACTTTACAAAATTTCGATTGGCTCTTTCGTTTGGTCAAAAAAAATTCCAGAAAATCCGCTTATTTTTTTTGAGTTACTCAGATGTCCCCCCTTAAGTTGATTGAACTTTAATCTCTACGTCGAAGGCAGATTTGCGACCTGCTCTGACTCTCTGGAAAATTTAGTCTGTTTTAGCGAAAATTTTGCGTCTACCCGTCTCATCAGGAAATCATTTTCAGAGATTAAATGCCACGAGAAATCGTAATGTTTATGTCATCAACAATTTCTCTAATTGTGATTCATGTTTTTTTGAGTACTTTTATCGCTCTCTCTCACTGTCTCTCATTGTTGAAGTGTTCCACCGTTCGATCCTCTGAGAACGTTTCGTATCAGAGCTAAATATTGATTTTGGTCTAAGATATTTAAAATAGACTGTGTATCTACATACGTGTATGTCGCCTTATACATTTTCAATTACTTTTAATTAAATATAAAAACCGGTTTGAATTAAAAACTGTATTCACATGTCTCAAGACAAACCTTATCTCTAGCAAATATCTATGAAAATAATGACCAACTCGCATATTTGTATATTCATATGTACACATTTGTCCGACAAAATTGCATATTGTTCTACATAAATCAGGAAATGTTGAAATTCATGAAGCTTGACGACGACAGACCGGGGAGCTAGCAGAGAAACCGAAAAGCTTTGACAGAAATCAAACGCCAAGCGCTGAGCATACGAGAGACCGACAGACCACCACCTGAGATGTAGGCAAATGTGTTCACTGCACATTTCAGATTTGTAAGACAATCATACAAACAAACAATTTTAATGCAACAATAAATTGCTGTAAATGCATTTAAGAAATTAATAACATAACTTCAAAGCGGACAAGCGCTAAAGTTGGAAAAACAGAAACATATAGGTAAGTATGGTGCCAAAAAAAAAAAAAAAAAATCAAAAATGGAATAATAATAATAATAAAATCTCGCAGATAACACAATATTCAAAAATTATAATGAAAAAAGCGGCAGCGCGCACATTCATAGATTTGCCATGGCGATTTCATTGGCAGCTAAATGGTGGTGTGTGGTTTATTTACAAATTTGAGATTTTTATTTCATTTGAATTGTTGTTATTGTGGCTGTGATCTCCGGTTACTGCAATGCGAGCATAAACAAAAAACATTTCGCGTTGAATGTAAAGTAAGGCGGCTTGGGAAAATAGCCACCCATGTAGAGCGTTGTCATATGAGTATTAGAGGAAACGCGAACAAAACGCATAATGTTGTAAAAAAATATGTTATTACAAATAAAATAACAAAAAAAAATCACGTTGATTGAAAAAAAAGAATTATTTTATTTTATTTTGTTTCATAAAATTTTACTTTATATTTATTGACTTTTTACATAATTCTTAATAATGCTTACCTTGCGCTTCGTTTAAAAAAAATTATAATTTATAGGTTCATTTTACTTTTTTATTTTAATTTAGATTTTGAATTAGTTTTAATTTATTTTATCATTTTATTTCTTTTATTTTGTTTTATTTTATTTATTTATTCATATAAATAACATTTAAATAAAATACAAAATTTTAAAAATTAAATATCATAAATAATAAAAAATATATCTCTATATAAAAAATATTATATTTTTTTGTAAAGTTCCGGAAATCTCGATTAAATTCCGACTGATTGATTTAAAACTTTGTCAGATTATTTCTATGATTCCTGGAAAAGCTTATATGAAAGTGAACCAGGAACTGCTTTATTCGAAGAAATCGCATTTATGGCTTGATGTTCCTCAAATTCTGTACGTAGTAGGCAAGAAGATTACTCTCCCCTATGTGGAGTGCTCCAGGAACTAACCTGTTCGAAAGAATCGTATTTATGGCTCAATTTACTTGAATTTCGTTTCATAGGTTTCTTTTTGCTTATATTAACTACTACTCTACTCTACTACTAAGACGGCCGTTCTCTCCGTGAAGTAGACCAAGGACAAAACCATCTGAAAAAAATGTATTTATGGTTCGTTTTACTTGAAATCCGGTGCATAGATCGCTTCTTGCTGAGATTAACAGGAAGAGTACTCTTCTCTACGAGAAATGGGCAAGGAACTGACTTATTCTGTGGCTGCGGGTTGCAAACTATTTTTATAAGTGCAACTTGGGTTTGAATAAGCGTTGATCTGAAAGGTGTATTCAGCTTACTTTGAGGCATTTATGGTATATTGACATTTTCGTGAAAGACTTTGAGTAGTGAAGAAGTGACCCGCATATACAAATAACATCAATCAAATAATAAAAAATTAACATTCTGACTAGGGTATTTTTTTAAATCGTTCTTCGCAATACTGGTTAGAATAAAAATTGTACAAATGCTGTGGCCGGATCTGCAAATATTTTTAATTTTTTTTTTTATTAAATTTACTGTTTTTTATTTTTTATCTGTTATTTAATTTATTTTAAATGAGTTTTTATTTTATTTTGTTAACTTAAAATTTTTTTGGTTTTATTTTTGTTTTCGTTTTGTGTTTCAATTTATTTTCAGTTTATTTTATGATTTATTTCATCTTAATTGTTTTCATTTTATATCTCATTTATTTTTGTTTTATTTTTCTTTATTTGATTTTAGTTTATTTTATTTGGTTTTATTTTATTTTAATTGGATTAATTGCATTTCTTTTTCTATTTAATTTTGTTTTATTTGATTTAATTTTTTTTATTTTATTATTTTTAATTTAATTTATTTCTTTTTAATTTTTATTTTATTATGTTCTGTTTTATTTGATTTTAATTTTTTCAATTTTTTTTTCATCATTTATAAAATAACATAAATTTTATTATATTGAATTTAACTTCTGTTTAATTTTATTTTAGTATTATATATTTTTAATTAATTTTTTTTTTATTTTATTTTATTTTCTTATTTTAGTTTAGTTTAGTTTATTATATTCCGTTTTATTTTAATTCAATTTTTTTCTTCGCAAATAATTTATTTTATATTATTTTATTATATTGAATTTAATTTGTGTTTAATTTTAATGTTATTAATTTTTATTTTATATTATTTTTAATTTTATTTTTTTTTTTATTTTTATTTTTTACTTATTTTATTATATTCTGTTTTATTTGATTTAAATTTTTTTAATTTTTTCAAACCATTTATTTTATGTTATTTTATTATGTTGAATTTAATTTCTGTTTTATTTTAATTTTATTACATTTGATTTTATATTATTTTATTTTCTTTTGTTTTTTTTTAAATTTTATTATTTTTAATATTATTAATTTTTTTTATTTTATTATATTTCGTATTATTTTATTTAATTTTTTTTTCAAATCATTTATTTTATAATATTTTATTTCAATTTTGTTATTTTATTTTTATTTGATAAAATTTTATTTAAAATATTTGTGTGTAACTGACAATTAATCATATTTGAGTGAGGTAGCCAACCTAAAGTTTTACTAAATCCTCGCTCAGCTCAGCCAATTTCATGTCCCCTTTGGCTCCTTACTATTTGCTTTTGCCTGCCATCCTTGGTTTGGATACAATTTTGTTGCTACGATTATCTGCAAGAGACAGCAGACTGTTAAATCCACAAAAAATAGAATGTACAGCTAAGTAGAGTAGCAATGAAAAGGACATTCAAGGATTTTCAATAAAACCAAATGAAAGTTAGTAGTTCAACATGCACGGAAACTTCCACAAGAGGCCGATAATCACAATTTAAGTAACGACAGAGGACATCGAATGCATTTTTCTGACCATTAACTGGGTATGATAGTGGTCAGAGTGGTCTTGCGGACATTAGCAATGATAACAGTAACATTGTTAGCTGCAACAGACGAGTCGCCACAATCGCATTGCCACTTTGTTGCCAACAACAGTTGAGCATTAAAATTTTGCGCAGTCATTGGCAAGTGTTGGAGTTTTGTGGCTGCTGACTGGTGTGAGGATGTATCACACTCTTACCCGCACATAGTCAAAACTCTGTCTCAGCTTCCTTACTAAGTATCACTTACTTGCCCAATTTCATTTCCGCTTTCGAATTTTCCACCCTCCTTTCGTGACGTGCAATCGACCCTCATCATTAGAACTTCCTTCCGTCTTATCGCTTTCTATCTGCGTCACCACTTACTACCAGCTAACTTTCAGTTGCCTCAAATTGTTGCAGATTACTTATTTGTATCTATTCACGACAGTTTTTTTTTTTTTTTTGCTTTTTTAGCTTCCTTGGTTCTCCCACTACTCTCTTCTCTAGTCAATTTGCTTTCCGTTTAGTTTGTGGGGTTGCATTTCATGCTTTGCTTTATCGCCATTTAACTTGCGCTGAAATACCTTTGAATTGCTTCGATAATGAATTTGTATTTTTACGTTTTTGTTGGCAATTTATTTATGGCCTTTGTTGGTCGCATAGGTCGGCGAGTCGAAAGCTCTAAATGTGTTCTCTATCAGTGGAGTACTAATTCTTTGATGGATTAGTATAAGCAGATTTATGTCTAAATCGATACTCGTTAGCTCTTTGTTTGGCAGATAAAAAGAAAGAAGCAGCAATATTGTAACCATTGGTGCTCGAAAAAAAAGTGTGAGGAGAAAATAAAACACCTTGGAGGAAGGGTGCTGGAGTAGATTTGGCAAAAAAAAAAGTTTTGGAAGTGAAAAAATATACTGTCTGGAGTGAATATATAAAATTAAAGTCAGCGTATATAAAGAAAGTTCAGTGTAATGGCTTGAAATAATCGGAATAGATATAGACAAACTTATACAGCCTTGGCCAAAAGTATTAGGCACCCCACTAATTACTGACTTTTTTGTTTTAACAAGTGAAGTAATGAAGTTTTATTAGTAAAACAGTGAAAATACAATGAATTAATGATAATAACATTAATATTTAGTAGGTCCACCCTTCGATTTAATAATGGCAGCAATTCTCTTAGGCATGCTGCGTTCAAGCTTTGTGCTCAATGGGATTAAGATCTGGAGACTGTACAGGCCAATCTAACAAAACAATGCTGAAATTAAACCCCATCTAAATTAGTATTGCCGAAAATGCGCGCTAACGAAGGCTGAAGAACAGCATATACTTTTGACTGTATATGCGACCCTCGCAAACGAACATTTCACGCTTTCCTCCACTTTTTGATTTATTATTGGGGGATTTCGTATCCACAAATCGCCGGATAGCACATTGGACCGCGCACCGCGAACATCCCACCAAATTGGCAATCTCAACCTGAGACTTACCTTCTTCACTTAGAACTTGAATTCTAACTCTATCATCGTAACTAATTTCACATTTTTTTAAGCATTTCGGTAAATATGAACTGTTTTTATAAGATTGGTAACTTTTCACTAAATTTAATTTACACTTTCACTTTCAAATTTTAAATGCGAAAATATTTTATGAATTTCTTAAAAATGACAATTTTTAGGTTTAGCTAACCCAGAGTACTATGACTTTTAATATTAAACAATTTATTCGTTTAATCAACAGTTAAACACCCATGTAAGACATTTACAAAAAAAAAGTGGTAACTTTGATAGCCACATTTGATAATACTTGTTTTTTAGTGGGGTGCCTAATACTTTTGGCCAATACTGTATATACTTATACTTGTGTAGCATGAGCACTTTAATTAATTTTATTTAATTTAATTTTTATTTAATTTAATTTTCATTTAATTTAATTTATAATATTTTTTATATTTAATTTTATATTATTTTATATAATTTCTTATTACAAAAAAATTTATTTATTTTTTATTTTATTTTTTTTTTCATTTTGTTTGATTTTATATTATTTTATTTTATTTTGTTCTATTTTACTTAATTAATACTATTTCTATTTTTTTATTTTGTTTTATGGAAATTTTTTTAATTCAATTAAGTTATTATTTTATGTAATTTTAGTTTTCATATTTTATTTTTTTTTATTATTTAATTTTTCTGTGTTATTTTATTTTTTTTTATAAAATTTTATTTTCTTTTATTTTTTTATGCAATTTTATTTAATTTTGGCTTTTATTTTATTTAATTTTGTGATGCTTTACTTTGTGTTATTTTATTTTATTTTGGCTTTTTATTCTAGTTTTTTTAGTTTTCTTTTTTATTTTGCTTTTTTTATTGTATTTTATTTTGCTTTGTTTTATTGTATTTTACTTTGTTTTGTTTTATATTTTTTTATCTTAGTTATTTGCATTCTATTAAATTTTATATTGAATTATTTTATTTTATATTTTTTGGTTTTTTATTTAATTTTTTTCTTCCATTTCTACTTTTGTTTTATTGTTGTCATTGGCTGCTTAAAATCTGATCTGTTAATTACTTTTACGCAAATTTTAACTAGAGTTAATGAAATCAATGCACCACGATCAATATATAATATAACTATTGGCATACAGGAATCAATGTCACGAACTTCATAAGAATCATAATATCGTTTAGCTCAATGCCAATCTGCCAAATAAAATAGAGAGAACCCAAAATCCAAATGACGAACAACAAAGTAGAAACAAATTTTAATTAGCGACATAAAAAATGCATAAAACTCCCGTCAGTTTCCCGCAGTCTCCAACCGTCACAGAAAAATTAACCAGCAGCTGAATTTATTAATAAAATATCTGCTTAGAGAAAGCATGACAAAGAAAAGCAAAATTCTCTTCGCTACCACACTTCAACGCCATTTTCATCCCAACAACTGTTGCCTAATAATCGATCAATGATGCCAACCCGACGATTAGGTCGACGCTGTTGTTGTTGGCAGCCGCCAACCAGTTGCTCGCCAGATGTCAGAAATTTGTTTATTTTTGAAAGAAGGAGACATGCCGGAAAAATTGACTCAACGACAGAATGAAGGTAGAAGAGAAGAAAAGCCTGCAGAGCCATAAATTTATGTCCAGACATCTTTCCCGCTGGAGTTTTCGTTTTTGATGAAATGATTGACACGCGCCTGACGGTGTTGATGAAAAACACAAACCACAGAAGAAAAAAAAAACGACTAAAAAGGAAACCGAAAAGAAAACATTCTGGCGAAACATTAAAGGCAAGATAGTACATAAATATACATGTGGTTGTTGCTGTACATCAGCAATGAAGGGGAAAGATGCGGCGGACGTTTGGAGCGTTCAAGAACTAGACATCAATAGAGAATTTGGAAAATAAGCAGGAAATGTTATTAGGCAGCCGAAGGCGAGTTTTCTGTAGACGTTGAGGCAATAAAACTTATGCAACATTTCACAACCGCAGAAATCACGAACGAAAAAAAAAATCAAAAATAAAATAAATAAATAAATTACAATTAGAAACAAAATAAGATAAATAAAGAAAGCAAAGCTACAAAGTGCTAGACTAATGAACTGTAGAGAACAGCAAATTAGGAGCTCAAAAAAAACTAAAAACAGAGGGATCGCTAGACGATGTGGAAATGAAGGAAAAGGCGCAGATGGATTAGCCAGCCAATGATGGCCTCAATTGTGGAAGGGCATGGGCGTGTTGGCTCTAGCCGCAAATGGAATCAGCAGAGTATGTGTAGAAAAATGTATTCGAAAATATGTTCAAAATACAGTAATCGAAAATATTTGTATGAAGTTCACGATTTTCAATTTTATTTCGTAATTTTTGTGGTCCCACCTTTGAGAGGAAACATAAGATTGATTTTGTTTCCTCGGGATTTAAGTTGTTAAAACCCTGTAGAGAGGTCAGTAATGTGACCAATTCCGTAATAATGAATCCTTAAAATGCTTTTAACTACTCTTATTGAACCGAAATAATCTCGATTCTGCTGGGTTAATTTGTAGGCTGTGTAACATCCCATCCGAAAGGTCAAATTCCATAGGAATGAAGGCCTCTTGTTGGCCATGGCGAGCACTATATGGGAATTTTCTAGGGTGGATTGTTTCTGGCTAACCTGAGAATATGGCTTAGACTGTCTGTTATTCTCATGGATTAAATATACCAAGGTCGCCGTATATCTCCATTGTCCTCGGAAGTCCTATTAAACGAGCTGGTTCGTCGCGCTAGGCAAAAAGGTAGAGCGTTGTTAGATATGTCGGTTTAAGGGAACATTCTAAGAAGCTGTTGGGTACGTCGAAGTTGAGTCTAATATAATATTGTATAATATCTGGGCTTAATTGCGTCAGAGCTTCAGAGTCTCACATGAGGCAGCCAAAGCAATGGAATTTTAGGCCTGCCATTAATTATTGCTTTTCCGAATCCATATAGTCTTTTACTTCCCTACTCGGATGAGTCTCTGATTTAAGCTGCTTATAATATTTTGTTGTACTCTTAATAGCTGGGAGCATCGATGTCTCACAGTGAAGGTGTTATGCAAGGGGGATGTGTATGTTTAATGCTGTGGTCTTAAAACGGTATTTTGATAGGTCTGTAGCTTTCTCATCTGTGTCTCGTAAGTTCCCGTTTACCAAAATATTGGATGTAATTTATGACTGGCAAGCCGAACAGAGCTCCTTGTAAGTTGTCAGCAAACGACTTGAGTATTTTTTGCGGGCGGTTTTATACCCTGATTGTTACTAAGAATCGGGGTCATAGGCTGAATGAAGGAGGACAGGAAGGCCCAGTAAATTTTAACCGCAGAACGGAGAACAACAAGTGTCGTTTACGCTTTTTTACCATTTAGTAGGACCAGTCAGGTGTCCCAATTGTAAAGTTTGGGGTTTCTTTATTGAGAGAGGACTTTAATTTTCAACTGCTTACTCAATCATAAGCGGCATCTGTTGGTAAGTTTCCTTTTTTAAAATCTCCTTTGATACGAAACTATGTGGAGAGATATATTTCAGTTCTGACAGAGGTTCTGGAGTTGTTCAGAGCCAGCGATGATATGTGATAAGTTCTTTCTCTTGCTAAGGAAGGAGATTTGATGTTTTAACGTGTGTCGATCTTTTGCTCATAGGTTTTTCCATGAAGTGGCCCGATTCTCCCGTTCGCTCTGACGAAAAGTCATGGAAAACAAAATAGTGAAGAACGAAAATTCATTAGAGGAAAGAGAAAAATACGTATTAGGAATAAAGGGGTCTAAAGAGACATGAGGTTACTATTTTCGAGGTAGCTGAATATCTTAGCTTGAATAGATTGAGTGAAAAAAAATTTCGCTGAAATTTAATAATTAATTAAGAAAAGTTTCTAAGCCACTCGTTTCTATTTTCTATTTATATTTTTTATTTTTATTCTTTTATTGGTTGTATTTTCGTATATATTTTCATTCTGTAGACTTTGCCCTCTTACAAGTAAATATTATCTTCAGTTTGCAGCTATGAGCTCCACTAGAGCGATACAATCGACCCCAGTTTAGGCTAAACTCAGCAACAGCAGTCAAACCTTTTACGACTTTTTTATTAGCATCAAGAGCGTTTACTTTTATGAGCTCAAGGAATATACGTGTAAGCATATCGGTGTGGCTTGGCGCAGAGCAGGCAGACAAACTGCAAGGCGAATAAATCACGAGTGTAAGGAAGTCAATTACAAGGCGTGGAATGCGCGGGTAGTACGTGTATGTGGAGCAGGAATCATTCACCTTGAAGTTGCATTGTTGTAGTCTATAATGCTGAGTCGCAATACAACATTGTGAGCTATTACCGAGGCAGACCGAGGTAGAAGGTGTTGGCACTTGCTGTGCAGAGTCGTTGAGGTGGCATACAGTATTAGTAGACCACATGTAGGTACGAGAACGAAGCTAATACCTACATACATACTCGAACTTATATATTGTACCATATATATTTAAATAAATACGCAGTAAAATTTTTTTTTTTTTTTAAACTCTTTTCTCTGCAATCCGTTGAAATGGGCTCATAAAAATTGTGAAATTTCTTTAAAAGTACAACATTTTTCACAATTTCACAACACTTCTACACCCCTGGTTTCGCGGTTCAATTGAATTTACAGAAATATGTTAAACATTCGCCGTTAAAGTTAAGAATTCATTAACTCAGTAAGACTTTAGCGCTTTATTTTTGTATTCTGTTCTTTTATCTTTTCTTTCTTCTAATTCTTATTATTATTATTTCGCTTCCAAAATTTCCTTCGGCGCAAAATTAGATCACGACTGGTAAAAACCTTCGATTTGAATTTTGAATTCACTTCTTCGTTGAATTCTCACCAAATGTAAAGTGTCGGTGGAACTAATGATGTTTATGAGAACTTTTTAAAAAACCCAAGAACGATAATCAGATAACCAGCATTCGAGTTTCATAACTTTTCTCCCACCGGGCTTGATGAAAAGAAGAAACCGGTTACGATTATATGAAGGAGAAAGTACTCTAAGACTTCCCCTTACCCTTTCGAATGTTTTGAAAAGGTCCAGATCTTCTGAAGTTGATAAGAATAAGATATACCCATACATAACTTGCTGCATAGTGATTGGTTCTTTTTAATGTAAGCTAAGGCGACTTGGTATCCGAGTGGTTAGCATTGCGTACTGACATTCGGAAGGCTCGAGTTCACATCCCGGTGCCACCAACGTCCAAAAGTTATGGCAAATTAATTTAAATAAAAAATTAAGTAAGGGACATGAAATAAAGGCTCGTAAAAAAACCGGAGGCGGCTTAGTATAAATTGTAGGTACCTCCATTTGTTGGAAAAAACATCGACACTCAAACGCACAAATTGGAAGAGGAACTCGGCCGAAAATCGCTTTAGCTACTTCGTTTAATGTCTTTTAAGGAGAGCAGACGGGACGGTGAAGTAATTTTCCGCTCTAACATTACTTCAAAGAGTCACCAGTAATCTCGTTTGGTACCGAATAGCTTAGGAAACCATCTCAATTCTGGCAGATCTACTGATTGATTGATTAGAGTAAGAGATACCAAAACTTGAGGCGTAGAGATTGGCCTTTTTAATGCTAGCTTAGGCGAATTCGATGCTTTGCACACAGGTAATTTATGAAAGTGAAATGACTCTAAGGCTTCTTAAATACAATTCTAGAGCCCCCTTTAAAGAGAAGTTTGGAGAAAACAAGCTCGAATCTCACATAAGACAAAAGGACTCTAAACCGTTGTTATTTCTAAGGAGTGGGAATACCCGGCCAAGGTTTGTCTATAATAATTTTGAAAAGTGAGCTCCTTCCTGTACGTATTTCTTTGATCTATCACTTACTTATTATTTCTATATCGCTCGTAAGCGGTATTAGGAGGGGGCTTTTTGGGACTATTCACTCGATAAAAGTTAAGCTCATGAATCCAACGCTAATTACTAACTTTTAAACAGAGCAGACGTCTCTCATGAGGCTCTCCGTGGCTGAAGAGTGAGTTGTAGCGTCTTGCTGTCGGCTATAAGCTAGTATTGCTCGTTTCCTGTTAGTGTGCTCAAACCGGCGCTCAGACACAGCACTCCACCATCTTTAGATGCATTATTTTTTCTAACCTCACATCGGAATTTTGTTTCTGTTTAGTGTTGGCGCTCCACCACATCGCATCGGTCTACTCACTTCGGGGATCGAGCATGTTTCGATTATTCCTACAGAATAACGTTCATTGTAGCTTCGGTGTCGAGAGTTCTATGGGATAGCTGATCAATTCGACAGTCATTTTACATTCAGCTCGCGCCCTCTTACAGAACACTGAAGGTTATTATAGTTGGGGAGGGGAAATTAGTTTATGCCGTTGAGGTAATTCATCATGGGTGGGCTTTAGTAAGCTTTCAAAGAAGTGGTTAGTGTTGTTGAGACCGTGAGCCTCAATAATAAGGGCGCAGTTCACCACATAGTGGCTCTCAAACTTTTAAGGCTTTTGGCTAAAAGAAGCGTCATGCGGAGACTTATTGCATGCAGGGCTTGCGTTTATAATGACGAGGTCGAGTGTGGATTGGTATAAGTTGAGTCTTCTACAGTATCCTCCTCTTAATTGTGCCAGTACTATTTGGGTTCCACGAATCTTCATCCCCTATGCTGTTGGCAGCGTCTAAACTCTCTAATGACGTCTGACGGCGGTCGTAGAGCTTCCAGCAGGAAGTCTTCAAGTACAATCTCTCTCAGTAGTATCCCAGTAGATATTGATTACACTGCATTTCATAATGCTTCTTAAGTGGTAGCATGGATTTTTTTCTTTTTTTGCTACTGATCACAACTTACTTCAGGAAGTCTTCTGATCCTCATAACAGTGTATTTTAGCTTCTTTATAGACCTTGGTGTTAGGTAAATTCCGCTAGTATATAACCCGCGCAACCTGAAGTCCATCTAGCTATAACAGATCGCAAAGGATTCCCTCTCATCTGAAATTCTCAGCTGCAGACGGGGCTTATTTAAATCAGAGAGACAGAGAGCGAGAGAGGATTCCTTCCCATTTTTTAAACTTCTTAGTTCTGTTTTAAAGAATACTGAAATGAGTGAAATATAAATTCCGAAAAATGTACAAATCAACACTGTAATATCCTAGAATAGAACACTAATAAATTCCCATTAAAAAAGGAAAATTAATTCCATTTCCTGCCTTGCTATTTTCAAGTCCATGCCACAACAAATCAATTCATTCCTTTGAAATTTGTGTTGTTGTGCTGATGAATGGAAAAATGTTGAACGTAAATTGATACAAGAACACAAAGTCGAGTGTTGCACTATGCCTTAGCTTTAGTTGCTTTAGTAAATAGTACTTTGATTGTGCCTTTGGTTGGCCCAATGCATACGCACACAGAGAGCAGTCTTGTGTCCAGCTCTTGATTGGACATTCGCCGGTAGTCGCCGCTACTGCCACTTAAAGAGTGGTTCGACCTCCTCGCATACAATTCATTCATTGCTGTTAGTTAATCACTGACTTTATTGACTTTGTTGTGCAATTGATTTTGCGCATTTTTACCTTATTTCAATGGATTTTTATTTTTATCTTTCGCTGTCTTTCTTATTTTATAGTTAAGTGTTGCAACTGTGGATAACAGGCTTAAGAGGTTATAGTTTCTTAAGTTGCATGGTACTACTTATAGTTTTGTTCTATCAATTTGTACAGACGTTGTGTATACATACATTCATAAACATCTATATACCACGTGTTGAAATAAACTAGTTAACAGCTAATGCAAAACCAGTACTTCCTGGTTGTTCAACTAGTCCGCCCATGGCGATTTTTCCCAACAATAAAATAGTATTTTTTGCACAAAAATGTTTTACTTGTTTACAATAGTCAGATTTCTGTTATAAACATACTAGTCCAATACTGGTTCATAATGGACAAAAAAGTAACTGGTTCAATTTTATAGGCAACTTTTAAAATAAAACAAGGAGTAAAAAAATTAAAAAAATTTAAAAAAATTAAAATAAAAATTATTAAAATGAAATTAAAAAATGTAACTAGGACCACTTTGGTACATTTCGGACCAGTGCCGAATTTAGTTAAGAAATAATAGCAATTAAGTAGAACTGCGCGGTTTTGTATTTAAATTATAATAGTTTACAATAGTCAGATTTCTGTTAGAAACATACTAATCCCATACTGGTTCATAATGGTCAAAAAGTAGCTGGTTCAATTTTATAGGCAACTTTTAAAAAAGGGGTAAAAAAATTAAAATAAAAACTATAAAAATTAAAATAAAAGTAACTAGAACCACTTTGGTACATTTCGGAAAAGTGCCAAATTTAGTCAGGAAATAATAGTAATTAAGTAGAATTGCACGATTTTGTATTTAAATTATACGACTTTACAATAGTCATATTTCTGTTAGAAACATACTAGGCTCATACCAGTCCAAAAAATAACTGGTTAGGATTTTACCTCCTTTTTTATTGATATAGACAAGTTATAAAAAAAAACCAAAAATATAGAAATTAAAAATTTTAAGTAGTACCACTTTTGTACATTTTGGACCAGTGCCAAATTTAGTCAGGAAATTGTAATAATTAAGTAGAATTTTGTATCACCACTTCAATATTTCACTGCACTGTCTTGTATTTAAATTATACGAGTTTACAATTATCAGATTTCTATTAGAAACATACTAGTCTCAAACTGGCTCATAATGGGCAAAAAAATAACTAGTTTGGCTTTTACCCATATTTTTGTTTATATAGGCATTTTATAAAATAAAAAATAAAAAAAGAGAATATAAAAATCAAAAAATTTTACTAGTACCACTTCTTAGTAATAAAGTAGAACTTTTTCTTATATCTGTTAGAAACATACTAGGCTCAAACTGGCTCATAATGAACAAAAACGGAACTAGTGTGTTTTTTACACACATTTTTTTTATTTATATAGGCAACTTATAAAATAAAAAATAAAAAAGAAAAAAAAAGAAAAAATGTTACTAGTTACACTTTTGAACAATTTGGACCACTTCAAAATTTTGTCAGGAAAGTATAGTAATAAAATGGAAATTTTTCTCACCACTTTAATATTTGACTGCTTGGTTTTGTATTTACATTATTGCTCCTTTGTATGGTATAATGAGCACTTGCCGAAGCATATGAGTTAGTTCTTAAGTTCTTTAATAAATACTAGTATACATATGTATGTATATACACATTGGCATTTAATGCCAATTTCATTTTCTCATGCTCATATGCAAGTAAATCTATTTATATAGCAATTTATTGCTGACATAGCAGTCAATTAGCTGAAAGTGTGTGGCATAGAATTCAAAAGACCACAAGTGAGTAAGTAGCCGTGGAGTTGCCAAGTGGCTTTGTGTCAGCAGCATCGGCTATATCGGAGATAATCTCTAGTTTGAGTTTGAATGGCAATTAAAAATGTAACAAGTTGTAGCCTTTCATAAAGCTCGAGCATGACTGCAAGCGACGATTGTATTGGAATTATGGTTTTGCCTCTTAATGATGGCCCATTCATTGTACCGTCATTGTCAGTTAAAAATGTTTTAAGGTCTAAAATCCAATTAAAGGTTTTGATTGTAAATACTTGAAATAAAATATATGAATGCATATAAATATAAAAAATAATGATTAGTGAATAGGTCACAAAGCAAAGCAGTGACTTTAGCCGTCTGTATTGACTGGTCGAGAGACTGTTCGATGAAAAAAGACCAAGTGAATTTTTAATTTTCATAATAAAATATTTTTTCGTCGTCAAATTTGAATATGCCTCTTTTAAAATAATAATCGGTTGTTAATATGCTGAGGCGTATGATGCGAGTGTCATTATTCAGTTCTTTTCAACCTTCCGTTAGAAGCTTGTACCGCTTGTAAGATGATGACTTAGAATAAAGTCTCTTTATACCACTGAGAAAGTTTCCGAGCTCGAAGTGCCGTGTCTTTACACAAAAATTTCTCCGACTGGAGAAAATAGCCGAAAACGCAAGACACTTCTTACCTCACAAGTTTCAGATCTCCACGATTAGCGATTCAAGCTAAGCGTTGATCACTCAGTTATTCAATAAGTATTTAAGTATTAGAAAGAGAATAGATAGACCTCTCAAAATTTATACCGACTGAGTTGATTTAGCCATGTCTGTCTATCCGTCTAAACGTAAACAAGTCTTCCAGTTTATGAGATATTTCAACCAAGCTTGGGACAAGATAAGGTCACTATAACATATATCTTGAGACCCAGCATACATTATTGGATAATATTCGACCGAATAGACCAAGTCCAGCACGCAGTAATGAAAATATAGCGGCCGTAGCTGAGAGTGTACACGAAGACCGTGGAGAGTCGATATGACGCCGTGCGCAGCAGCTCGGACTCAAGCCTTGGGAGCTGTAGGATTAGTAGGTGTTCTCTACTACCCTAGCTGGGTTCTCACCCTTCTTGCAGACTTTTAACGTGATGGAGTAAAAACCGTAGCTTATAGCTCCTCCACAGTCCGCGAGAGAAGGGAAGCATCGTTTATGACAAATCTCACAAAGCGTTGCTTTTCCTTGACCTCGCCAACTATCAGTGGTGGGTACCTCTTCATTGCCAAGTTGGATGAGTTGCAGAATATCCTTGGGATCGGAGGGCTTTGCTGACACCTTAGCCCGTGGCCCGCCAGCCACCAAGAGCTCACCGACCTCAGCGATAGCCTCTTTATAGAGTTTTACCGCTCTATCGTCAGCGCACGCCATAGGTTTAACGTGGCCTTTGTGCCACCCTGCGTCGCAGACTACGGGTGCAGGGCCAGGATGTTTTTGCAGTATCCCTTTGTACACTCTGCACAGACCCATCAGTATAGATTTCCAGTTATCCGGAGAAATATACTCGTCCGGGTGCCCCCTGTTTACGACCCCTAGAGTGAGAAGCTCCTTGGCAACATCGCTAAAGAGTCTTGCAGTTTGGGCGGTCGGCTTTTAATGTGGTGCTGTTGGCGTGGGCCTCTTCGATGCACTCGAAGTGTTTTCCTGAGTCCTAGGCATTTTTGTTGTAGAGGGAGGTTTCTCGCTGCCTGAACCTACCATCCACTTCCCACTGGCAGCAAGAATGCCTATCGCCCATTTCAGGCAGGTTATCTGCACCTCCGTCAGTTTATCGGCTGGAACAGCGCTAAGCTTCTCCACTACCCTAGGAGCCGCTTTCCTGTCCCGATGCGCCCTGATGGAGGGCTTGATAGTGTTGGAGCAGCAAGGGCTTTGATCTGGGTCACTTGTCTTTGTTGCTTCAGCCGGTTGAGCGGTTCTCTGGGGGTTGGAGCCGATTGCCTTATCCGAGTAGGGTTTCGCGTTGGCCCCTATCCCCTGTTTTTCTTTTCACTGTGCGGGCCTGTCAAGACGGGCCTCCCGGGTCCCAGCCAGCGTTTTTGCCTTTCCCGCAAGGAGCATGGGCTTTTTACCAGCTTGTGGAGGGGTTTAGCACTGACCCCCATGGGTCCCGAAGACCGAAGGGGTTTTGAGGAAGAGTTTGGCCGTGTAGGCTCTTTCGGCCCCGTCGATGCGGTTCCCGAGCAGTTTTGGAACGTTTTGGTGAAGCCGTGTGCAGAAGCTGCATTTTTACCCGTGCAGGGAGCCAGGGCTGGATTGTTTTTGTTCATGTCAACTGGTTGGTTGGACACCTACTGAGCCGAGACCCTTCGGTGACCGGAAAAATGGGAAGGGAATTGGAAGGCTCGGTTAGAATACAGTCGGACACCCCTGACTGCAAACCATCCAATAGGCACAGAAACGCATGACACCCTGTATTAGGGGGGAAGGGTATGTTCGACACACTCCATGATGCGATTCTTCATCGCTCACTAACAGTCTTGGTACGAGAGAAGCTAGTTGCTGCTCAGTTGGCAGCTGTATTCCGCTTCAACGTACCCTGCACTTAGCTTAACCCCCAGGAAAAAATCAGCATTAAAAACGTTGATCCAAGGATGTGCATTTTTTTTTTTTTAAAACTTCGTCAGTTAGCACCGGTGCACATTTCGGTTTGTATTGTATTAAAGAGTAATTTATTATAAAAAAGTATATTTTTCCCTTTGATTCAGTGTGCTTATCGATACATTCATTTTGATTGTTTTCAATTTCTGCTACAAAAATATATAAAAATAATTATGAACATTTCAAATGATTTTCAAATAAACAAAAAATATGAAAGCGAAACAGACGAAAGAATTGGATTAAGAAAGCAAAATAATCAGTGCATTTTATCAACTATACCAGATGTGCTCTTCCACACATACATACATTATAATCGGTATAAATATATTATTGACTGTGTATGCTGTCGAAACGCCTTTGATGATGATGATGTAAGCTTTTTTCACACATAAATACGTACATACATACATATGTACAGAAATATATTCTCATAAAAAGGAAATAAACTTATAATGATTATTCAAACATCTATGTATTTATCTAGTGTATGGTATGTAGCACATAAACATTCTTGCAACGTAATGTAGGCAGCCACAGGCTGAAAAAGAACATCCAAAGCAACTGCGCCACAACACAGATAATTGTAGAGATATAGGTATTTTTTTTTCATTTGAAATCTTGTTATTTTATTTGCCATTTTCATATTTGTTTATTTCATTTGCTTGCGTAAGAAGTAATCGGAAAGAAGAAAAAATGTAGTAAAAGTGCAAGTAAATATTCTTCCTCAATACTCAATTCTTCTGCTTAATTTCGTTCATACATATGTACGTGTATGTATGTAGTTGTCCTAGATTTGTGCTTCGCTCGGCATATCCGCCAAGTTGCAGGTGTTGCCGCAGGTGCCACCTACTTATGCCGTCATCACTCCCGCTAGCATTTCTGGCAGCAAATAACAGCTGAGATTACTGTTTTATATCATGTATTCTGCTCAAAGGCAGCCGAAGTGAAATTTTAGATTTTTTCACTTTTCCTTTAGTAAACAGTTCTAGGCAAATTTTCTTATTATTGAAGGCGTTCAGATTGAGCTTGAATTAAGTAAAAAATTATTTAATGAATTTTTTGGTATTTTTTTTTTACTTTTACTTTTACTTTAGCCTCAGCTTCGTACAAAGTAACAAAATTATATCACCTTCAATTCCTTCCGTAAATTAAGCAAAACTAAAATACATATAAACTTTGACGTCGAATTTCTTATAAATTTAATGAGTGTTGAGAACACTTGAAGTAGTCCCCATAAGAAAAGTTACGACCATTGTTACCATAAAACAATCAAATATTAGCTATGCCACAAAGCGTTACAATGTCAGCGTGGCGACAATGTTGCTACAGCTGGAGATACACTGCAAGAAATTATAATAAAATATATAAAAATCAGCAAAAAAGTACCCACTGTTTTCCTCCAAGCCATCAATCGTCTCGGACTTAGCTGCGTAGACAAGCGACTTCACATAAACCCACAAAAAATAGTCCAGCGGCGCTAAATCGTACGACCGTGGAGGCCACGGCGCAGACTCACGGATAATAATGCGCTCACTAAAAAGTTTCCTTCAAATAATTGATAGTCTCATTGGATGTATGACTTGCAGCGCCGTCTTGTTGGAACCAAAGGTCAGCCACCCGCGTCAGCTCTCTAATTGACCAGAAATATGGACCAATGATTCCCTCTGCCCAAAGAGCACACCAAAGAATGACTTTTTGAGAATGCAATGAAGTTTCAACAATGTCTTGAGGATAATCACCACTTCAAATGCAACAATTTTGTGTATTAAAGCACTCAATCAACCAAAAGTGTGTTTCATTGCTGAATAAAATTTTCTTGTGAAAATTGGGATCGCTGGCCATCTCGTATTGGGCTCATTCACCGAACGTGCGACACGCATGATTGTCGGACGACATCAATTCTTGCACGATTTGGATTTCGCAAGCCTGCAGATGGCACAGCTCCAATTGTTGTGCCTTTCGGCAGATGGACTCATTCGGGTTTTCTTCGATACTCTACTCCACAGCAGCAAAGGGATCTGAAAACCACTGGTATAGAAATCCTCTAGATACTTCTTTGTTCAGAAATCCTTATAAGGTACTTGAGACATCTTCTTGGTCTACAGAAAACAAAACAACTCTTCCCACTTACCTTCACATTATGTTGATATACGACAGCCTTGATATATTTTTGACCCTTTGTAAAACTTGTTGCGAACGTGTGTTTGGCCCTCATGTCATTATCAACACTCATAATGTTGAAGACATAAATGATAATATCATTTGGGAAAGTACCACGGATTCTTGAGGCCTCAACATTCCTCCTAGGCAAGTCGCGCTCTTCATATCAAATTGAATCGACATGAGGCTGTGAATCTTGGCAGAAAGGTAAGACTAGTACGATGCCTCCAGACGCATAGCGCGAAAACCGGGCCTAAGGAACAGCTTTCACCCTCACGATGTTCTCAATTCTGTAAACTGTAAAAGGCAGGGCTCTCCTCTTCTTCCGCATTGTCCAATTCAGGACTTGACAGTGCCCTCTATAAGGGAAGCAGTGTTGGGGAAAAGGGAATGCCTTAACCGGCTTGGATGGCTCGTTAAACTCGTTAAGCCTGGACTCCCCATCGATTGCGGCGAAGGAGTGGCGTGGGTGAGGTCCATTCTTCCGCATTGCCCAATTCAGAACTTGAGACCGTCAGGTGGCGATAAAACCTCTTCAGAAAGATGTCCCTTACTAGTTCCCTCTATAAGGGAAGCAGTGCTGGGGAGAAGGGAATGCCTTAACCGGCTGGGATAACTCGTTAAACTCGTTAAACCTGAACTCCCCATTGGCACTGTGCTAACACCGGCGGATTCCGGTTAATCTCGGAATCTAGTAACTTCGGGGATAGTGTCATTGGACTATCCACTCCCAACATCCAATCATTTTATGCCACCTGCGAGGTCCTGCATTGTCTGCCAAAAAACACTACAACGTTGCACTTTCAGTAGGTACTTCAAATGGATAGACGAAAATATGAAAACTTATTAGGTGGGTTGAGCCGGAGAACACAACGAGCCTACGGATTAAGTCCATCCACCTGTGATGCTTAGAACTGTGTAGGCAAATGAAAAGTAAAGTCATTTTTCCACGAACAAGGACCAGGCTCGACAAGTCACTCATCATACCCATTCTGCTATTTGACATCCTAAGAGTTGAGGTTCAAATTTTTCAAGAGAGAAGATGCGCGAATGCTTTATACATATACCTGTTTCGTACCAATTTTCAATAAGTCCCATTAAAAAATACCTCTTATTGCCTTTCAGTGTATTCTCACTCCAATCATACTTACATAATCCAATACTTGAGCCAACTGCTAACCAGCTCAACACACCGTAAATGAATCCACAAACAGGGAGCAAAAGAGAATTTACTACTTCAAACGCCACTAAGTTGAAATGGGCACTTTTTAGAGCAACAACTATCATGAGCGGTTGTAAAAGAAAAATATAAAATATAAATTTGTGTCCTCTTTAACCGCCATTGGCGAAGTAATAGACGATGTTGAATCCTTCAACGCCACTTAGGCGTTCGACAGTGAGACACTGAGTTGGTAAAATACTCCAGCTGCTGGATGGCAGCCACAACCATGGAGCTGTGTGTGGTGTGCGCGTGTATTATTAGTTAACGCAGCTGCTGGCTGTGGTCAAAGGACGAGTTTATGTCGCGGGAGCTAAAGTAACTATTTAGTCTTGACAATGGTGCCTGCCTGACATTGTCAGCAATATTTGTTAGCGTGTACGCCAAGAGTCATGCTTTCATTACAATGGCCAGCGAGCTGAGTTGGGGATGAGTTATTGACACCATAGTATTATGGTGACGATGCTACATTCACTCTCTCACACGCACTAAGCCATCATCTTTCTCCCTCCTCCTGCAGAGATGAAACTCTTTCCTCTTCTTCGCCACTTTAAGGATATAAATTGTAACAACTAATGATGGTACAGTTGGTTGCGTCCAAGATGAGCTGGATGGATGGATGGATGGATGGATGGATGAATGGTTGGATGAATGGATAGGTAGCTGTATGGGTGAAATCATTAAATGGATCTCGTATATCAGTCTCAAACTCTCATGACAAATAAAACACATATTTTTTCCGTTTAACTGCCATCACCCACTACTCCAGTTGCTGTAATTCTCAGCTCTCGCTAGCATGTGACAATGTTGTCAAGCAACAATTTTTGGCGCGCGTTTTGCGGTTATTACAGTAGCAGCAGCAGCTGTTCGGCATATTGACGACGCATTAAGTAGTCTCTCTGCGCTCTCATAAAATAGTTCAACGGTGTTAAATTGCATGACTGACAAGTGGCGAAGTGTACAAGTACATAGCAACAAATAAACAACATAACAGCGACGCAGCTAATAACTGACTGAGCTAACATTTGCTGAACTAGTACGAGGACATAGTAGCGGAAAATCAGTGCCGCATGAGAGAGCAGTGATAAAAAGGAGTAGAGTCATACTACTCACTTATGATGCAACAGCAAAATACTTAAAAAGTTAATTAGCGGAAATTGTTGCGAAACAGAATTGTCACTCGTAAAATAGGACAAAGTTGATTTGTAAAGAGAAGCAGAGAATGAGAGAAATATTTTTGTAGAGAGATTTTTTTTTAGCTATTAAATCTTAAACGTTAGGAAACGTTACTACTACGTAAACTTAAGAGTTGTGGGAAAGTCAAAATTTTGAAACTGAATTCTTTTATTTTTAAAACCGTCTCAGAGGGATCTTTTTAATTATATGAACTGGGGAAGCGGCCATAAACCACGTAGCTCAAACAAAACTGAGGAGGGATTAAGTTTAAGTGATACACTTTAGTCACGCAACCGGGAGAGGAAGTGAGACCAAAGTAGTAGAAAACAAAACAAATTTGAGAAACAAAACCACGCTCCATCGGAGAGCGATGGAAGTAGCCCCAGGAAAGGCCACGCTGGGATATATGAAGGGAGGTAGTTCTCCCTAGAGGTCTAAAATATAATATTATCACGCGATTTTGCAATCTGTAGAAAGATCTGATGTAATGTAAAATTTATAGTTGTTAGAGCGATTCACCGCTCAATGTAAAGGTAGCAAATATTAAGTAAAGTAAAAATTTCGTTCGGTTTTTATCGAAGAGATGGCGTTATTGTCCTTAGTACTAGTGTTACGTGTCGCATCATGTCATACTGTACGGCACTGAAAATGTGTCTATTCGCGCTAAAAGTTTGTCTTTGACAGTTTTTCGATTGATTGACTCAGTACGTTGTGAGCGCTCGTCAAAGATGGACACCAGCAAAGAGAAAATTCGCTATATTTTACTATTTTTCTTCGATCAAGGCAAAAAAGCAGCCAAAGCGACTGAAAAATTTAATTTAGTTTATGGGCTCGATACTGTAAACGAACGTGTAGCACAAAAGTGGTTTGCTAGGTTCCGTTCCGGTAATTTCGATGTCAAAGATGCACCACGCGTCGGGAGGCCTGTCGTCGAAAATTGCGATAAAATCATGGAAATAGTGGAAACAGACCGTCACGTTGGGCACTTATTTAATTGCTGAGGAACTAAAGATAAGCCAGAAAACCGTTTGGAACCATTTGCATAACCTTGGATTCAAAAAGAAGCTCGATGTTTGGATGCCACACGAACTAACGCAAAAAAATATGATGGACCGAATTTCCATCTGCGAATCGCTGCTGAATCGCAACAAAATCGACCCATTTCTGAAGCGTTTGGTGACTGGCGATGAAAAGTGTATCACTTACGACAATGTCAAGTGAAATCGGTCGTGGTCGAAAAGCAGTGCGCCGGCGGAAACGGTGGCCAAGCCAGGATTGACGGCCAGGAAGGTTTTGCTGTGTATTTGGTGGGATTGGCAAGGAATCATCTACTACGAGCTGCTCCCCTATGGCCAAACGCTCAATTTGGCCCTCTACTGCCATTTACTGGACCGCTTGAAGGCAGCACTAATCCAAAAGAGGCCATCTTTGATCAACAGAGGCCGAATTGTGTTCCATCAGGACAACGCCAGGCCACACACGTCTTTGGTGACGCGTCAGAAGCTTCAGGAGCTCGGATGGGAGGTCCTAATGCACCCACCTTGTAGTCCGGACCTGACACCAAGTGATTACCATCTTTTCCTGTCCATGGCGAACGCGCTTAATGGTGAGAAGTTGGCCTCAAGAGAGGCCTGTAAAAGTTGGCTCTGGGCGCAGCCTTCTACGAGAGGGGTATAATAAAGTTGGCATCTCGTTGGCAACAAGTTTACGAACAAAACGGCGCATATTTGACTTAAATCGGACAAAAAACAATAAAAAAACCGAACGAACTTTTTACTTGACCTAATGTTTTAATAAACTTCTTTTATTTAAATATTTTATTTTTCTAATCTAAATTTTATTATATTTTTTTCAGTGAAATATCTTCGAATTCCAAAAATGAGGTAAGTTGAGATATTAAAAAAGAAATCTAAAGATGATCAGAAAATTATGAATTTTAGCTAAAGGAGGATATTTGGGGCTATGAAATTTTCTCTTGTATTATTTTCTCTAAAATTGTTTTTAAGAAATCTCACGATAAAGAGTCATCTTGCCTGAAACCATGTTAAGTATTAAACAACTCAGGGAGGTCTTTGCCATATTTGACTGAGCTTTCTCAGGAGGTTGCTCAGCGTCAGTTTACACAGCCGTATAAGTTTTGCGTGGTACCAAGGACCGGCATAGCGGCATATACGATAAATGGTGTGTTGTCGATCGTTCTCTCAACGATCTAGATTTTGCACATAGTGAATACCTGGTCAATTGTAGATTTTCCAGTGAGACGTTCCGGTTTGCTTTAGTCTTTCGAACAGCATACTCGATAATACCTTATATTCAATTTAGAGGAGACTTATTTATACTATGATAATGGATGCAGATTGTGGTGCAGAGCACACTCAGGTTTCATTATTCCTGTTGTTGTTGTACCGACTCTAAGTCAGCGAAGTCATCTAATGGGAGGTTCAGAAAAAGGGCGGTTTCAAAGTGTTCGGGCCGGTGAGTAAATTAAAAATTAAGTTAATTTTTCTAATTGGGATTGTGCCTCGGCAGGGCTTGCAAAATCATCCAAGTATATTTCTGATTGAAATGAAAGCGCCTTGAAAAGACAAAAATTGTGCCAATATTATTCGGGTCTCTCCAAGAACCTTTGTCTACAATGGATAGTACTTGGATGTCGAGGAAGCCATCTATAGGAGAGAGTTGACGAAAGTCTTGATGGACTCTAGAATCTTGTCGGTACGCGCGCCGCGCTATCTAGCGATTCTTGTCTAAATTGCTACGTCGAATCGTTGTGTCAGGTACTTCTTTCCTGATATGCCTGGGTGGTGGTTTGGCTTCAAATTGGTTTCTTAATGTATTGTGATGGTACCGACGGTAGCATCCCAGCAGATAATGTTTACACGGGGTGACATTACGCTCCTTAACTGGGAGCACACATGTTTCGACGTATAAATGATGTGATGGTCACATCAGGAAGTTTTCTGTCGCGTGCAGTGTTCTGATATGATTGTGATTTCTTCTTCTGCGGCTCACTAATGCATAGCGTCCAGATCAGTGCAGCGTAATTTAAAACCGGCTGACCAATTACTCGTCTTTTCTCCAGCTGCTGCCGGCTAACTATTTGAGAATTTTGTTACGGGAGGGAAGAAAGGCAGGCTGTCAAATGTAACTCCCAGGAAATTTGGTTTACTTATTGTCGTTATAATTCGCAAATCTCACGACAGCCGGTTCTACGCTCCTGAGTTGGCCCGAATTTTTATCCGGCCTATCAACCTTTCGGTGACTTAACCCCATTTGGGTCATCAGATAATTCTCTGGTTCAATTCGTCATTTATGCTTTCATCTTGCCATATAACTAAATATATTTTTATAGCTCATCCGGCCCTGTTTGTTGTCCTTCAAGTGGGCAATTTTTATTTAAACGTTTTCATAGTTTACTATTAGATCGTCCCGATGATCGTTATCGATTGAGGATTTGGGTTCGTCATCTTCGGAACTCTCACTTTCACCGCAGTTCAGCTGGCTGGGAAAATGTTTCCTCCATAAACTTAGAATACTCTGGACAACATTCAACAGGTAACTTCTTTGGGTTTTACGGTTTTGAAATCTCTTGTAAGTTAGCGCATTTTCTGAAATATAGACCTTTACCTCCAGTCCGCCAGCTCCTCAAGCTCTTCACATTCACGAATTTCGGTTTTTCTATTTTTTTCTGCAAAAGCATCTTGCTTCCCTCTTCCACTCTCAGTAATTCTTCCCCGTATCATGCATTGTGTGTGATCTCAACTTTTCAGGGTAGGTAGTCTCTTTTCTCTCCACAGCGGTACGGTAATCCTTATCATACCAGTACTTCTTTCGAGCTTTTCGAAAATCCATAGTTGCACTCGCGACTGCCGTCAATAATTGCCTTATAACGAAAGTTTTGTCTCTCCTACGAGGTATTGCTCTATTTTTCCATTCCATTGTTCACGTCTCGATAAAAATCATTAATTCTCTATATTTGTACCTTGTCCGTGGTCTTAGACTCTATCTGCGATCGTGTGATGACGTCTCAAGAATACCTTTTCTCAACTAGGAATAACAAGATGAGTTGAAAAAACTGATGAAAGGACTCTTTTGGCAGAAGTGTTAGGCTTTTACGAGTAGGTACTCCGAAACCTGATTATCTGATTACTTTTGCTCATTTCATGATTGATTGTCGGTTAATGCAGCTTAATGCTGTTTATTCTCTCTCTCTCAACGAACTAACCTCTCTCGGCGAACGAAAACCAAACTCTAAAAGTCGCTCATCATACCGGTCTACTACTACTATATGGCACAGAAACGCGGACGATGTCAACATCTGATGAGTCGGCTCTAGGAGTCTTCGGAGACGATGGAACAATGAGCTGTACGAGCTATACGATGGTATTGACATAGTTCAGCGAATGAAAAGACAGCGGCTACGCTGGCTAGGCCATGTTGTCCGAATGGCTGAAAGCACTCTAGCTTTGAAAGTAATCGATACAGTACCCGCTGGTGGAAGCAGAGGAAGAGGAAGACCTCCACTCCGTTGGCAGGACCAGGTGGAAAGTGAACTGGGTTCACTTGGTATTTCCAACTGGCGCCAGACAGCGAAAAAGAGAAGATTGATTCGACTATAATCGCATAGGCGGTACCAACGCCAATAAAGAAGAAGAAGAATGCTGTTTATTCAATAAATTAACTTTTCAAATGAAGGAAAAAGCACTAACAATTTATTTATTTTACAAGTTCCTAGGAACCCTCGCCGTTTGATGCAAAAATTGTATAAAAGTCTGATTTATTAGAAGTCTAAGTAATTATTTATTTATATGCTTATCATCTTGGCCTAATTAGCAGCGCCAAAAGGACTAGATTTTTCTCTTAAAAACTTTAAGACTATAACCGTTCGTAGCAGAGAATTCCTGCCATCTCTTTGCAGCTACCGAATGTGTTACTTAAGTAATAAATTACTTGAGTTCTTTCCTACACAAATGCACACAATCCTTTCCCAACTGCTTTCCGCTTGTGCCTGCAGTTGATCCTCTTCTTTCGGTATGCTTAAAGCTTTACGTGAAGGAATGCAAAGCTCATTCATTTAATTGAATAACTTTTTATTTTCCCTTTTTCTCTGTAGCTCTCCTTCTCCCTTTCTCCCATCTCTCTCTCTCTCTCTCTCTCTCTCTTTCGCTCTTCTTATGTGTCACATACCGAAGTGCAGTTGAATGCACACGTCGCTTCATCGCCTCCGGCTGGGATTCTTTTTGATGCAACTTCTCAATGTTGAGCAAACATAAACGGGGTCACTGCCTCATTACATTCGCCATTTAACTTATTACAACAATAAATTGCCAACGCTATTGAATTTGGCAACAATGAAGTGGAGGAGCTGAGCCTGGGTAGTCAAATTGATGGTGGCGAGGTTGAGGTTGATGGTGGCGAGGTTGAAAATGAAAACTCATGCGAAGGAGCAGCAGTGTGTGACGGACGGCAACAACAAATCCAGCTAAAGAAGTTCCGACTACATGTTGTTGCAAGTTGTTGTTGTTGTTGTTGTTGTTGTACCGGTACTTTATGCAAAATTAATGCATTCATTCATGTATTTCGGTCGGGTGATGTCGCACAATGCACAGACGCACTCATATATACACACACACACACACATACACTCACACGCATTCACACATACACTCAAAATCACATTTGCAAATGAATTTTAAATGCATATTTAAGTTTATAAGAATTTTATGACTGCATATGAGTATATACATACATACATGTCTTTGTGTTTATGGCTGTAGGAGCGTCGGAGTCCATAAACAGAGGAGTGCTCAGCTCCCAAGCGTCGGTTTCCTCCACGTCTCTTGAAGTTTCCAAGTTATTCTTTGTTTACATTTGCATTGTTGCAACTTACACGTTGTGTTGCCGGCACATTTACCACATAGTACATGCATAGTACATACATATGTACATATGTACATATATACATTTGCGCTCGTATTCACTTAATTCTCCGTCCATTTGCGACACTTGCAATTCAAATGACGGATTTTCCTCATAAATTTTTAAACGAGTCACATTCATCTTGCAATCACAATAAGACTGGAGCTTGTAGATGTTGGCAAAAAGAACGGCAAGCGAGAGAAAATAAAATAAAATTTAAACCTCCGAAGTTATGCTACTCTTAGCTCGTAAGAGGACCACTTCATTATTCTGACCTTTTTATCATTAAAGAACCTTAGTTCCTCTTCAACCTTGGTGTTTCTAAACTTAATATAAACTTAGTATCCAGTGCAGTGGCAGTCACATAAGCTATGGAGAACCATCACCTCTTCTTCCTCACTCTATAACTTATTCGTCTAAGAGATTTAGAAATGTCGTTGATTTTCAGAGAATATGAGTATATGGCATATGGCACTTTCGTTCGGCCAAGTTTTCATAGAATTATGGCCAGCCGGTTTTTTTTCTTGATTTTTCAAAATATAATAACTATGTGTACCTTTGTCCGATTTAAGTCAAATATAAGCCGTTTTATTCGTAAACTTGTTGCAAACGAGATTCCAACTTCATTGTACCCCTCTCGTAGAACGCTGCGTACCTATTGGCAAAAAACTTAGAGAGCCAATTTTCACAGGCCTCTCTTGAGGCCAACTTCTCACCATTAAGCGCGTTCGCCATGGACAGGAAAAGATGGTAATCACTTGGTGCCAGGTCCGAGCTCCTAGAGCTTCTGGCGCGTCACCAAAGACGTGTGTGGCCTGGCGTTGTCCTGATGGAACACAATTCGGCCTCTGTTGATCAAAGATGGCCTCTTTTGGATTAGTGCTGCCTTCAAGCGGTTGTTGGCAGTAGAGGGCCGAATTGAGCGTTTGGCTATAGGGGAGCAGCTCGTAGTAGATAATTCCTTGCCAATCCCACCAAATACACAGCAAAACCTTCCTGGCCGTCAATCCGGGCTTGGCCACCGTTTCCGCCGGCTCACCGCTTTTCGACCACGACCGATTTCACTTGACATTGTCGTACGTGATACACTTTTCATCGCCAGTCACCAAACGCTTCAGAAATGGTTCGATTTTGTTGCGATTCAGCAGCGATTCGCAGATGGAAATTCAGTCCATCATGCTTTTTTGCGTTAGTTCGTGTGGCACCCAAACATCGAGCTTCTTTTTGAATCCAAGGTTTATCCTTAGTTCCTCACCGTGCTCACGTGACGGTCTCTTTCTACTATTTCCATGATTTTATCGCAATTATCGACGACAGGCCTCCCGACGCGTGGTGCATCTTTGATATCGCAATTAGCGGAACGGAACCTAGCAAACCACTTTTGTGCTACACGTTCGTTTACAGTATCGGGCCCATAAACGCCTTGGCTGCTTTTCGCCTTGATCGAAGAAAAATTGTAAAACTTAGCGAATTTTCTCTTTGCAGGTGTCCATCTTTGACGAGCGTTCACAACGTATTGAGTCAATCAATCGAAAAACTGTCAAAGACAAACTTTTAGCACGAATAAACACGTTTTCAGCGCCGTATAGTACGACATGATGCGACACGTAACATTAGTACTATGGACAATAAGGCCATCTCTTAGATAAAAACCGAACGAAGTCTTGACCTAATATATTCCTTCCGTAGCAGTTTTTATGTCGAAAAAAAGGTATAACTATGCGTTCTTTAACTAAGCTAATCAGTTTGTTCATACTCTGCGTAGAAAGTTGTTCCATGTACGTGTCGGAGGCCAGAAAACGAAATGAGAGAGGGTCTGTTTTGCACAGCCATTTTTTCAGGTGGTATTCATGAGAACAGTAGATATTTTTTTTGAATTTATCCTCAACGTGATATAGTCTGGCTGTCAGTGTGGAAAGTCTCTCCCTTTCAGAAAATATTGTGCAATTATTAAAACGCGAAAATCGAGAAGGTTTTTTAGATGACATTTCTTTTGCTTTAATCCCATTCAGCCACGAGCTGATGTTTCATAGTTACCTACCAAGCTTTCCTTTCCAATAATCTGTGTTCAAAAGTGGGCAACGCAACTATTTATACTGCCTCTAAAAGATTTTTGGTTCCTCTAAGGTACCTTCTGAACTTCTTCGATCCCATTGTGGCTAAATTCTTTATTCGAAAGAATCTGCTTTGTCATATTTAGTAAGTTGATCTGCCTTTCTTCTCTATGACTCTGTGAGCTGGGAGCCAGCTATCTCCTGTCGCTGCTGCTCGGCTATTTTCAAAAATAAATATCCCTCTTTCCGAGTATCCAATGTATATACACATGTATAATACCATAATGACCAGAGATGGTTTTAGAAAATGGTTTGATTGATTACTGGCATGCCATTCCTCTCTTTTTTTTCGCTGTTTGACACCAATAAAAAATACCATTTACAGCCAGGTCCTTCTCTACTTGGTCTTTCCTCTTCCTCTACATCCAACGGCGGGAACTTCATCGAGAACTTGAATCGTTCGTCGAGTGAGGAATTTGTTTTTCTTTCCAGTTCAGTTCAGAGTAATTCTGCGTTGGATTTCCAGGCTGACATGTTGTTGGTGTTAATACTGGTTCCAAGATAGATGAAGTGACGTGGGAGCCGAGTCGCGAACGCGGTGACTGTTTGTTTGACAACAGGGCATATTTCGTCTTATCCTCGTTCACTACTAGAACCATATCCTCATACAATCTGGAGAAAGCAGAACTCAGCAGTGCTTAGTGAAGTCAACAATGTAAATACTTGTAGAAGATTGTACTTCCTCTAATCAGCTCTGCAGGAATCAATTTGTCTAAAACCTCGTTTGGTATCGAACGGCTCGGAGAGTAGCTTCCCGTCACTTTCCATAGCCGTATAAGTTCTGCGGGGATACCGCATTCAGACAATAGACGAAGAGGTGGTATGTGTCGATGCTCTTTTCCAAAATTTAGCGCATGATGAATATCTGGTCAATGGTCAAAGAATTTCTTGAAGAAGAAAAAGACATTTTGTGAGCATATTATTATTATTATTATTATTAAATTATTATTATTATTAAATTATTATTATTTAAATTCAGTTTATCTATTTTTGTAAGCATTGATAATTTGAGTTAAAGAAAAGTTATAGTAATTGCAAAAGTTCTCGAAAAGTTCTAAAAGCTTAGGTCTTAAGCTTGTACCTTAAACTTTATCAGGGAGTAAATCCGTAGCATACTTTTAGGCTAAGTTATTTATTTTGTATTTTTCGAAGGTTTGACGCATATCTCATACGCTTTAAAGAATAAAAATTATAAAACCACAAATATAGAATTTTATATTCAAAAATATATATTTATATTGATATTTATTTAGTACTCTAAAAAGTTTTACAGAGAAATTTTTAACTGAAATATAATATTTTAAGGTGAGATCAGGTCAGAACTAAAGCTTTATAAACTTAAGCCGCTAGATGAGAATAATGGCTTTGGTATAGTCGAGTACTTGGTCTCTTCTCATTTTCACTCTACATAGGGTGCGCTTTCAATTAGAAAATATCGCACATTTAACCACTTTCAACCCAAAAAAATTTCAGTCACGCAACAGTCCAAAGTGAACAACTTTTAAGAGATAATCTACTCTCAATTATCGACCTTCAAACATATGAGTGTGACCTTTCGTAACAAATCGTTTTTTAACAATTGTATGACCCTTTAGAATTTCAAATTTAAACATTTCCCATTTTCTTATATATACACACACACACACACTAAAAGGATGACGAGAATGGTGAAAATTTAATTTTCCCTTACTACCAATTAAATTTACAACAATGTGTGTGGAACAATTTGTTGCATGAATAGCTTGTTGTGAGTGGCGAATGAAATAGAGATCACAAAAGTGGTTGCTAACCGAGAGTAGTTGCCATCTAATGACGATTTTTCCTTGTTTGTTTCTTTTTTGGCAGCTTTCTCAGCTCCATATGTCAATTACTGTGTGTTTGTATTTGTTTTTGTTTTCATGTAATCTACTTTGTACAAGCATTAATTAATTTTCTTTTGTTAAATGCATGTTTGTTTATTTGTTTGTTATTTTTGACAATTAAATAGAGGAGAAGTAAGAGCGGAGGGGAGAGAAACTCATATGTGAAACTCTCGTATATACTCAAATAAACCCTCGAACCTTTTCATTTCCCCCATTTATAATGCAATTGACGCACGCAAATAAGTGCAACTCGTTGACAAATTGAAAATTTATAACGGTACTTAATTTGAGAGTATGAGAATATTTTCATTTTCTTTGAAAAGTGAAATGTTAAAGTTCTAAATGAAAGTAATCAGAGAGGGGGGAGAGAGAAAATGATATTTCAATTAAAATCAACAAAAAGTAAATTTAAAATAAATATATTGCAGCATTTCATTACACCCCTTTTTTATATTTTCAATTGCATACTTAACGGCAGCATGGCAGCATCATCAAGCGCAACAGAGGCTTTCCCCAAAGCATTTGACAATATTTGCTGCTCACTACTTTGTGCTCACCGCCCCTATTTTAGCCTCAGTCACTAACAAAATGCAGAAATTTGCAAACCAGTACAGTGGAGTATCTTTGAAATCCATAACACAGACGACAGTCAGCCTTTCGGTGTAAGTACGACGTACTTATGGTACGGTCTCCACCATTGAGGCGCACTAAATCACTTTGCAATATGAAATTAAAATGCCTACAGGCTAAGCGACAGTGCCTGCAAAGTACTATCCCTTTTGCTTTCGGTTAGGCGCGCCGACGAGTGAAACTTTTGTTCTTTGTGGGTGGGCAAAGGATTTGCTGTTGGAGGAGACTTTGTGAGGCTGACTAACCGAGAGTGAAAGAGTGCTGAAAAGTTTGGAATTTTTTTTTACTATATTCATAGGAGAGGGGCAGTTTTCCATAAATGCTAAAAACTTATTTTTATATCATATAATTTTTTCTTTAATTCATTTTAGTTCTTTTATTTTTTATTTCTTTTATTTTAATTCTTTTCATTTCGCTTGTTAAATTTTGTTTTATATGAATTAGCATTATTTTTTTTTTATTTTATGTTATTGTATATTATTTTACTTTATTTAATTCTTTTACTTTTATTTTATTTTATTTTTTTTAAATTGTTTTTTTTTTGGTTTTATTTTTTATTTAGTTTTGTTGCAATTTATTTAATTTAATTTCATTTTGTTTAATTTCATTTTACTTTATTTTATATCGTTTTATTTTATTTTATTTAATATTATTTTGTTTTAATTAACTCACATTTTTAACTTTTTATTTTATTTACATACTTTGCTTTTTTTACTTATTTTATTTAGTTTTAATTATTTTATTTTTTATTTTTTTTCATTTGATACATTATAATTTAAATTTTTATTACTTTATTAAAAATTTTTTTAAGTTTTTATATTTATATTAAATATATTATACTCTAATATATTATAATTTATTTTATTTTTGTTTATTCTTTTTTGAATTCTATTTTGTTTTATTTCATTTTATTTAATAAATTAAATTATTATATTTTATTTTTTTTCTAGTTTTGTCCTATTCTATTTTATTTTAACTTTTTTATCCCATTTCATTTTTTAATAAAATAAAATAAAATATAATAAAATTAAATATAATAAAATAAAATAATTGTTATATTTAATTTTATTATATTTTATTTTATTTGATTTTATTTAATTTTATTTCATTTTATTTTATTTTATTTTATTTTATTTTATTTTATTTTATTTTATTTTATTTTATTTTATTTTATTTTATTTTATTTTATTTTATTTTATTTTATTTTATTTTATTTTATTTTATTTTATTTTATTTTATTTTATTTTATTTTATTTTATTTTATTTTATTTTATTTTATTTTTATTTTATTTTATTTTATTTTATTTTATTTTATTTTATTTAATTTTATTTTATTTTATATTATTTTATTTAATTTAATTTAATTTTATTTTATCTTATTTTATTTTATTTTATTTTATTTTATTTTATTTTATTATATTTTATTTTACACTTTATTCTATTTTACGTCATTTATTTCATTGTATTTCATTTTACTTTCTTATATTTTATTTTACCTTTCATTTTATTTTATGAAATTTATTTTAATTCTTTTCATTTTGCTTATTTAATTTTGTTTTATATGAATTAATATTATATTTATTTTATTTTATTTCAGTTTATTTTATTTTATTTTACTTTGAATTGTTTTATTTTATTATATTTTAATTAGTTTTATTTTACATTAAATTTATATTTATATTATATTATTTTATATTTTATTTTTATTTTTTTATTTTATTTTATTTTATATGATTTTTGGTTAATTGTTTATTTTATTTTATTTAATTTTAGTTCAATTTATTTTATTCTATTCTACTTTATTTTTTTAATTATATTTTATATTATTTTATAATTTATTTTCATTTAGTCTTATTTTGTATTATTTTTCTTATCTATTATACTTTTTATTTTATATTTTATTTGATTTATATTATTTCATTTTACTTAATTTTGTTTTAGTTTATTTTATTTTATTTTATTGACTTATATTATTTTATTTCAATTAATATTTATTATTTTATATTTTATTTTATCATATAAAATTATTGCTAATATTCTCCTTTTTTTTATTTAAATAAATTGCTGATTGCCATAAATATTTTCACATCCGATTCGATCCACTCATATTTCGCCACTTATGCATTTTTTTACTTAATTATTTATACTCGTAATTTAATGCTGAGAATCTTTGCAAAAGATGCTTGACAGCGCCAAGAGATTGCAGAAAACTTTATTACAATTGAAAGCCACTACATACATATCTGAAACTTATGCATAAGAATTTGCCTTTAAGTTTTCTATAGATGAACACATGCATGCATATACACGTATATAAATGAGTGTATGTATCCACATATGCATTTTAGTCTATGAATAAATGAATAATAGAGCGCCTCAAGGCCACTTACTTGACGATAACATACCGACCACACTTTCAGGAAGTCAACACAAAGCAAGTATTCAACAAAAACTGTTATAGAGTTATGCAAGTGAAGACGGGGGAGGAGTATAGACGGGTAAAATTTGTTGTGTCGTATTCTTGTTTTTTTTTGACAGACTGGCTCCTGGCAACCGTTGAACAAAATAATATATGTATGTATATTCACTATGTGATTATGCAAGTGCACATTGCTGAAGCGTTGGATGAAGCAGTGAGTATGTGTTCTTGAAAGTTTACTTTAGAAAATATTTATTCGTGGCTTCTATCAGTTAGCCTAGCTCATGTTTGTTTAGCATTTTTCTTTAGAAGTTAGTACAATGGGCGATTAGAAAGAAGACTCGAGGTTACTAGCGTAGCTGTGGAGTAGATATATTGTATAGTTGACTTTCGGTCAGGGGTCATCTGACTTGACTTTCAGGGTAACAAAGTGGTTGGGGACTTAGTTTCAAGTAGGAAAGTAGCAGTGTTTAAGATCAATAAAACGCCGAAGTCAATATGAAGCAAACTAGAATCGCTGCAGAGAATTTGATTTAGGCTAATATAATTATCTTTAACTTAGTTTTATTATTTTAATTTTCTTTATTAAATATCCCACAGTTTTATATTGTATAATTTTAAATATATTTTATTTTAATTTTCTTTATATCCTGCTATTTTACATTATTTTATTTTAAATAATTTTTATTTTATTTTAATTAAATTTTCTTTATTATATTGTATATTGCACTATTTTATTCTGTTTTATTGTATTTAATATTTTTATTTCATTTTCTTTTTTTAATTTTAATTATTTTTTTTTATTTAATTTAATTTAATTTTATTTTGTTTTATATTTTTTAATTTTTTATATTATATAATTAAAATTTGTTATTTTATCTATTATATATTATACAATTTAGTTTTATTTATTTTAATTTAATATAATTTAAGTTTATATAATTTAACTTTATTTTATATTATTTATTTTATGTGATTTTATTTTATTTTATTTATTATAATATAATTTAATTGAATTTAATTTATTTTAATTTTTTAACTTTGCTTTTGTTTCATTTTATTTTATTTTATT